>OY998259.1:35633698-35808698 GCA_963922045.1 Persicaria maculosa | reverse complement strand
CAGTCTCCGCTTCTGATTCACTTGCTAATACCGAATCTCTCCTTTCCTAAGGCTTACGAAAGAAAGAAGAGTCACTGAACTAACTGAGTGAGCTATAAGTTCTTTAGGCTACCTCTCTTACCCTAGCTCCACTTCAGGATTAGGCATACCGGGCCGAGAAAGCCCAGGGGATGAGGCTATTACTATCACCAGGAATAGGCCGAGAGAGAGTTCTTAGCTTGAGCTTGCATTTCTGGTAGAGGAAGGGCAACTATCAGCCTAGCAAATCAGTCTGAGTTCGCAAAGTGACCGATACCTGCAAGGTCCCGGGTTTTGGTCTAGTCAACTCGATTGGGAATGGATGTTAATGGTATGTCATGAATGTAGGGTGGGGGTGCTATTGGTCTAATCCCAGGTTTCCTTCTTCTTTATTTATATAATAAGTAGTGGTGAATCCGTCTAGCTACTCTAAGTAATCTCCTGAAAACGGTGGTTGTTCAAGCCTTGTTTCGAGTCAAGTGCAAGTTAAAGAACCAATTGTTGGCAAGAGTCACAAATAAGAAGTAAACGACTTGATCTCTTCTGATAAAGATTATAATAATAAGTTAAGTTAAGAATAATAATCGAACTGGAGGAGTGAAAGCCACTCGATTGGTTGAAGAGGGATGGGGAATAGACAATAGACTCAGAGACAAGCAGTTCCTCTTCTTTTCCTATCCCGGGGAATCAATCCTCTGAGATTGTCCGATCATAGCTGTCTTAGATGAGTTCTAACATTCGATTAGGGCCCGGAGTGACCACTCTTCATGAACAGATGTACCAACTCTTACGAGATGGGAAGATAGGGATGTGGAAAGAAGAAAAAGGGAAGAATTGGGAAAAGCGCGGCATTAGATTAGGTCTCAGAGTTCCTACCTATATAGGTCACTGCCTAATCTCAGCTCCTATACTAGAAGGAATGGGAGAAGCGGAAAATTCGCGCATTTACATCTCATGTCTGACTTCCTGAAGCTTGAAAGAAAGCTCTTCTCGTCCGTCCTTGCCACGCCTGTTAGCGGATTGATCACAAGTCCTACAAGGGATCGGGTTCTTCTCACGTCTTGATAGTTATCTCTTTCTGATCAAGCAAGGAGATGGAGTCTAAACTCTTGTCCGCAAGAGGGAAATCAGTAGTAAGATAGGGATCGGATTGAATCCTTTCTCCTATTTTAGATAGAAGGACGGTCCTCTACTTTGACTTTACCATGGAAGAGAGAATAGCGAGATGGAAGGTTCTCATTCTAGCCGCCTATCTCTATTCGGTCTCGTTGGCAAGGTTCTCATCCCTGGCCTTTCTTATCTTCATTACGTAATTAAAGAACCCAAAGTCGTCGTCTAATTAGAGACCTCTCTCTATCTTCATCTATCTCATTTCGAATACAAAAGTCATCGAAGCCTGCCTTAGAAGACCCATCACACTTAAACTACCTCGAATGAGGAAGAATCAAGGATTTCAGGACGAGAGCGTATAATAGAAGAGGATGGAACTGAAGATTGCCATTAATGGACTCAGAAAAAATGAACTTTTTCTCCTTGGAATAAAAAGTAAATGGCCAAAGAGCCAATAAAGAAGAAAAGAGACTTCTTTGTCTTGGGTCACAACACTTGTAGGACGAGCTTTCGCTGACAAGAAAGAAGAATATTCGCACGGTCCGAGGTGAGATCTAAGAGAAATCACTCTTAAGCCAAGGAAGGGATGCCTTTTCTCGAGTGGAAGAGGAGTGGGAGTCGTCTTTACTTAGTTTATTCTATGTAGGCGCAGCAATCTTCCTCGTATAGGACGGCGGAGCTTTTCCCACCTCCAGGGCGAGAATACCTGAAAAGCTACCTATAGCCTAGGAATTTCCCCCCAAATAAGGTTTCCATTTCCACCTTGTTGAAGATCTAATGGTGCTTCATGGCTCAAGAGACTGATTCTCCGTCCCCTTCTTCGTCTACCACCCTTTCCAAAGAAACCCTAGCCAACGAATAGGCTGGTGAATAGAATATGGCCATCGTTGTCCCCTTCGAAAGTCACCCCGCTCCTGCCTTAGGTCCTTGCTTTCTCAAAAGCCCAGTCTCAGATCTCATCCACCAAATCTTCCCCCGGCGAAACCTTCTTTCAATCGTATGCCTGTGCTTGACACAGAAAGTCCAGAAATGGCTTTCTTCTTTTGATTGATAATACGAGGACAACTCCTCTTTAATTCAATTCTTAGTCTCTGTAAGAGAGAACTGTATTAGGCAACAGTCAAAAAGCCAGATGAGATGTGATAGCTCTTTCAAGTAATGGGCGGGGACGACTACTTACTGGCTGAAACAAACAGAGCTCTCAAGGAGATAGAGAAAGACTAGAAGCCAGCAGAAGGGAATCCAAGGGATGAGAATGACTCGAGCGAAAGCTTAAGCGGAAATGAAAGAGTAGGGTCAAAAGGCAAAGGGACTCCGCTGGATCAACATGAGCTTACCTTCTAATATGCAGGGGATTACACAAACAAAAGGGGAGATAAAGCAATAAGTAAAAAAAAAAGATTTTTAGCCAAGAGTAAAGAATTACTATTTTCTCTTATGGAGCACTCTAGTATCCCTTACCTGCTTGAGAATTTGCTTGCCTTTGCTCACGAAGAAAATGAAATCTTATCGTTAGGGTTGGGAGATCACGAAATCCTTAGAGCGTGGTGAGGAAGAGAGTGTCTAAGGACACTATATGTATCCTTGTATCCTTAGTAGGATATGATATAGGTGAGCGAAGCCTAGGGAACTCGTGGGTTTTAAAGGGGCTTAGCTTTTTTCTGCTATTGGTTCATCTTAAGACTGGATGTAAGGAAATTGGCCCTGACCTATTAATATGAAAACGGAGACTCAATCTAATACTCGGTATATGCCCTACTGGGACTCTTACATTAGGAAAAAAAATTTTTTGAAATACCTCATGCGAGTAAGATGAATATATGGAGTGGAAAAAAGTTCTAGCTTGGCTAAAGGCTTTCACTTGCCATAAGATAAAGAAGATTACAGTGTTTCTTCAAATTATTCTAGGCCTATAGCCTAACCTGTAGCCTATTAAATCCTGCCTTTTGCCCCCCCCCCCCCCCCCCCCCAAAAAAAAAAAATAGATTCTCAAAAAAAAGTGACTGTATTTGCTCTAGTTTCAAAACTAACTACTGCTTGTCCTACACTTTCTAATGTTACATCCCGGAAAAAATGAGGAGGGGTCTTAATACTAGAAAAAGCACAAAACATTTTCTAATAGTTTTCCAAACCCTATGAAAATAGTCCATCAATTAGAATTAGAGTAGTCCTAAAGTAAGGAGTGCTTGATTGACCTAAGAATTATGGTAAAAAAAAACTCTTTGAGGGAGATGAATAGAATTCCTTTTTCCAGGTAGGTTTACTTGGAGCTTTCTATCTAGGAGGGACTGTGTTGCCACTGAACTCTGAGTAAGAAACAGGCGCTGTAAATGCTTTGCTGCCCAGAATGGTAGGCTTGATCTCCTTCGGGCACGAGGATGGCATCTAATTCAGTTGGAGGACGGGATGAGAGAAGTTCAACAGGCAAGGTCGGCTTTGCTTCAGATGTAGTGGATCGGTATTCTACTATTCTCTATCAACCCAACTGTCTAACCATTCTTTCACATCACAGCTATCAACTCTCATTTCCTTTCTTGTCTGGACAGTCAATCTTTTTTCGACGTTGGGCTTTAGTCATCCTAGAATTCCCGGTAGTGGCTCATCTACCTTGATCTGCTTTCCGAGTGACATGGAAGACTGCCTATTACACTTCTTAGCTCATAAAGATTTGAATATGAAAGCTATCTCATTCAACATGGGACTTGTTGCTGTCGTGATTCCCACTTGTTGAAGTTAGAAGCTCTTGCTAGATTATCCGACATTGACTCGCTAGACGAAGATTGTCTGAATAGCTTCATTCTTCTATATAAAATACTGATAAGGTTTCCAAGGGCTATCAGATAGCAATGAGTGGACTGGCAAGCAAGCCTGTACTTCTTTCTTTAAAAAGTAAAAGTTAGAATTCCAGGAGTAAGGTAGCTTAGTTAACGGGCGTCCCTCCAGGTATAAATGGAACGATTCTCTTTTCGAACCACCACCGTTGACAAGTCTCCTTAAGGAAAGAGAAAATGTCATCAATTCGCTCGAGGTCTGGAACGGAGGTACGCTCCTATATGCCCTCGTCGCGGTGTAATAGAGAGGCGATGATAGACAGAGAAAGAAAGTGAAGTCCGTAATGAGTGGTCATGAATAGGAAGATGTCGCTACCAGGACGTAAAGGGCGATCAAAAAGGATCTTCACGCCGGTAGAGCAAATAGAATAAGATATCAAGGCCAAAGCCGCTTCTTCTTCGATGCCGACGATGGACTACTATCGATACTGTAACATCCTTGATTGGGAGAATCTCGACGGATTGCGAGGTGCCCTTTCTATGAAAGACGATAATAGGCCAATATCTTTCCATTTCAGGTCTTCCCTTCTCGTGGAAAGCGAGGAAGAGAGAGATTTCTCTCGTTAGTCCTGGCATGATTGCCGCGGGTTGTGGCCTACCCGACGAACTTCCCTGGATGTAGTTCGCGTTAAGTCTATGTCACGCGGGGTGCCAATCAATTTCGTTGGGAAGATGGAAAGGATGAAAGAAGGATATCGAGAGAGAGATAGGAAAAAGAGTACAGAAGCGAGAGCGGACTATAGCTTGAATTGGCTCATGCACACACACATGAAACTTAAGGCGGGGAGGGCTATTCCAGCTATCAGAAAGCAACTGACAAAGCCTGACAGCAAGAAAGAGAGTGGGGCAGTCTCATCCCATGAAAGGTAAGGAAGGACTGCAGCTTTCCCGAGTGGAAGAGGTTCAATTCAATAGTTCCGACTATTTGAAGCCCGACCGGGTGAAGAAGCCTCAGCCCGAGCTTTGACTATGACTACGAGCTGTTGGGATCACATTCGAGGAGGTCAAGTCGGGTTGAATAGATGAGAGTCACGGCTAAGTCCGGATCTTGTCATACCAACATCGGGAAATCCGACAACAACTTCCTTTTGTACGCAATTCAAAGATCGACGCTCGGGTGAAGACAATGAGTGGCTTAACGCTCTAATGGCGGGGACAAAGCCATATCTTTCAATCTGATGGAAGACTTCTTCTTGGAGCTAAATTCCCTCAAAAGGTTTCATTGAGTGCCTTACCGGAAAGCAATGATCTAAAGGAAGGGCTCTTTAGCTTGCTCAGAAAGGGGTCTCCTTCCCCCTGAGTTCAAGATGTCCCTTCCGCTACTACAAAAAAAGACCTTTCGGACGTTGCCACCGCTCAATCCACCCCTGCAGAAAGTTGGTATTCAAGAGACGGAAACTATGTCAAGAAGGTGGAACTAGGAATAAGAACAGGGACCCACGCCGAGCCATCGGACGAGCAGCATCAATTGAATCGGCAAACACAAGGACGAAGACATAGACGAGCTAACATGTAAAGTAGTGGAATGGAAAAGGATGGTAGCCCACCCAAGACAGCACATAGAGTAAGGTTGGCTCTATGAGAGAGAGGAAAACCGCATGGACATGGCTCCTTTTGGATAGATCGTAAAGGTAATTTACCCATATAGCTATTATCGCAAGGGAGAAATACAATCCATTACATCTAGATTGAAACTTGAGAACTTCGAAAACCAAAGATATAAACTGAAAGATAGAAGCTATCTAACAAATTTGAATATGAGTAGGAACAGCCTTCAGAGATAAGAGACATGGACAATGTATCCTGAACAGTATGGCAATCTCTTCCTCTTTCGATTGGCAAAGAAGAATAGTAAAGTGATTGTTGTAGGAGGAAATCGAGTTTAAAATATAAAATATAGTTCAAACCAGATTCGTGCCACAGCAAATAATTACAAGACTTCCTCCGGATGCAGTAGTGGGAAGTCAGGATCGATCCACGAGGAAGCGTGTCAGCGGATCCTAGGCAGCGGAGAAATCTCACGGACAGAAGTTGACCACAGATGTCCTCGATCTCGACTAGGGTTAGTCGAAAGAAGATCGGACAAGTTGAACAGCGCAGCAGCAGTCACAGGTTTTAGTCAATCTCGACTAGTGCTACTCGAGATCGAGTAGGGTTGCTGACGTCGAGTTGGCTTTGTTGATCACCTGCACACAGAAGCTACGGCGATTCTGGAATCGAAGATCAATAACTCGAGATCGACCAGACTTGGTCGAGATCGAGTAAGGGCAGAAACTAAAACGAAACAAATTAAAGGCAAAGGCTTTGGGACTCTCGAAAATAAACTGTATGTAAAAAGACTTCCAAGATTGGGGTTTGCAACAACGATAACCAAGCATGCATAAGGCAAGAATAAAACAGATAATCATATAACTTGCATCGAAGGACTAAGCTTTCGCCTTTTCCAACAATTAGACAACTCTTTCAAGAAACCCTAATTGTATCTACTGGTTTTATGTTTATAATCCAAGTTGTTAGCATGGACCTCCATTAGATGGGTAATAAACACATAAAAAGTAGTAGATGCTCAAAACATGATAAAAGTTGGATCTTTACCTCAAACGCGCATGGCTATCGTCGGGCTCGCCCCAACCCTAGAAGTGGGTGGACTACTCGTGCTTCATTGCAACCTCAGACACCATTGATTGAAAGGAAATAACTTGCATTAAACTAAATTCAAACTCTTTACAATCCCGGCAATCCAACTCTCGTTGAACGCCAAAACCCTAAAACCTTCGAACTCCTAAAACTTCTCTGTGAACTACTTCTCTAGCTTGTGAATTGAATGATTCCTAAAATCAGCCCCATGGGCTTTATTTATAGCCTTCTAATCCTTGCTATTCAAGGATAGAATATCTCTATCTATTTCTAAATCTATATCTAAAAGCTTAATGATAAATAAATGGAATAACATAATTAAATCTAAAAAGGGAATTTATATCTAAAAGCCTAAAATATCTTCAAGTGGATAAATCTTCTTCTTCATGATGGATCTTGATAGAATCGGATAGAACTTGGCAATCTTCGGCCCCAAGGAATCCCAATCCGAGTAGGATAGCTCAAACCGAGTAACGTGCTCCCGGACAGCTTTCCTCGATCTCGAGTAACTCGGACATCGACTTCAGCTTCAGCGGCATCTCGGGTAGCTTGTGCTCGACAAGGCTCGGATGCTGGCCTTCAGGTGTTGTCGATATCGAGTAAGTAACTCGATATCGAGGATGGTGGTTCCATCGACTTGTGTGGCTTAATTGGATTGGTCGAGCAGCTCTCTTCGACATGCTCGGACATACTGACTTTCGCTTGTCGATATTGAGGAACTTCGTCGATATCAAAGAGTGGTGTCCGGCCTGTCTTCGTCTTCGGCTCCTCGATCAAGCTCTCTTCCTCTTCTCTGGGCAGGTCTTCAAAGCTTTGTCGATATCGAGTAATCAACTCGATATCGAGGAGAGTGCTGGAGTCGGGTTGTTCTCTTTTCAGCTCCTCGACATGTGCTTTCTCGATCAGGGTGTGGCCGGGCATGGTTTGTCGATATCGACTAAAACTCTCGCTATCGAGTAGCTTTGAGCTCCGGTCTTTGCTTCTTGGTTTTCTCCCGAAATGGCTCCATATTCTGCAATATTAAACAGAAACTTATGTACATCTCTATTTCTGGCAAATAAGCATATACTACATAAATTCGACATATTCCCAACCCGAAATATGCAAAGTGTATAGAATATGGAACTAAAATGTGCATAAAAACATGGCTACTTTAGAGACATCAAATCACCTCATACTTAGACTTGCTTGTCCTCAAGCAATAACCAAACAATAACCAAGACCTACAACACATTCTTCAAGTCTTCGCCTTTTGTCAAAAGCAACATCTCAAGTAGTAGCAATGTAAGACAAGTGAATTTAACGTCATCACACATATATGAGCGATCCATAGGCATAGGCAATATAAATCCAACCTCACAGGGATAATGTGTTTACACTCAACTCTCAAATGTGTTTAGGCTATGAAGATCAACTCTCAACTCAATTCCATATACAATCTCATAAACATTGCAATTTAAAGATAAATCCACTTCGCAACCAATTATGAAAATGCAACAAGAATTATCAGGAGGACTTCGCTCAATAGAAGTCTTCATAGAAGATTCCATTCGGCGGGGTTGTAATGGGGCTTGGTAAGAAATAAAAGGGTATGGAATTATTTGGCCATGTGGTGCTTAATAAAATTCGGGAATCAAGACTCCTAAATCTCCAACACAACTCAACTAAACCGTAACTCTCAATCATATGCATTAACCAAACTCTCCAACTTATCTCAATGAAGTATATAACCTTTCAAACTTAATTAACCTCTTCAAAGTATGTATCTTGCGAAAATGAAAGAATTAAGGTAAATTTGGCTCATGCACTTTATTCACAAACATATACACAACTTTTCTTTCTCTTTCTCCTTTTTTTTTAAAAAAAAACGAAAATTAAACTAGTGCATTTATAGGGTGAGCCAAAAATCCTTTTACATAATATGCATAGCAAGATAAAAATATAAAACCAACCCATATCTCAATAAGTTCAAACATCCTCCTCACTTGAAATGAAACATAAGCTCATTCTTTCCATAAATCATCATTCCAACCAACTCTAAGTCTTAATTCCCAAATGGGGTCAGGCTCAATTTGGCTAAGGATAATTTTGTGGAGTTTATAATACAAGTCTCAGGCTAATGTTCTGGCTTCAAGCAGGAATAATGCAGGGTAGGTAAAGAGAGGATAAAATTGGCTTAAAAGGTGCCTCCATCATTTAATTCTCATTCACATAAACATATAAATATATTGGCTTTGAATAACTATCACAACATTTAGAGATGCATAGGAAGAGTAAATACACTCAAGAAAGTAGAGGGATTTTTAATGTTCTCCCTATAAGGCCAAAATTCTCACTAGGACAATTTTTGTTGGATTTCAACCTTTAGCTTAGGATCATATGTGCTCAATTTCATCACAAGTTCACAATCCACATAAAAAACAATTTCGGGAACTTAGGCTAAACCTTCAAAACATGCCATAGGATTTACATGATCAAGTCAATCATTATTCATCATCATAGGACATCTAAGTTAGGGTATAAAAACCAAGACAATGCAGAATTTAAACATGCATTTTTTTCTCTTCGACATTTTTTTTTTATTTTTCTATGCAACTAAAAAGAACAAGACTAAAGTGTGACAAAAGACTTAAATGCATAAAACTTAAACATGAATGCATAACATAAAAAATAAAATTTCACCATGTAAAACCAAAAGCAAGACTAAAACATATAATAATGATAATGAGCCCTTCCCCCACCCCATACTTAAAATATACAGTGTCCCCACTGTATAAAATCAAATAAAAACAAGAGTAAAGGAAGGAACTCACCGAATAACACATCGAGGAAGGCAGATCAGGGCATGTCGAGTAAAATTTCTTGTCGATATCGAGTACAATACTCGATATCGAGGAAGGTGTCTGCATCTAGTGGCTTCTGAAGTCAAGGAGATTCGTCTGGCTTAGTCGATATCGAGTTGGCCTACTCGATATCGAGGAGTTTCTGGGCTTCTCCTCTTTGTCGTTGTCGACTTGGCCTTCGTCGATTCTGACTGTTTTTCAGGGACTTCTTATTCCACCTTTCGCGATCCTTTCTTGCCGACCTAAAAGTGTTAGATTGCACACAAAAACAAGACTTTCCACACGAAGTATTCTAAACTAAACAAAAAACCAAAAACAAAAACCAAAAACAAAAAGAGTTCCAAAGTCCCAAAATTCAAAAAGTTCTATATACATGCTCTAGATTTTAGAGTCGCTAGGCCGACTTCTCCGTTTGCGCTCAAGGACCATTAATGTGGGGCCCTCTTGTGCTTGACCCTTCTCCTGGATCATCTAGGTCTTGATTGTAGTATGCAAGCTCAGCTGACAGGTGGTTGCTTGCATAATCCTCCTTTTCTTTCTTCTTTTTCTTCCCAACTCTAAGTTTCTGTAGATTCTCTCGCCATGGGGCCTTACCTCCCCTTAAATTATTGATTAATTTCTTAATGGACTGAGGAGGAGTAGAACTCATACCTGAACCTACCTTTTCGGGCCCAAAACAGAAATCATCGGGCTTGGGGTTAGTCGATATTGAGTACGGCTGGTCGATATCGAGTACAGGGACCCCATACTTAGGCTCTTGGCAAGTCTGTGGCTCAGCAGAGGAAGTCGATGTCGATGAACCTTTGTCGAGATCGAGTAGCACCTTAGTCGAGATCGAGGAGCGTTTGTCGATCTCGAGTTGTCTCCTGGTGTCTTCCTCCGTTGTTTGCTTGGTCCCATGGTTGCTGATGCTTTTCACCTCTAGCCATGAAATTTCCTCCTTTGCAGGGCCAAAGGAGAAATCTAAGACCTCGTCGCCTATGGTTAAGGTGAGCTGAAGGTTCGATAATATAAAACAATGTAATATAGAAATACACTAGAAGGGGGGTTGAATAGAGTATGCCCGTTTTTCGCAGCAAGTCTCAAGACTTTTGGAGCTCGTATAAAACCCTTTGAGATTAACCCGAGTCACAAAGTTAGACAATCGAACCAAGTGCGGAAATAAGGTAAAGCAATAAGTAAAGGACACGAGTAATTGTTTACGAGGTTCGACACGAACTTGGCCTACGTCCCCGCCTAGGGTTCTTCCACAACCCTAGGATTCAAAAGGCTTTATTGATTCGCTTAGCTTAGGATCCTAATAGCTCACCGAGAAGCCTCTCTCCTATACAATTGCAATCTAGTCAACTCACGTTCCCTTGGAGTTCTAGACCAATCTAGAAGAGCCCCACCTCTCTCAGCTATCTAGTACAATCCTCTTACTCTCACAAATCAATAGCCTAGTGCAACTTCCCGAGTTACAAACTCTCGAGTAACACTATAAATGAATATATCCTATAAGCTCACAGTGACTCTCAAAGGCTTTGAAATAAATAACAAACTCTTGAGCGCTTAGCAGAGAGACACTTTGGAAGACAGATCTCGCTTGAATGAATGAAAGCTCGTGTAGCACTTGTGTGTTCTGTCTTCTTCTTCCTTTCCCTTATAGAAGTAATGTGGAGCGTGACGTTCTTCAACACCAGATCTTCAACAACGGCTAGTAAAGATCATGGCGCGCCCGGATCTTCTATTTTAGGACACATCGAAGACATGATCTTCTTTGAATTGGATCTCCTCAATATGCACCACAAGGAAAGAAATAATCTCGAAATACTTCCTGAAAGATTAGTCATACATATATATATAATATAAAGGAAGTATATAATAAGATTAAATAATATACGGATTTATAAAACAGGTTTTGTATTTCATCAACTGTTAATGCTCCAAGGCCTTTGACACAAACATCCTGTCAAAGCCTTTGAAACATTTATTCCGATTTTCATCAAGGGAGGGAGTTATCAATCTCCCCCTTGATGAAAGACAAAACTTGTGCATCCCTGCAACTTAGTCAAGCATAGATAATAAAATAGAAATCGGACTAAGTACCTGCAAGGGTTAGACAAATGTTGGATCAAATTTTTAAAGCATGCAAAAACCATCCAACCGAAAACCATAAATAAAAAACCAAGGTCTTCCAAGACCTTTAAGCAGAGGTTTTCAAAGTCTAAACACCACAGATCATCTCCCCCTTTTTTCTTTCAACAAAGGGCGGAGGTAAAACAGTCACCAAAATAGTCACCAAAAGTTTTGAAAACGTTTCCAAAAACCAGCAATGTATCAAGTGGGTGGGATAGGGTAGGGTAGGGTTTAAGCTTCGTCATCCGGAGCATCATCAGTGAGCCTCGTCCACAGTCCTTGCAACATCTTGGAAATCCCGCTCATCTCCGTCATAAACTCCTTTTGCAGCTCCTTGATATCTAAGCGAATTTCCTCCAAGCCCAACTCTAGGTTGTCCATGCGTTCATCGAAAGCTGGAGCAGTGGGAAAGGCTTTTGAAGGAGTTGCAAGACTCAAGGTCCCTTGGGGAGACCGAGTGATGCCAATCTTTTCAATGCCTTTAGAGTCGAACTTACCAATATGACGCAGCTGTTCTTCATTTTTGACATCAATTCCAGAAGCTTTGAAGAGAGGGGTCAAAAGGGTAGCAAAGGGGAGGGGAGAGCCTTTTCTAGCTTTTCTGGCATGAGTCATGGTTCCAAGGATAGTGTTGGCCAGATCAAGGTCAAGGCCATTTAAGATGCGGTAAAGCAGGACCATGGCATTGTCAGTAAGGAGTGAGCCAGAGTTAAGACGGGTTAAGAGGCATCGAACAATGATATTAAAAATTATTTTTGCCTCAAGGGTTAGGGATGAGTGGGTGAGTTGCTTTGAGGTGCTGTTGGATGCTTCGGGTAGAAGGTACTTGGCTCGGGCAAGGATGATGCAATTCTCTTTTGAGGGGTGTATTTCAGAGGGTGGAACTGGGGTAGGTAAGCCAAGGAAATCTGCAAAATCATTGGAGTTGAGAGAGATTCTAACCCCTTTGACAACAGACTCCAAAGACCAACCATTGGTGTCGTTTTTGGCTTTTAGGTTAATGTAAAACAGACGGGTGAGCTGGGGGTAGTAGACAGTTTCAAGGTTGAGAAGGGTCCAGGCTGGGGATTTTTTGAGGAGATCAATGCAGGGTAACTTCAAAGCTTCGAAGAACTCAAAATCCAAAAAATCAGAACAGCTAATCCTACGAGTTCGAAACTCATCTACCCACTTACCAGCAGTCTCAGCATCTTGAAACCAAGAGGAGGGCAAGGATTGATTTACCTGGATATAGGCCGGGGGATCGGCATTCTTCCTGCGAGCAATCGTCGGAGCAGCCGTCTTGACAGGCGCTTCAAGCGTCCTGAGGGTGCCCTTCCTGGTGCGCTTGGGAGATGGAGGCTTGACAGCAGCAGGGGCTTTCCGCTTCTTCGGAGACGGGGGAGGAGGAGAAGGGGAGGGAGATTCTTCCTCCTCTTCCTCAGACCCCGAGTCCTCACCGGACCCCGCTTCATCTCCTTCAGCTTCCTCGTTATCTCCAGATCCCTCTTGCTCTTCTTCTTCTTCTTTAGGCTCCTCCTCGGATGAAACCTCCTTGGCTTCGGCTTCCTTCCAAATCCACTCAGGTTCCTCCTCTGCCAGTTTCCTAGCCAGCTCGGCCTCCTCATCGGCCTTTTTCTTCTTCAGGGCTTCCTCCTCGGCTTCCTTGGCAGCATCTCTCTCCAGGATGGCATCTAGGTCATCTTCCTCCTCTTCTTCATCCACTTCCTCAGCCAAAATCTTCCTCTTCCCTTTCTGTTTGGCACTGAGAGGCTTCTTAGCAGAGCGCTTTAGAGAGCTCTTGGGAACAATGGTCGTGCTCTCAGCGATGGTGCTCTGGACGACAGTTGGGACAATGGCTTGAGGAGCGGGTTCAGGTGTGGGAGAGGTAGGAGTGGCCTGACGTCCCTTGGGGGTGGCGCCAAGTCTTTTGGGTGTGACAGCTTTCTTGGTTTTTGGTGCCATGGAGGAAATCGGCTAGGGTTTTCTTAGAACAGATTGAGAGGTTGAAGAAGGAGAAGGTGAAGGGGTTTGGATTAGTTCTGAGTTTGTGATGTAATCGGGTACAGGATTGGGTTTAAGTAGAGGGAGTGATGGGACAGGTTTAGAGTTCCAAGGAAAGAAATCATCACATTGCCAATTTGAAAGGTTTCCAATTCAAAATTCAAATGTTCCCATTAAAATCGGACTGAAAATCTGAAGGATTTAGTTCCAAATTTAAAAAATCTTAACGGTTAAGAATATAACATAAATAGGCAATTTTTGAAATCCGATAAAAGATATAATTGATTAAATATCTAAAAAGATATTAACCAAAAATATATGATCCAATAAATATAATCCACCATTTAGTTCACACACCTTGACATAGTTCTCAAGGGTCTTGACACTAAGTAGAATTTATCTTTCGTAAAGGGAATGCTCCCCCTACGAAAGTGCATCCTTGTTAAGCATCCCAATCTCTCGTCTTATGAAGGTGAACCTGTCCTCTGCCAAAGGCTTAGTGAAAATGTCAGCCCATTGATAATCAGTTGAAATAAACGAAATGGACACATCACCTTTTTCAACATGATCTCTAATGAAATGATGCCTTACATCAATATGTTTGGTCCTTGAATGCTGAACAGGATTCTTAGTGATGGATATGGCACTTGTATTGTCACACTTAATTGGAATACCTTTGAGGTTGATGCCAAGATCTCGCATTTGTTGAGCTATCCAAAGGATTTGGGAGCAACAGGCTCCAGCTGTAATGTATTCAGCTTCTGCAGTGGATAGAGCAACTGAGTTTTGCTTCTTTGAGTGCCAACTGATCAAAGATGCTCCTAAGAATTGGCAACATCCTGATGTGCTCTTCCTATCCACCTTATAGCCTGCAAAATCTGCATCAGAATATCCAATTAATGTGAAATCCTTTTGCTTTGGGTACCATAGTCCAAGCTCCTTACTGCCATTGAGATATCGAAAGATCCTCTTCACAGCCACGAGGTGAGATTCTTTAGAATCAGCCTGAAACCTAGCACACATGCAAACACTAAACATGATGTCAGGTCTACTAGCCGTGAGATATAATAAAGATCCAATCATTCCTCGATACTCCTTTTGATTGACACTTATTCCAGTCTTGTCTTGATCTAGAGACAATGTTGAGCTCATGGGAGTCTTGGCTGCTTTGGATTGATCCATTTAACTTCTTCAAGAGATCCTTAGTGTACTTGCTTTGGTTGACAAATATCCCTTTCTTGGATTGATGAACTTGTAATCCCAAAAAGAAGTTGAGTTCACCCATCAAGCTCATCTCGAATTCACTGCACATGATGTCAGAAAATTCCTTGCACAAAGATGTGTTAGTAGCACCAAATAATATATCATCAACATAAATTTGAATAACTAAAATGTCCTTTCCTTTGGTTTTGATAAAAAGAGTCTTGTCGATCAACCCCCTTTTAAAATCATTTTCTAAAAGATATTTTGACAAGCGCTCATACCAAGCTCTTGGGGCTTGTTTCAAACCATAAAGCGCTTTGTCAAGTTTATAAACATGATTGGGAAATTCTGAACTTTCAAAAGCTGGAGGTTGAGCCACATATACTTCTTCCTCTAAGAAACCATTGAGAAAAGCACACTTGACATCCATTTGATATAATTTTATGCTCATAAAAGATGCAAATGCTAATAGAATGCGAATAGCTTCAAGCCTGGCTACGGGAGCAAAGGTCTCCTCGTAGTCAATACCTTCCTCTTGATTGTAGCCTTGAGCAACAAGCCTTGCCTTGTTCCTCACAATCTTACCATTCTCATCTAGCTTGTTTCGAAATACCCATCGTGTGCCAATGACTGATTGATGCTTTGGCCTAGGCTTCAAGGTCCAGACTTTGTTCCTTTCAAATTCGTTAAGCTCACTTTGCATAGCAATGATCCATTCTGGCTCCTGAAGTGCCTCATCTACCTTCTTTGGCTTAATAAGAGAAACAAACGCGTGAAAAGCACAAAGATCTTTAAGTTTAGAACGAGTTTGAACACTAGAAGTAGGGTCAGAAATGATATCCTTTAATGAGTGTGATGAGGAGTATTTGAATTTCCTTTTGCTAGTCTCGGCTCCTTGATTTGTCACACTGGTAGGATTGACTTGTAGTACATCTGACTCCGTGGTTCTGTTAGGTTCAGTTACAGCAGTTTCTGACGTCTCAACACTATTGGATTGGACACCAAGGGCTTTGGACGAATCTTCAACACCTTGGGCCAATTCTTCAGTGTTAAGAATCGGTTCCTGTATGTTCCTCTTCTCTGTGTTCTTGGTAGCAGCATCATCACCTTCCTCGTTCTCTTCATGGATGTTAAGATCTATATAACATTTTTGGGTTTGAAAGAGCTACGTGTTTGTTTACCTCGTGTGCATGCATTGCACATATCAATACCTTTGAAGTCCATCTCAGGTAGCCCTCTTACAAGCCCTTTAGACACAAGCTTCTGTAGTGTATGTGGACTCACATGACCGAGTCTCCTGTGCCAGAGCTTTGGATCATCCGTCAAAGCCTTTAGACAGGTTAAGCTTCCTTTTGCCACTTGATCAGCATTTACGGCGTATATATTGTTGTAGCGATATGCAGTCAAAATAACTTCACTTGTATCTTCTCTGCACACTATACATCTTTTCTTGTTAAATCTGACATTGTTACCACTATCACATAATTGAGAGACACTAAGCAGATTATACTTCAAACCATTAACAAGATAGACATCTTTAATACTATGGCTGGAATCGCTTCCAACACTACCAATACCAATGATGTCACATTTTCCTTTGTCACCAAGAGTGATTGTTCCCGTGGATTGCTCCTTTAGATCATGAAAGAGAGAACTCTTCCCACTCATATGCCTCGAGCATCCACTATCAATAATCCATTTGTGATCTTTCACCTTGGTGATCTCCTGCAAGACAAACATCAACCTTTGTGGCTAGACCAATAAGCAAATTTGGATCCATTGTTGGGGTAAACCATATTTGGTAAAATAGTGCCTTTTGGAACCCAAACTTGTGTTATCCGTTCTTTTCTCAAATGAACAGGAAATGTATTGCGAATAATATATGGATCCTTTCTTCTATAGGGGCAGGTCTCTTTTACATGTCCCTTTCTAGCACAATGGTGACATATAGGAGAGGTTCTGCTTCCTTTTGCCTTTACACAAGTGGTAATGTGTTGCTTCTTTAAAAACTTTGGATTGTAACCAATACCACTTTTATTTAGAGAGCTTTGTTGCTCACCCAACATCCTATCGAGAGTACCTTTGGATTTGGTAAACCTTATGAGGGTTGTCTGTTGGTCTTGAATCTTATTATTCAGGGAGATCTTCTCGTTCTCTAAGTCATGATGCTCATTTCTTAGAGAGGAGAGATCTTGCTTGAGTTCAGATTTCTCTGAGTCAAGCGTCTTGACTTTAATGTCAAGACCTGAATAAGAAGCTTCAAGACTTTTGACCCTCATAGACAGATCCTCAATAGTTCTTTCCTGGTCCACAGTTCTCTTAATAAGGATGTTAATTTGGGCAATAAGCTTCTCTTCATTGGCAATCATATTGGAAAGGAATTCCGATAATACCTCTTTTGGACTTTCCATAAGTTCTCTTACTGTAGCTTCAAGCTTTTCATCGTGGGATCCATCTTCTGAGGCCATAAGACAAATATTGGCCTTCTCATCATCGGAGTCAGAGTCGGAATCACTCCAAGTTGCCACCATGGCTTTCTTCTTCCATTTGTCATCCTTCTTGGACTGGCTCTTTGTCTTTTGAGGGCAGTCCTTCACCAGATGATCTGTTTCACCACATTCAAAACAAGACAAAGGTTTAGTCTTCTTTTCATACTTGTTGTATTGAGGCTTACCTCGAAATTTTGAAGACTCTGATCCATCCTTGTTGTTGAATTGCTTCTTCATTTTGAGAATTCTAGCAAGGCCTCTTGTGATAAGAGCAAAAGGATCATCCTCATCGTCATCCTCATCTTCAGAATCAGATCCATCCTTGGGCTCATCCTTCTTAGACTTGAGTGCCAAGTTCTTAGTGCTAGCTGGAAGTTCTCCATCGTCTTCATTAAGGATCATCTCATGCGTGATCAGCTTCCCAAGAAGGTCATCAAGGGGTAGAGTGGTGAGGTCCTGGGCTTCCTCTATAGCTGTTACTTTTGGACCCCATTTCTCCTTTGGAAGGCACCTCAGTATCTTCCTCACTTTCTCAACGTTGGTAAAGCTCTTGTCGAGAGAGTCAAGGTTGTTGGTGATTTCTGTGAATCGTGTGAACATGGCCTTGATTGACTCATCAGACTTCATCTTGAAGAGCTCATACTTTCGAAGGAAGATGCTGATCTTGGTGTCTTTCACTTGGCTCGTTCCTTCATAGGTGATGACCAATTTGTCCCAAATCTCTTTAGCTGACCTACAAGATGAAATACGGTTAAACTCATCAGTGCTAAGACCACAATAAAGTAAGTTAATAGCCCTGTAGTTTTTGGAGATGGTTTCAAGATCTGCTTGGTTGTATTCAGACTCCTTCTTTGCAACTTTGGTATCATTTGGTCCATCTTTCTCTGGAATCTTCGGACCATTCTCTATAATGTTCCAAAGCTCTAGATCTTGGTCTATGATGAACATCTTCATCAAAGATCTCCAGTGGACAAAGTTGTTTCCTACAAAGAGTGGCGGTCTGCTTGTGGACCTTCCCTGTGCAAATCCTCCGCTTGCTTCACCAGACATGATCGAAAACTCACAAGATTGTTAGATCGAAAACAGTGAGTAAAGCTCTGATACCAATTGAAGGTTCGATAATATAAAACAATGTAATATAGAAATACTCTAGAAGGGGGGTTGAATAGAGTATGCCCGTTTTTCGCAGCAAGTCTCAAGACTTTTGGAGCTCGTATAAAACCCTTTGAGATTAACCGGAGTCACAAAGTTAGACAATCAAACCAACTGCGGAAATAAGGTAAAGCAATAAGTAAAGGACACGAGTAATTGTTTACGAGGTTCGGCACGAACTTGGCCTACGTCCCCGCCTAGGGTTCTTCCACAACCCTAGGATTCAAAAGGCTTTATTGATTCGCTTAGCTTAGGATCCTAATAGCTCACCGAGAAGCCTCTCTCCTATACAATTGCAATCTAGTCAACTCACGTTCCCTTGGAGTCCTAGACCAATCTAGAAGAGCCCCACCTCTCTCAGCTATCTAGTACAATCCTCTTACTCTCACAAATCAATAGCCTAGTGCAACTTCCCGAGTTACAAACTCTCGAGTAACACTATAAATGAATATATCCTATAAGCTCACAGTGACTCTCAAAGGCTTTGAAATAAACAACAAACTCTTGAGCGCTTAGCAGAGAGACACTTTGGAAGGCAGATCTCGCTTGAATGAATGAAAGCTCGTGTAGCACTTGTGTGTTCTGTCTTCTTCTTCCTTTCCCTTATAGAAGTAATGTGGAGCGTGACGTTCTTCAACACCAGATCTTCAACAACGGCTAGTAAAGATCATGGCGCGCCCGGATCTTCTATTTTAGGACACTTCGAAGACATGATCTTCTTTGAATTGGATCTCCTCAATATGCACCACAAGGAAAGAAATAATCTCGAAATACTTCCTGAAAGATTAGTCATACATATATATATAATATAAAGGAAGTATATAATAAGATTAAATAATATACGGATTTATAAAATAGGTTTTGTATTTCATCAACTGTTAATGCTCCAAGGCCTTTGACACAAACATCCTGTCAAAGCCTTTGAAACATTTATTCCGATTTTCATCAAGGGAGGGAGTTATCATGAGCGATCGCTGTTTGACACTAATCATGGCATCTGCAGTAGCTAGGAATGGTCTACCAAGAATAATAGGGCTAGTAGGATCTTCAGCACAGTCTATAATAAGGAAATCTGCTGGAACAAAGAATTTACCAACCTGGACGGGGACATTCTCAACTATACTTGTAGGGATGACTACTGTATTGTTTGCCATGTATAGCTTGGCATCCACAGGCTCTATGCATCCTATCTTTACCTTCCGCCAGATTGATAAGGGCATGATGCTCACACTTGCTCCTAAATCACACAAGGAATCGTATTTATATTGTCCAAAACCCACAGTAATAGAAAACTTACCAGGGTCAGGTCTCTTTTCAGGGAAGTGTAGCACTTTGCATTCGCCGGCGATCTCTGAGATGGATCGCTTCTTGCTCAGGATTTCCTTCAGAAATTTGACATATCCAGGCATCTCTTGCAGGGCCTCTGTAAAAGGAATAGAGACATTCAGTTCTTGCAGCATATTAACAAATCGGTTAAACCTACCTGCAGTGGGATCTTTCGGCGCCTTGAAAGGGAAAGGCATTGTCTTTTTCTGCTTCGGAGCCAGAACAGACGTCGGAGGTGTCGCAGAGTCATCGACATCGGCCAATTTTTCCTCGATCTAGACCAAAGGTTCCTCGATATTGAGTTGGGTTGTCGATCTCGAGTTGTCTGGCTGTGCAGTGGAGTCTGAGCTTGGCTTCTGGTCTGTGTCGAGGAGATGTTTGTCGATATCGAGTATAGGCTCCTCGATATCGAGTCGCTGCTCTGCTTTGTCTTGGTGCTTCCCGACTTCTGGCTCATGTAATTGGTGCCCGCTCCTGAGTTTGATAGCTGCGACGTGTCCGGTCTTCCCCTTAGGATTTGGTTCTGTTTGCCCAGGGAGTTGCCCGGATGGTCGTGGGATCTGTGCAGCGAATTGTCCCATCTGGGTCTCTATGCTCCTTTTCTAGATATCCAGTTCCCCAAATTTTGTGTTGAAATTCTAGAGCTGATTGTTGATGGTGTTTGTAGCCTGCTGGTTCTGTGCATGATTTCGACGCATCTCATCAAGGATAAGCTGCAGATCGTCCTTCTTTTGATCCCTTTCTGGATGTCCTGGAGCTCTGTATGATGGAGGGTTCTTAGGAGAACCTTGGTTCCACTGTGGTTGATAGAACCTTTGATCCCCCATATAGCGATTGGGACCCCCTGCGTCAGCTACCTCTTCATGTGTCTCTGCCATCCTGACTTGCTCAGTGTGTGGGCACTCAGTAGTGGTATGCCGCTGTGATCCGCATTCGATGCAAGGCTGGTTGACAGAGAGATACTTGACTTGCTTGAGGAGCTTGCGATTCTGGTCTCTGTAGAACTGCTCCCTGACATCTGGGTCAATCTCCTTGGCAGGCTCATAGAGGGGCATAGATGGTGCTGGCCTGGCATAGGAGTTCTCCTCATAGTTTGCAGTAGACCCATATTTGTTGTCATAATTGGTGAGCTTGTCTAGTACACCCCATGCGTCAACTGGTGGCATCGTCAGGTACTCATATCGAGTGTACTGATTGATCCTATCCTTAGTGACTTGGTCAAGAGAGTTGAAGAAGTTCTCTTCAATGACGTAGGAGGGTTGTCCATGAGTAGGGCAAGATCACAGCAGTTCTTTGTATCTTTCCCATGCTTTTGCTAGCGGCTCCCCAGGCTTCTGTTTGAAAGCTGTGATCTTTTGGCGGAGGAGTGCTGTCTTGGTAGGAGGGAAGAATTTGTTTAGAAACTCTTGCTCTACTTGAGCCCATGTTGTGAGAGATCTTGGTTTCAGCCCTTCAAGCCACTTCAGTGCAGGTCCAGCGAGAGACCAGCGAAAAGCCTTCATCTGGACAAATTCCAGAGTTGTACCTTCAGCAAGAGTACGGCACATGTCAGAAAAATTTGTAATATGTTCAAGAGGACACTCATTAAATTTGTCATAAAAAGCATTATTTTTTAGCTCTATAAAGAATTGAGTGCGAATTTCAAAAGAGTTTTCAGGGATTAGAATCGCCGATTCAGGCACGACGAGAGTCGGGTGCATATAATCCTCTGCAGTGGTTGGGTATTGGGCAAGCTCAGCTTCTACTTGTTCCCTGGCTGCTTTCTCAGTGGCGATAGCAGCATCTTTAGCGGCCAGTTCCCTTGTAAGCCTCTCAATAAGCTGTTCTTATGTTTCTGCGGCTGCCATGGCTCTTTTTAGTTTAGCTTGGATGTGTATAAGGCGTTCCGGTTCGTCCAAGGCGTCAAACTCAGGTGTTTGACCAGAACGGCGCATATACCTGTAAAGTAACTCAAAGTAGATGTGAGAACTAACTACCTAAGGCGCGAATGATAGCTTCCCCGGCAACGACGCCAATTTTGTTGTAGGAGAAAATCGAGTTTAAAATATAAAATATAGTTCAAACCAGATTCGTGCCCCAGCAAATAATTACAAGACTTCCTCCTGATGCAGTAGTGGGAAGTCAGGATCGATCCACGAGGAAGTGTGTCAACGGATCCTAGGCAGCGAAGAAATCTCACGGACAGAAGTCGACCACAGATGTCCTCGATCTCGACTAGGGTTAGTCGACAGAAGATCGGACAAGTCGAACAGCGCAGCAGCAGTCACAGGTTTTAGTCGATCTCGACTAGTGCTACTCGAGATCGAGTAGGGTTGCTGACGTCGAGTTGGCTTTGTCGATCACCTGCACACAGAAGCTACGGTGATTCTGGAATCGAAGATCAGTAACTCGAGATCGACCAGACTTGGTCGAGTTCAAGTAAGGGCAGAAACTAAAATGAAACAAATTAAAGGCAAAGGCTTTGGGACTCTCGAAAATAAACTGTATGTAAAAAGACTTCCAAGATTGGGGTTTGCAACAACGATAACCAAGCATGCATAAGGCAAGAATAAAACAGATAATCATATAACTTGCATCGAAGGACTAAGCTTTCGCCTTTTCCAACAATTAGACAACTCTTTCAAGAAACCCTAATTGTATCTACTGGTTTTATGTTTATAATCCAAGTTGTTAGCATGGACCTCCATTAGATGGGTAATAAACACATAAAAAGTAGTAGATGCTCAAAACATGATAAAAGTCGGATCTTTACCTCAAACGCGCATGGCTATCGTCGGGCTCGCCCCAACCCTAGAAGTGGGTGGACTACCCGCGCTTCATTGTGACCTCAACCATCATTGATTGAAAGGAAATAACTTGCATTAAACTAAATTCAAAGTCTTTACAATCCCGGTAATCCAACTCTCGTTGAACGCCAAAACCCTAAAACCTTCGAACTCCTAAAACTTCTCTGTGAACTACTTCTCTAGCTTGTGAATTGAATGATTCCTAAAATCAGCCCCATGGGCTTTATTTATAGCCTTCTAATCCTCGTTATTCAAGGATAGAATATCTCTATCTATATCTAAATCTATATCTAAAAGCTTAATGATAAATAAATGGAATAACATAATTAAATCTAAAAAGGGAATTTATATCTAAAAGCCTAAAATATCTTCAAGTGGATAAATCTTCTTCTCCATGATGGATCTTGATAGAATCGGATAGAACTTGGCAATCTTCGGCCCCAAGGAATCCCAATCCGAGTAGGATAGCTCAAACCGGGTAACGTGCTCCCAGACAGCTTTCCTCGATCTCGAGTAACTTACTCGATCTCGAGTAACTCGGACATCGACTTCAGCTTCAGCGGCATCTCGGGTAGCTTGTGCTCGACAAGGCTTGGATGCTGGCCTTCAGGTGTTGTCGATATCGAGTAAGTAACTCGATATCGAGGATGGTGGTTCCATCGACTTGTGTGGCTTAATTGGATTGGTCGAGCAGCTCTCTTCGACATGCTCGGACATACTGACTTCGGCTTGTCGATATTGAGGAACTTCGTCGATATCAAAGAGTGGTGTCCGGCCTGTCTTCGTCTTCGGCTCCTCGATCAAGCTCTCTTCCTCTTCTCTGGGCAGGTCTTCAAAGCTTTGTCGATATCGAGTAATCAACTCGATATCGAGGAGAGTGCTGGAGTCGGGTTGTTCTCTTTTCAGCTCCTCGACATGTGCTTTCTCGATTAGGGTGTGTCCGGGCATGGTTTGTCGATATCGACTAAAACTCGTCGATATCGAGTAGTTTTGAGCTCCGGTCTTTGCTTCTTGGTTTTCTCCCGAAATGGCTCCATATTCTGCAATATTAAACAGAAACTTATGTAGATCTCTATTTCTAGCAAATAAGCATATACTACATAAATTCGACATATTCCCAACCCGAAATATGCCAAGTGTATAGAATATGGAACTAAAATGTGCATAAAAACATGGCTACTTTAGAGACATCAGCGATAAAAGAAGCAACTCCTTGAGCGGCTCTATCAAGGAGCAGAGGCAAGGGATCTTCTACAGTGGGCATTAGTAATATACTTTGTGGTCCTTATTGGGTGCTGGCGAAGCATAAGAGGAGATTCTTAACGGCAGGAATGTCGGCCTTAGCATCTTTCTTATAAAAATGTAGATTGTCTTTCTCTACTTGAGAAGGTTCTTACCAGGCATACTACTCATCGATTATTTTGCCCTTTTGGATCGAAACAACCTATTAAGGGTTGTCGCCTACATAACCTACCTCCGGGAAGAGGGTATCAGATCCCTGTAGTTCGAGCCCTTTTTTTAACGCAGTTCCTGTATTTTGAATTTCTTCAAGCTAGTAAAGTAGTCTGCGCGAAGGGGCCCCCCTCACCTCTCCCCTTCCCCTTATCATGGAATCAAGGCAAAGACTAACCATGATACAAGGGCCTGCCTTTCAGTACGTGAAAGCGGAAGGTACACTTTTCACTGTCTTACTTTGGCCCCTCTCTAGATTTCAAATTTCATGTTCTATTTCACTCCCCTCTTTCCATCTTTCCTTTCAGAGTTTACCACGTTGAATACTTTTTTTTTAGGTCTCGCTCGACCAAGCCATAATTCAAATGGATAATCACTTGAACCACGGACTTTAGTATACATAGCGTAGATACGGTCAAAAGAGATCGCTTGTGATCCAGCTTTGCCAGCACTCTATATCCTCCACCACCAATTCGACTTAATAAGGAAAATCTTTAAAGAAAAAGGTGTCCTCAACTCGAACTCTCCATTTTTTAATAGAAGAAAGTTGTTAACGTAGGTCGGATCGGACTACTTCTCTTATGATTCGATGGATGACCCTGCGAAGCTTATTTAGGAATTGACTGTTTTTGTAAAGAAGCCAACAAAGCCCAAGCTCAGCCCGGAGAATGTAAGTAAGAGATCCGTGGTCAGACGAAGATCAACGCGGGCGGGCGGCCGTCTTCTGTGTGCTATCACGCAACGGGTGAGGGAACCCCTTCTTTTTTTCCATTACTCAAACCTGGTCGAGTGAAATACCTTTCTTCGTCAAAGAGGAGAAAAACATTCCCATGAGCCTGTAATTGATCAAAGCTATAGCATAGGTTCATTCATAGAAGCCAGATCTTTCTTCATATGCTCTTCTTTTATCGAAAAATAGAATCTGTCCATTTCATTCGGAAATCAATCGAGGGTCGCCTGTGACTGTCCATGTAGTGTCCCTCTTATAATAGCTGCAGGATCGCACACAATCATAAGAAAGAAAGTCAAAAAAGCATAACCAAAGAAAAGGCCCCCTTATTAGTAAGGTTGCTTGTCACACAGATCGTCTTCGTCTTTGGCTCGTCTCCTTCCGAGATAGGCACTTGGTAGTAGGCCCGACCGTAGATCCAACTTTGAGAAGTATCTCGCGCTTCTTTATTAGGGCGAAGAAGTCTATAATCAAAGTGGATACTTGTTCTTGATGGTTAGGTTCTCTTATTGAGCGCCCGATAATCCATGCACAAGGCTCCTGCTTTTTCTGGAATAAAACAAGGGCTCCCCAACCTTTTCCCCGGCAAGATAGGGAAAAACAGCATGTTTAGTTGGAATATAAATAGGCTTCAATGAGTTCCTGAATGGATTTCCTGAGCTCAACCAACTTCCTTATAGATGTTAGTTGGAAGGGCCATCTGCTAAACCTAGCCCCGGTCTAAGTAAGTTAAGGGGCTTTGGCTTCAGGCTCCAACTCGATCTTGTGGTAGACTGCCCCCCTAGAGGTCCCTTTTTGGGACTGACTCCTAGGGCATGATATCCCAAAATGATTCAAGTACTTGCTTCACTTTCTAAGAAAGAAGTCGTCTTGGTATTGGATCTGCTCTTCTGTTAGCATGAACATGAATTAGATTCTATTCCCCTTCTTTATGCAGAAAAGAACCTCCTACCCGAACCATTCTTAAGATCGCCAAGCCTTCTCGAATGAGTTCTACTATAGAAGCTTTCAACATAGACCCAGGGAGAAATCTTTCACTCAGTGAGAAGTGAAACCCTGTGATTAGATCGTCCTGAAGACGGATGCGACGGGAAGAAGTGGCATTTGGAAGGGTTGCTGACTTAAAATTTAGGTTTCGACATAACAAAGCTTGCACTGTCTTTTCGCACTTAGGCGCACAGCATGCCATTGGTAATGATTCTACTACGGTGCTACAAATTCGCAAGCTGATCCTAAGTAATCGTTGTTGTTCATTGGATTCCGAAGGAACTACTTCGTTAGGATTGGGGAATTGTTGCGATTCTTCTTGAATAGCCTGGATTCTCTCGTCGAGAGTCACTTCTATAGTATTAGAAAAACTCTTCCGACTGAATATGATAAAGCCTATAAAACAACGAGCTACTATCATTTCTTCATTATAGATTGAGATCTTCTTCGAACTTGATGCACAAATAGATAGAATTACAGCAACTAGCATCTTTCCAGCCTGACTATTATGTGAAAAAAATCTCATTTTTCATTATACCTTTCACTGATCCGCTTTTTGCTCAAAAAGACTTGTAGGAAATCACCGGTTGGTCAAACCAAGAAAGGCACGAGACTTTTGGGCGTAAAAGTGGCTTAGGTCGAGTCTTGTATAGACTACCTACCTATAACTAGAATAGTTGGATCTCTTACCAAAGAATAGAATGGGAACTCCAACGACATACGAACCTACGGGCGGGCAGGCAGCCTCCGGCCGGTAGGGGTCTGGACTTGCCTAGCATATAGTCTAACTAGCATGATTGAGCCCTGTAGTGGTAGAACCTCGTGAACCTTTCTTCTCTTAAAGAAATTTCTAGTTAGAGAGAGGACACTTCTCCCCAATAAAACCTCATCCGACAAGAAGAAGGGCATCCGCTCTCTCTAACAGAAGCTTCCATTCAACCGGACACTTGCGGATTCACTATGAAGAACAAGGCAAAAAACTCTTGATTTATCTCTATTTTCCACATCTGAATCTGACATGAGCGATGAAGCTATGCTATTAGAGCACCAAGCCAACAAAGAATACCAGGCCAAAGCAAAGAAAGCCAAAAGAATATTTTTCAGAAAGAGAACTCAAGAATACTAAACGAAGGCAGGTTTAAGAGCTCGATAGAGCAGACGAAGACTTTCAATATATATAACTAACTGCCTGTTATCCCATAAAGTATAATCGCAAGCCAACGTTTTTTCTAACTGCTGGGAGAACGGTTAGTTTACCAAAAACTGAAGAAGCCAGTCCAGACCAGATGGCATCAAAGAGAAAAGGTAATCGAATGAATGCTCGGATGCTATGCTGCGCGGATGAAGGTTCTTAAGTTAAACGACTATTGTATGAAGATTCGATCACATAGAAAATAAAATAGTTGATTCATTCAATCAGGACCGCGAAAAAATATTTGAGTAGATTATTGAATCATGCCCTTCCTTGAATGAAAAGCAGCTGATTAGTAATTAATGTGCGCTCTTGTGTCGAATCCACTACATAGGCTTTTTCCTTGTTCTACCTAAAGAGCGTGAAGGTCAGACTTGAGTCTTATTCGATTATTAACCTAGGAGCCCCCGTAAGTCACATTAATAGCAAAATGAAGAGTATACAAAAACGTCTTTATAAATGGATGAGTGGAAGGTCACTCTGCTGACCGACTAAAAGGCCCCTCAAGAGGTTCCCCTCTCCACATATATCTCTTTTTGAACGAGCCTTAACTGAGTTGGTCTTGACACAAAAAATGCTGTCGATAGAGTGCATGCCGAGCCGGGAAATAGCAGGCCGTAGAAAGAGCCTCAAAGAGCCGGGATTTGCTAGTTGTTGTATTCAATAAAGTGAAAAAGTAAAGTAATAATTATAAATATAGGTGTATTATTTTTTGCTTTTATTTGCTTTCTTAAAAAATTATATCATTTTATCTTAATAAAATGATACTGTATAAGGTTACTATTAAATATTAAGTTAGATTATTAATTATATAATTTTTTTTATTAACTACTTATTTAAACCAAAAACTTATGTGGTAAAAATAAAACTATTTTATCTTACGTATTTTGTGTAATCCTTTTATTCCCACCGAACTGTAATTTGGGTAAAACAAAATAAAACGGCCTCGCTCTCAAATTTGACTTTGCTAATGATGATATTGAAGGTTGCGGCAAATCTAAATTCATATATATATTCTCAAAAAAAAATCATATATATAAACCAAAATGTCACTTAAGTAAGCGGTTTATATTGAATAGATTATGTACCAAAAAAAAAAGATAAGTTTTTAGCTAACTATATTCGTTTATTAATTGATGTGGGCCAGAAATATAATACCACTTTAATCCAGAAAATGCCACGCAGGCGAAAATAATCACGTTTAATCCCGAAAATTCCGTGGCAGTGAGGTCTTCAGCGGCTTCTGTTTTAGTATTTTACTAGCACAGTACCCGTGCGTGACACACGGGATTTGTAAAATATATTATGTTGTTCTAAAATATATTATCATAATTTATCTACATTATATATATAATAATATTATGATAATATGAAAACGATATAGAAAAATATTATTAAATCCAAATATCAAAATGATAAATATACTAAACTGGTCTTGCTCACTCGATTCACATCTTCGATCAATAATTAAAAGTGTGCTATATAGATCACGATAACTTCATTAATCCACAATGTTGGAGAATTCATAGCGTCGTTGCACAGTCTTGGTTTTGGAGGTATTGTCGAGTTTAAGAAACCTGTAAAATAAATATAGTTCATATTAAGATGGTATATTAAGTAATAATAGATAAAACAAATAAGTAAAATAAGGCGCGCATTACCTTCTTTGATATGCATTAGTGTCAGAAAAAAATCGGATTTATATACAACTTTGTCTCATTGGCTAAATTAAAGTTGGCAATATTATCTCATCTACACACAACAAAATTTAAACATATAAAAGTAAAGAATGCATGTTCACGAGGTTAAATAAAAGAAATTATAATTATTGGTAATATTGAGAAATAAAGTCATTAGAAATTATAATTATTGGTAATATTTAGAAATAAGGTCAATAAATATAGTTAAGCAAGAAATATGATTTGAAACTTATGTCCAACATCTTTTACAATAAGAAATTGAAATATATCAATGATGTATCTATTCAGCTCCATATTGATGGGTATATATATAGTTGTTTAAATAATTTTGAACCAACAGGTCACTTCAATATACAGTTCTTGTGAAATAATTCAATATTAAAGGTGGTAAAACAAATAACTAATAACAAAATATACAAATCAATGCATATAAAAATGAACTTGTCTATTATTCTTCACGATAAGATCAGCTCTACCAAGTGTGAGTAGAGATATATGATGAACTTCTTTTATATGTAAATGGATAAATATTGGATTTTAACAAATTACTGTATAAATAATTTAACAATAAAAATGCTACCAAAATTTTGAGATAGCAGAAATCCTACCAAATACGGGTAAAATGAGATTGTAATTTTTTTTTGTAATTAGATAAACATTGTATTTTAACAAATCATTGTATAAATAATTAAGCAGTAAAAATCCCACCAATTTTTTTGAGATAGCATTAGAAATCCTACCATATACGGGTAAAATGAGATTGCAATATTTTTTATTTGTAAATAAAAAAAATTTCATTTAAAAAAATCATTTTATAAATAATTCAGTAGAAAAAATCCCACCAAATTTTCGAGATAAGTAGAAATCTTACCAAAAACGGGTAAAATGAGATTACAATCGTTTTTTGTTTGTAAATAGAAAAAAGATGGATTTTAACAACTGCTATGTTTGAATCAAATAGTAAAATCCACATAATTCAACAATCATTGATGTTTGGGAGATTAGCAGTGATGTGAAGAACACCAATTCAACGTTCCTACATATGCATCAAGATAGAGCTCCAATTCAACCTGGGCAGTGATCGACTACAATGCTGGATCGACATATGCATTGAGAGAAGTCACTGCGACAATAGATGTGCATCAAGAAGCAAGATTCCATCAATGGATAACTTATTGTCATCACCCAGCAACAAATCTAACTTAGCATATGAAAAGTGGTCGATTACGATGTTGGATCCCCGTTTCTTGAGCACTTTGTTTTCGAAGCGTGCCTTCGTCTCGAACACGTCAGACTTCCTCCAATTCAACTTGGGCAACGATCTTCTGAATAACAAATATATTAAGTTATAACACAAAATAAATGAGAAAAAATAAATAAAATTTACAATAGAAAGTAATTAATTGGTTAATTTAATTAAAAAAATTTAAATATCTTTAATTCAAATGGGTAAAAAAATTTGGGAGAAATTAATATTCTAGTAAATTTTTTAAATTATCATTAAATTTATTTTAATTAATAATTGATTAAATTCTGTTAGTTATATAGGTGGGACCACACTTAATGAAAAACTGTCACGTAAGCCTTGGTTTAAGGTGAGGTTGCCACGTGTATCTTTCACATCTGTTTTAGTATTAGATTAGATATTAGATATTCCTTTTTGTTATCCGCACGGCCTTATATCGCCATTGGCACGGTGCCGGTGCCGGACTCTCAAGTCGGCAGCCTCGGATGCCGATGCCGGACTCCCAAGTCGGCATAGTCCATGCAGGTAATGATTTTTCCTACATTATGTTAACACATAAATTCCTACATCTACATTATCTAATTTCATAATTGCACATAAATCTACATTATCTAATTTCATATTTGCCCATAAATCATATTTATCCACTACATTATGTTAACACATAAATTCCTTGCAAATAATGATTTTTCCTACATTCCACATAAATCTACATTATCTACTTTCATAATTGCATTACAAATTCCCTATCTACATTTTCATTCAATAAAAATTCCATATGTAATTTTCATGCATTAAGAATTCCATATCTAATTTTCATGCATAATTATATCTATATCTAATTTTCATGCATTATTAATTCCATATCTATTTTTCATGAAATAAAAATTCTATATCTAATTTTCATGCATTAAAAATTTCATTTCTAATTTGATCTAAATTCCATATCTAATTTTATCAATATTCCATATCTAATTTCCTTTTATAATTTCATAAAAATATCCATTAAATCTCGACTGTCGACTATACCCTACTGTTTATCTTTATTTAATTTAAATGATGACCAATAATAACATAAAATTAACATAAACTCTCCACTTACCTCGGCGGCGGCTTGCGCTCTAGGATCATTCGGCGGGGGTTGTGGTGAAGGATGACGCTCATCGGGAGGCGGGGTCGCTGGTGAAGAGGATCGCGAACTTCGAATAAACCGATCTAACAAGTTCCCGAACTTCGGCATTTCTCCTTCGAAGGGATTCCGAGCTATCGACCGCTCTAACAAGCTCCCTAGAAAATGTGCGAGGTAAGAGGTGGGTGAGTGGTGTGTTTGTGTGGTGCACAAAGTGAGGCCGGGGCTCCCTCCTTTTATAATACGTCGCCACCACAATTGCCGATCCGGGAGCTCGGCAGCGGCATCAGGGAAAAGCTGAAGATTCCCTGCAGAATCCCTGCAGCTTTTCAGTCGATTCGACTGATGGGACTCTGCCGGCTTCGGAGCTCGGCATCGAGAGTCAGGCCTCTGCAGAATCCCTACAGCTTTTCAGTCGATTCGACTGATGGGACATTGCCGGCTTCGGAGCTCGGCAACGGCAGTCAGGCCCCGACAAGATTTGACAGCTCGACAGATGAGGTGACATGGCGGCCTGCAAAAGCTGAAGAATCCCTCCAGCGACTGCCGACCTGGGAGTCCGGCACTGGCATAATTTTTGTTGAGTTGGGAATCCGGCACCGGCACCGTGCCGATGGCGAGATTTTCACCGTGCAAATATCAGAATCGTTAGATATTAGATATATAGATAGATAGATATAGATTAACAAAACGCGTAACCGCACAAGTACCGAATACTAATATATTTTTATTTTTCTATTTTTTTTAGAGAAATTTCGGTTGAAAATGATGTGGCCATGACACGTGTACATCTCACCGTTACGCCAAGTGTAACGGAGTATTCGACCCGTTTGGATCGTCGAGAATGCTCCACCGAACCCGATTCCTTTCTCTTCTTCTTCTTTAAAATTACAGCAGTCTTCGCCAATTCCAACTTCAAGTGTGCGTTCACCCATGGCGGATCGGTTCTTCCCCAACGACCTGCCTGAATTCATACCTGAAACTTCGCTCGATGAACCGCCACCTGAAACCGCCGGCCAAAGCGGAGGCCGAGATTCTCTCACAACGCTCCTCCATCTTCCCTTCCGATCTCTCTCTCACCAGCTCCAGAAGTCAGCTCTCGACATCAAGGACACCGTAAGTTCGTTCGCCTAGTACTGTAGTTTTCTCTGGCGATGATCGATTCGTTTGTTTGAACTGATTTGATGAATGAAGGTGGTGAAAGAAACATGGAATCGCAGTGGCGGGAGGAATTTGCAGGACTATACGCTCTACACCGGTTCCCTAGGCACCGCATTTTTGGTCCTTAAGGCCTTCCGAATCTCCCGAAATCCCGCTGATCTCGCTTTGTGTTCTGACATCGTTAGGGCTTGTCACTCCGCTTCAACTGGCTCCAGGTAACACTTCAATTAAGCTCCAACTATGATTGCTTCGAGTGATTTACATGTTGACCTAAGTAGGTTTAGTTTTGTGATCGTGATTTCTCAGACATGTCACTTTCATTTGTGGAAGAGCTGGTGTATGTGCTCTTGGAGCTGTTATTGCAAAACATGCTGGCGATAATAATCTCCTCCAGTACTACTTAACTCAATTCCAAGAGGTTTGGATCTTTCAATCCATGGTCATTCAGTAAGTTTTAAGCTGCTGCCTCTTGGTTTGTTTAGTTACAGTGATCGTAGTAATGCAGATTCGGCTTTCAAGTGATCTACCAAATGAGTTACTCTATGGAAGAGCGGGGTATTTGTGGTCATGTTCTTACTTAAACAAACATATTGGAAATGGCACCGTGTCTTCAACCACCATGGTACACATTTGAAAAGCCACATCTTTGTCTTGCTGTTTTCTTTTGGAAGATCAATGTTTATGGAAATATGGAGTTTCTTGGAATAAAAAACTATGTGCAGAGAGCTGTTGTCACTGATCTTATTAAGGATGGTAAGAAATTGGGGAAAGGAAGGTGCCCACTGATGTACGAATGGCATGGGAAAAGATATTTGGGAGCTGCCCATGGCTTGGCTGGGATTATGCATGTTTTGATGGACATGGAGTTGACTAGAGAAGAGCAGGATGAGGTCAAGAATACGCTGCGCTATATGATAAGGAACCAGTTTCCAGGTGGGAATTACCCTTCAAGCGAAGGAAGCGAATCTGATCGCTTAGTTCATTGGTGTCATGGTGCCCCAGGAGTTGCTCTTACCCTTGCAAAAGCAGCTCAGGTAATGTGCACATAAGAAGTTTTTTCTGAAACTCTCGGTTGGTTGTAAATGACATGATTCCAAACATTCATATGAAAAATTGCTGAATTGGCTAGGTTTTTGGAGAAAAGGAATTTCTGCAAGCTGCTATGGATGCTGCAGATGTGGTATGGAACCGGGGACTGCTTAAACGAGTTGGACTCTGTCATGGAATCAGTGGGAACACCTACGTCTTCCTCACGCTGTACAGGCTTACTGGCAATGTGCAATACTTGTATAGAGCTAAAGCTTTCGCCAGCTTTCTCCATGATAGAGCTGATAGGCTGATCTCTCAAGGGGTTATGCACGGAGGTGATCGCCCTTTCTCCTTGTTTGAAGGTATAGCGGGAATGGCTTATCTCTTCCTTGACTTGAATGAACCGTCCGATGCCAGGTTTCCTGCATACGAACTGTAAGTCTGTAACTTTCAACACCTTATGTTACTCTTTACTGTAGTCTCCCCTTATAGAGGTACCTTTTGTTCTAGAGAAATAAGACCGAGTATTGGTGTTGTAGTCGTATATATAATAAGCTATGGTACTTCTTCGCATATTGTAAATTGAGTGAAGCTGTAGGAAATTACGGGTTTATGAATAAATTAGCCATTCAAGACCATGCAAATGGGGATGAGCTGTTATTACTGCGAATTGAAATGCAGAAACCATCTATTTTTACAAGGAAATCTCACTTGAAAGATAACAAAAACACTCAAGTCTCAAACTGCACTACAACCTACTGAACCCGGATCATTGGCTGCTCCCTCATCTCTTATACCATTGCCAAAGCTGCACTGAACGTCACCAAGAAGACCCATCTCAAGCCAAGCCAACAAGCTTCTCACTGACCTCCCACACCTTGCGAGCCTTCTCACGATCACTGGCTTCCTGCGACAGCTCGTTCTCAAATGATGCTGAAGCCTTGTTCCAGCTCCAGTAGACGCCCGACTTTGTCAAGCTTGGTTCACTCACAACCTGCACACATAATTTGACATAATGCACAATGAGAATATAAACTAGTAGTAAACTTCTCCTGCACTGGTAACTACAAGTAGTTACCTGTGCAAGTCTCTTTCCAGCTTCATCTTCAGAGACGAATCCCTTGGTGACAAACTTCTGGAATGGCGGGAAAAGGATCCTGAACAAGGGGATGTGCTCTCTGAACAAGCCGGTGGTGGCAATGCATCCAGGGTAAAGGGAAGCGAATGTGATCCCGGTTTCTTCATGGTACCGCCTGTGGAACTCCTGCATTGTGAGCATGTTGCATACTTTGCTGTCCTTGTACGCCTTGGCACCATCGAAATCACCACCATCAATCATGGCGGAGCTGTTCAGGCCACTCAGTCCCCCTGCTAGCCCTCTCAAGTCCCCAAGATTGGCCTTCGGAGGAACGTTCCCTGCCAACGTGTTCGTGTTGCCTGACGAAACATACAAGGTGAGTGAGTAGTACATTTTAGGACAAACTCTTTCAATGAGATTTGAACAATGAAACAGGAGTTCATGGTCAAGAATTATACCAGTAATCGACCCCACAATGATGAGACGCTTTGATGGGTAATCGGATTTGTTCATGTCGTCAAGCAATAGCCGGGAAAGGAGGAAGTGTCCGAGATGGTTAGTCCCAACACTGAGCTCAAACCCTTCAGCCGTGTAAGTAGGCTCTCTAGCGGTTGGGCGGTAAACAGCAGCATTGCACACCAAGACATCGAGGGGCCGTCCAGATTGCTTGAAGCTATCTGCGAACTGCCTAACGCTGTCGAGTGAGGCAAGATCAAGGTGCATTATGGTGTAGTTCTCCTTCTCCATCCCAGCCGACTTAGCAGCCCTCTCGGTCTTTAGGAAGTCCCTGCAGGCCATGATGACATGCCATTTGCCGGTCTCAGCCAGTGCCTTAGCTGCGGCGAGACCAAGCCCTGACGAAGCTCCTGTGATGATCACACTCCCCTTCCTGAGGGTCTTCTTGCCTTCTCTTGTGGCCTGGCTCACTGATGGCGTCGCCACCATAGAGGTCTGAGCTCTGATGGCTGTTTTTGATGTCTTCCTGTGACTGCATTCACTCTGCCATTTACAGCAAAGCTTATATGAATAACAATTCAGTTTAATTGTCCTTTTTCTTTTAAATTTTCGCGAGCATCCGGCTTCACTTTCGCTTTTCAAGAGTCTTTTACGAGTTGAGCCATGATAAAATGGTTGGTATGATTGTTACCTTGCACCTCAAAGCAGAGGAGATGAAGTCAGATTTGGCAAAGTCATTGAGAGAGACTCCAAAAAAGGTTGATTCCTTGAAGGTTGCAAATTTCCCCTGCATTTACAATATGCATAGAATCAATGAGAACTGAAAACTGAACTAAACATTGATTGAGAAGGGGATCAAAGAATGAGAATTTACCTCTTTGGGGATGGAGAAGGCAGAAGGAAGCAAAGTTGTAGCCTGGAGAGCCATTGATGAACTGAAAAAGCACTGCTAAAATATCAACACTTTCAGGAAGATCTTAGGTGAGTGATGATACTATGAGTGAAGTAAGCAGTTGCTTGGACTAACCAGTGAGGCCCCTATTTATAGGGGAAATGGAAACCTCTCATTCTGCATTGAAAGTTGAAACACAAGGGTGGCAAATAAAGTAGGGCATATTACAATTTACACACAACTTCCCAGAATAGAAAAATATTATACAAAACCACCCAAGAAATAGATTTTCTATTATAGACCCACCTCAAGCCTTTTTATGCTTAAGAAATGTATTCAAAATTCAGATTATATCATGTTGATTTTGATCCGTAAAATGGTGTTCAACAAATTGAAATATTTTTGTAAGCATACATTTTTTTTATTGGTAGTTCTTTGAGAGAAAAACCTATATGTGGGTAGTTTTATGCATTTTTCTAACTTATGAGTGATTTTATTAAAATCTCCCTAATTTAAGGGTTTTTTAATGTAATTTAGTATCATGAAAAACTCTCTTAGGTAGGATATGGAGATGAAATAGGATATGATCATTTTTGCTTGATTTAAGGGTGTTTTTTTCTCAAAGAAAAAAACTAATTTGTTGGTGCTTATATGTAATTTCCTAATTTGCGGGCGATTTTGTGGAAATCCCCTTATTTAAGGGTGTCATTGAAATTTACCCAATAAAGTATCATGAAAATTGAAAAACCATCTCTTATGATATGGAGATGAAATAGGATAAGATAATTTTTGCTGGATTTATATGCCACTTCACCTCCTTGAAGCCAATCCCTTGGCAAGCTTTAGATTTCCTCCACATGATTTGAAAATAAAAGAAATGGAAAATTGGGCCCACAAGACCTTGAGCTAAACTATCTTGTTGGTGGTGGGGCAGTGTGGATAATTTGGGGTTCAGTATACTCTGTGCATCCCATTCCTACAGGTTATGGGCACATCATAAGCCCTCCTTGGTGCCTTTCCTAATCGTCAATCTTCACTTTAGCAAGTTACTGTTACTGTTTAACTGTTTACTGCAGCAGTTGGTTTGGTTGCAATGTGGCTTCAGAATACAGTAATAACTGGAGGTTTCCAACTCTTTGGATGCCTATGCAACTGGGAAAATATGGATCCTCGTGTAGTCGTAAATAAGGGAGGGTCTCGAGCTCTAGGAACCGACATTTAAAACCCGTGAGCGAGCATTTTATCGTCTTACTACGATTAACCCTAATGCAAGATTTGTCGCCACTGGTTTCAAACAAAAAAAAAACGAGCAAGTACCGACACTGATGCTGTGTAGATTTACAAAGGCTCCATCCGAATCCAGAACAGACCCCGTTGTGTACATATTTTCTTCTTAAGAATCTACACTTCCTGATTACATAAAATTCCACAGGTTACTACATCCATGGCTGTAATTTTTTTTTAATTAAAAAAAATGTAGACTGTAATTCTTTTCATCAATGACCAAGTTGGATGGAGTCATTTTTCCCTTCTTTCTCTATCAAATGCCTCCTCAACTGATCACAAGGCACAAAGAACAATGACAATAAACAAATAAATCAACTCGCTAATATTACAAATCTCACCTCCAATTTTCTCTATACACAAACTTTTGACACCACCTATAAGAAATCCGCCTTTCCTTTTTCTCTTGCTCATAAGTTAAATCCGAATTGGCAACCCGAAATTCTGGTAAGTTCTGATTTCTCCTCGAAGGCCAGCCGTTACTATGACCATTCCCCATGCTGATCTATTTTGGATCACCCCATTGGAGAAGTCCAAACTATGACGAGGACTTGGGTTCTTGGTAGCCAAGGGAGGCTTTTCCTCTGGCCAAGTCGTCATGATCCTGTCAAAGAAGTAGCTGTTTGTCGCACTGGATATTGTCCCGTGAAATGGGCTGCTGTTGCTGCAACCGGAGGCTGATGGTGAACCCTCAACGCCACTTGATTCTCCGATGCCTTCAACTGGCGTCGGAGGATGATTATTGGTCAAGGCTTCATCCAGTAGACCCGGGCAACCTCCTTGTGGCTCATCTCTTGGGTATGGATCATTAGCTCCCCAAGAATCAATGCCAGGCCAAGGGATCGCCACTGATACATCTTGACTATGGAAATGCTCGTACGAGCGTGTCACTGTTATACCTTTGCTTCTACCAGGTCGGGAATCACCTTCGTGTTTCCATACATACACGTGAGAATCCTCACTGGCACAGACCACATAATTGCTGTTGGAGGTGATAGATGCTGAAATTTGGCTATTGGTGTTTCGGAATCCTGCCACAGATAGTTTCACAGAAAAATGAGGTGTTGGTTGTTGATTATTACAGAGCTAGGAAGAATGAACTCATTTTTTTTTTATCAAAGAGCAGGACAAACCGCCCCCACACAGTTCCCCGACACCACATGACCAATCAAGAAAGCAAAATTATTGTAGGTGCAGGTTACTTTCTATCTAAGAAGGGAAGACGAGGTACGTCAAATTGATTCTTGAAGCATATCAGTACCACTCAAATTCATTCAACATTAAAGCATTTCAGATGCTTGTCTATTAAACACATTATCAGGAGGCATGAACTTCATCACTCTTCAAGTCTTACCTAACATAATAATTACTACTTGCTAGGAGCCAAGAAGTCCAGTGAGATAACTCAGATCTACTCCCATCCACGTTTGGTGGGGCAAGTTATTGTTTTGGATGTAGTATTATAAATCAACACAAGTGATTTGAGGTGGTTTGTGTTTTCATCCTCTCTCTCCCACTGTATTTAATAACACATTAAATTATAAAATAATAAGGGGAGAAAAACCTGCCCAACTTCATTGTGCAGAAGGTTAATATTATTTTACCAATTCATTGTCCTAGTCTTGCAGTAACTCCGCCAATCGACCCTTTGATGTTAAAGCAAATGAATAATTCAATGCTACCCCAGTAAAAGGTTCAAGAACCAATTGTCTACAGTGAATACACATATGCTTATCCCCTCGTCTACTTTGAAGTGTGTTGCAGGATCTGATAAAAGATTATGGTACCAAGAAGTATGAGACAAGAGAAAAACATTAAATGAAATACCTTTAAACTTGTGGACCAGATCAACACCATCAACAACACGAACTCGTGAATCAGCAGATGTTATAAGCACTTCTGAAGAACTTCCGGGGGCAAACTGTTCAACCACATATAAAATTTTAACTAAGAATCGGGACAGCTTGCAATTCTGATTCATGTCAACCAGAAGACAGTCAGCAGTTTATCTGACCTGTAAACCTGTGATTTTCTTCAAATGTCCTTTCTTTTTCTTGTTTTGTAGGTTGATTTGAGACTTCCTGTGCAACTTGTTTTCTGTTGAGTAAAAGAGAAACAGAAAATGAACATGAGTATTATGGATATAACATTATGGTGCACCACAATCATGAGATGGCACAGCCATACCTGACGTGTTATATAAGCAGCAGCTGCCCTTGTAAGTACCAACTAACGCACCCTTCAAGAACAAATAGGATTTCATGATAATGGAGTTTATTATGAAGGAGAGAACAGAGAGCTAGTTTGGCTAGACTCTTAAAAAAGTAACAACTTTCAACATCAACATTATAATTGCTGGGTGGACCAACCTGACCATCTGATGTATAACAAGCAGCGGTTACCATCTCATGCAAATCATTCCAGTCAACAACTTGACGGTCAGGAATGCTCCAAATGCGAACTTTAGCATCAAGAGACCCACTTATGAAATATCTATCATCAGCTGGGTTAAACTGGATGCAAGTTACTGCATCAAATAATGGCAGGCAAAAAAAATAGAATATTATGGCTATTGATTAAACGAGATTTTGAGGAAGAAGCATTTGTAGCAGAAGACGAGGCAAATCATATCATGAAGAGCTTTCTAATTAGGAGTCAACGTGGTTACCAAACTATTATTTTGTGATAAGAAAACTGCGATAGTAATTATCATGTGTGCATCCATCTAACCATGGTAACAAAGTGTCTTAAAAAGCAGTGTTCAGTCTCAAATATGTAAAATCACATAATACTTTGTACTTACCATAATCACTGTGTGAAAATATTTGCAGACAACTCCTGCTAGACAAATTCCAGAGCCGTACAGTTTTGTCCATAGAAGATGAAAGCAGAAGCTGAAATAAAGATGGCGATTGTAAGCAATTCGTACCAAAATCAACCAACAAATTTTCCATATTAAAACTTCCAGTAGGAGCATCCATCCTCATAGATCCCACAGCTCATAGAAAATTATTGCTGTACTCAGTACTCCACGAATAGTTGAAGTACTACAAGCCAGAACATGCTAGCTGCTAAGATCTAGTCAACCTTGAGTAGCACAGCCTAAAAACTTCGACATCCCTACCTTATTTAGCTGTATTATCTTGTTGCCGACATACGTGACATTTTTCAGGGTAAAATGCATCCATAATCCCTAATCTCTGTACAAAACTACAAACAGTTCCCTAATTTTCCGTCTTTCTATCCTATGCCCTAAGTGCATAGCATAACAATCTAAATCGGGAAAGGTTCCCTACTAAAAAAATAGTGAACCCTAGGAATCTAATTAAAAGAAAAGCTAAACTAATTAAATGGAGAAAAGCTAATAACAGAGAACCTTTTTTTAGTCTTAAATTACAAGAACTACAGTAAGTCATAAATCAAGGTCATTTCAAGGACTCGCTTTTAATTTTTTCCAAAGTTCAGGGATTTTAATCAGCCAGAAAGGGGGAAAAAAAAAAGGTTCAGGTACCCTTTTGTATCTTCGGAACAAGCTCAGACTTTACCTCTTTGTTTTACCACAGAATCTCTTGTTACAGCTTCAGTTCTGAAATTCAATCACCAGATAAGATTTATCCGAGCAAGAATAGCATGATTATCCTTCCCCAAACAAGTCGCTAGGCAAATTTACTCTAGAATCATTCAATTCTTGGTTTTATCAAGTTGTATGCCACGGGCTTTAAGGTGCTGACAACCTAAAGTGTTGTTCACTGGTGATGCTTTTAGATCCCTATAGATATCGATACATGGAAAAAACTAAAATAAGTTCCACCCTGTAAACACAGCAACAAGACTAAACTAAGCCATGCTTTCCTATAACTTCTTAGATGAAATTATGAATCCTGTCAAATACTCTGCTCAATTAAGTCCTTAATGACACTTAACATCAAATGATTTGTTCCAACTTCCAAGTTTAAAATGTTCAATCCAAAGATCACCCACTCGATCAATAATACAACCTCAGACTTCAGAAACCTTTTATCAGATATGCTTAAGCAAAGCTAAAAAATAACTCAGGAGCTAAAATGAGTGAAATGAAGAATTTCTCATTTTTGTAGAAGTAAAAAAATAACCTTAGAAACACTAATTAATCTACAGGGAAAAGAATTTCCTACAAGACAACTACTTTCAAATGCTAGTCAGCACAATCATCCTAGCCAAGCTGGAACTCGAAAAAAGAGTAATTCTTTATAACTAAAGATATTAGCAATAGCAATACATAAAAGATACCATAGAAGAACTCAAGCTGTAAACTGCAGATAAATCAAAACAATTACAAACTAATTTTAATAACTGACCTGAGACTTTGACCATGAGAGGTCAAGCACGTCATCAAGATGCCCCTGTAATGAACAAAAGGGTTTATCTGAGAGCCCAAACACAGTCTCCGGGATCACAATATGGTCCAAGCTCACTGATTTCCTGCTAACAGAGGTTCTCCCAGTTCCTCGCCTCTTCCTATCCAAAGGGCTTCCCAAACTAGGGGAAAGTGAATTTGGTTCAGGTGACCCATGCGTCAAGAACAGCAGGCTCAAGCTTACATCATCTGGTCTATCTATCAACAACTCACCTTTCCTTTCTGATTCCACCACTTGCCACACATGAATCACGCAATCCTCACCAGCACTGGCTAGATACCTTCCATCCAAACTAAACTTGATGCTCCAGATAGACCCATTGTGGCCTTGAATTTCCTGGCTCTTGTAGACAGCCGTCAGCTCCTTAACTGACTTCCCATACTGTCGAACCCGGACTTTCTCAGGCCCGTGAAAGGAGTTATCCTGGCTATCATCTGTAGCGGAGCTTGACCTTCGCCCTCCTTTCTCCGAGGATGTATCCCTCTCGTCGCTACTTCGCCTCTCCTTGTGCCCAGCAACACTGCTAGCTACATTCTTTATACTCTTGAACCAGCTCACTTTCTGCTTTGACCTTGTTCCACTCTCCCCATTCCCATTCCCATTGGCATCCGATTTATCATTGGCTTGGTCTTCCACGCTTTGCCGCCTCATCAACTCTTGGACAATGGGGGAATGGCCAACACAAATATCGAATTCCTCCATAGTCATCTGCCTCCCAGTGCCAACCTCCCTGAGCTTATTCCACATCCCATCTTCTCTTACCTCATTGACCACGAACTCTTTCCCGGTGTCGAGATTCTTGATCGTACACATCTCAGCATTCGCATCCTCTGTCCCAGTACACTCCGCTTCTTCACCAGAACTACCACCGTCATCCTTCAACTCATCGGATCTTAAGGTAGGATCAGAACGAGCAGGAACGCTATGAATCTCATCATTCCCCAAGGAACTATTATTGGAAACCGCCAAAGGGATAGAAGACCAGTCCCTTGCCAAATTATCAACATCAACACCTTGAACATGAACATTACTATTCATACCACCAACAGTAGCACTATTTACAGTATCAATGTCGGAAACGGACAGAGGTGAATTATAGAGATGGTCATGGTTAGGTGGGGCAGGCCGGCAGGGGATTTGGCATTCACCGTCAGATTTAGAGCGGGGGATGGGAGAATTTGAGGAATCGGGGTGGATCTTGGAAATGCGAGTGTCGGCAGAGGCGGCGAGGCGTTCGGAGGAATCAGATCGGGAGAAATCGGAGGCATTAGAGTTGGAAAGGGAGGGTTTGCGGCGGGAGAGGACAGCGTCGGAGGAGAGGCCAAGAGCACGGAGGAGGCGATCGCGGCGCTGCTGGAGGGAGGAGGAGGAGAAGGCGGAGTCGGAGATCCAAGCGTCGTAGCTCGCGACGGAGATCGGAAACTTAGGGCTGCGCTTGGCGGCGGTGGCGGCAGCGGTGGTGGTACTACAGTGGCGATGGTGACGGGGAGAGGCGAAAACGACGTCGTCGTCCTCGGAGGCGGAGGTTGAGGAATTGGAAGAAGAGAGGATTCGATCAAACGAATCATGGAAACAGTCTGCATCGTCTTCAACTCCTTGCTGGTGGTGGTGTTGTGGTTCGTCGTCGTCGTCGTCGGTGCCGGCTCTGCTCATGGTAAGGGCATTTCACAATGCCCTAGCAGTAGCAGGAGCCGGCGAAGGAGACGCGGAATTGGCGGATAGGACGGCGCCGTATGAAACGCGAATCGAGGAGAAGTAGGCAGAATGTGAAATCCGGCTCTGATAGTGGGGAATTGAGAGCGAGGATGAATGGAGAGTGGAAATCGGGGAGAAATAGCGGACGAAGAAGAAGAGGATTTAGGGATTGGGATTGGAGGAGGTAACCACTTGTTTGGGAAATTGCAGATCCGATGAGAGGGAGGGTGAACGAAGCCCTATGCAGTTCGTGTAATTTACAGGCAAGCAAACGGAGTGAGAGAGAGTGAGGGAGAGGGGGAGAAACGTTTTTCTTGTCGCGTGGTGAGATCCGGTGCCTTTTAATTTTCGATTTTTCTATACTGTATCTTAATCGGGAAAGATTTCCTACCAAAAAAATAAGCGCCCTAAAAAATCAATATTAAATCATATGTCTACTTTTACTTTACAGTACAAGTAGTTTAAGAAACTAAAAAGAGACTCAATTTCCATATCAAATTAATATGGCTATCGGTTAGATAAAATAGGGTAATTATTCATTGGAACTTTTTATTTTTCACTTTTCATTTTTCTCGCTATTTTCATTATCGTTCTTTCTGCTCTTCCTTTTGATCATCGTTGATCAATAATTGCTTAATCAAACTCATCATTGCGATGATTAGTATACTTCTATTGATCTTCTCTCTCAATCATCGTAGTCACTATTTGTAACAGAAATCATACAAATATCAGTTTAATGTTGAAGGAATTTCCGGGGGGTTGATGTAGATGAGCATGCATGAGGCTAATATTAGGGATAAAAGAAGCTGACAAAGCATTTTATATAGTTGACATTTAGATAAATCATACTTGACAAAGTGTTTGATGTAGCTGACAACTTTCTTTGCGACCCCAACAGTGTTTGCGGTTTGTTTTTGGTAATTTGTAACGGAGAAATATGTAATATGCTGACAAACTAATAGACAAAATGTATGGTTATAAATTAATTATAATATAATAGTTGTGTAGTAAAAATAAAGTAAATATATCATAGTATGTTCGAGCAAATGGTTTCTTATCAGTTGCTTGATGTCACTTTTCTTATCTACTATCCGTCATTCGTTTGTCAAATATTTGTTAACCTTTGTCCGCTATCTGTCATGCTTTGTCATCTTTTGTTAGCTCAATGCCCTCTTTTTTTTTTGCTCTCTTTTCGGCCTCTGTGTACTTTGTGTGGTCCTTCTTATGAATTCTCCAATGTATATTTTTCTTTTTGTAACTGGTCTTCCACTTCTTTTTCTTATTAGATGTGGTTAACATCTGACATGCTTAATTTGTATATGGATATTTATTTCATCCTCTTGCAACACTGGGTATATTATCTCATGGTATGCTAACTTCCAAGCTTCGATAGTGTAAAAGCTTCCATTGAAGTGTGTTACATGGGCTTTGTTGTGTGTTATAGCAGCAAGAGCATGTATGCAGGGGGTCTTTTACAAGTCAAATACTCTACAAGTGCATGTCATTGCTGACAAATCAACCACTGTTGTCCCTTCTCCCACAACTTCAAATTGGAAACCATTTATTTTCTGAACATATATGGTATGCTACAACTGATTTTTACAATTCTCCTAACAATAGTTTTGGGCATACCCTGCGTGTTTTTTTTCCCGCAAGCGTCTTCTATCTTGGAACCATTATGTCAACTTCTCTCTAAGATAGTTTAGTAGCGCAACTATAAGTGATGATTTCTTACACCTGACCATAGAATTCAAGGTCTCAGCATTTTTAGATGTCATCGTATTGTATTTGTGCCCTCTTGCATGTGTTGTAGACTATCTTTCAAACCCTTCTTCTATCAAATAAACTGACAAAAATTTGTTGATTTATGCTATCTGAGCAAAGTAGTGATTGAAATCACTAATTGTGTAACTCTCTGCTGCGTGTTGAAACAATTCATATGACAGTTTTTTCTTGAAAGCGATTGTTTTGTTTAAGGTGTCATGTGCATATGTAGTGTATAACATTTGGATAAACCTCAGAAATTGCTTTTGATATGCTTGTGTGTCTGTCTGAGACAAATATCAGGTCATTTGATTGTGGTATCACCTTTTTCAGCTGCTGAAAGAACCACTTCCATGATTTGTTGTTTTCTAAATCAACAATCCCGAATGCAAGCTGATATATACTCATGTATGCATCCAGTGCAGTTGCACCTAGCAATGTGCCTCCATACTTTCCAATAAGGAATGTTCTATCAACCACAACAACCTATAAAAATGCGGACATTGGATTATTTTTATTGTGCTGACAGTGCTAAAAATGATGCTGACATTATATATTAATGTCTTTAAATACATTAAACCAACCTTTTTTAAAACATGGAATGCTCATTGGCATTTCCTGAACGATAGGAATAGGTATTTAAATCTGTCAGCCTCATTGGTAGCAAAGAAAGCAATTGTTTCTAGGTTTTTCTCCGCAATCATGTGGCAGTATGATGACAATGCAGCAAATTCGACTCTAGTATTCTTTTTTCCCTCACTTGCGCCAATTGTGCTACTTTCCATGCTTTCTAGTAAGTGATTTAAATTTTGTGATCTTTCTGCAACTTTTCTCTAATATGTGCTGGATTGAATGGTTTGTGAGCATAATAAGGTAATAGTTTATATCCACATTTGTAAGAATAATATTTAAAAATATGATTTTTTTATGACATACGGTTATTTTATGAAGTTAGCAACAACATTGTAAGATGCTTTTCCGCAATCTGTAGATCTAATCTCCCAGCTGCATGTGTGTGTTTCATTGTATAATATGATCAAGAGATTCTGAATAGAACTTTTTTGAATGCAATCTCCAACCACAATTGGCATCTATGCATTTTGCTCCAAAATACCACGGAGTAGATTTCTTGACTTCAAACGCAAATATTTAAGTCATTTACATAAGATATAGAGTATCATTCAGTGCTTGCTTAGATGGAAATATCAACATTGTATTCTTCTATTGTATTCCATTTCCTCTTCATTGAATTGTAGTTTTCCCTCCAAATTTTCTAGTCTTCCTCACTAGTATTTGAATCATCATTCTCTTCTTCATCTGACTTTGTAATGTCTGTCCCTTGGTTGTCAACTGCATTATTGTCTCCATCAACATCAGCATATTCATGAAAATGAATAAGCCTTTCATTATCAACAGGAATACTAACATCATCTCCATAGTAATACTCATAATCCTCCAATGACATATATTTGTTGTCAGCTTTCTTGTCTTCAACAACACATACGTCTTTGAAATACTCATCAGATTCAAAGTCCCCATGCTTTCTTGTCTTCAACAACACATAAGTCTTCTATTTTAGGTATGTCGATGTCAGCTTTTAGTTGTATGATAGACAATATTCCATCCTTCTTCCTTTTGATGACACACAATTCAACAATAAAATTCACTCCTACGAGCTTACTTAATATCAAGACTTCCTGTAAATCGACATCACATCTAACAATAAAAGGTGCTTTTAAAATCTTGCATGAGTGCAATTGTTGTATTCACAAACGAAAAATAAGCTATTGTCAACATTCATCCATTCTCCCCCACAAACAAATGTAAGAATGTGGGTTGACATTACCACTTGTTGTATTCACATATGATGACAAATGTTGGTTTATATGTATGATTATCAACACATTATGAGAATAGAAGTGTATATGTTGACAAACGTATTTTAATGTTTATAACAACATATTATACATTCCTGATATATTTACAAAGGACTATATGAGAAAATATGTGCTGATAAACGAAAACATATTATACATTCGTGATATATTACAAGGAAAATACGTATATGTATGCGGACATTGAAGAGATTTATATATGAAGAATTATTTTCGTATGGTAATAAATACCTGAATGAAATCGTTCGAGTGAAATTGTCAATTTTAAATTCTAATCGAAATATCGGGGATGGCGAAATTCGCGTGGTGAATTGGGAACTTGCTTTACAAGAAATATAGGGTGGGGCGATCTTGGGAGAAGCGGGGCAGGAGTTAGGGTGCCCGGTGGACTTTTAATAAATAAAGTTAGTTTAGTGGATATTTACTTAATTAGGTCTTATTATATAGATATTTTTTTTCCCAACTAAAAATGGACTTTGAATCTCTTGTCCTCGATTATGTCATCTTCTCCTGTCACCTCACACAATTTTTTTTTAAATTCTTTTAATCTATTTTTTAATTTAAATTTATTTTTGATTTTCTTTCTTTTTGGTCCTTTTTTGTTTGGTCCTTTTTATTTTTGTTTTTCTTTTAATTGAAATTTGTGAGAGGAAGGGGGTTGGGGATAGGACAGGGACAAACTAGAGGACAATATTTAAAAGACTTTATTTTTAAATGGATGTAGTATGAAATTTCTTATTAGAATTTGTATATTTTTAGTTTTATCTTTCTATTTTTTTAGGAATAATTTGAATAGAATTATCTTTTTTGTTTTGGTCAGGAAGTAGGGCTAACGCCCCTAATTATTATTATAAGATTGAGGATTCTCGTGAACAGGTACAAAATCTATAATGTTATCCAAACAAGTTGGTAACAAAATCTAATATATTGTGCTTGTGCAAATATAACCGTATGCTTGATTAAGGCTATCACCTCCTCCCTCATATCGTCTCCTCCTCTCTCAGACGCCAACACCAACTCCACCTCCTCTGCCGTCTCCGTCTCCGTCGCTCTCCTCCCTCCCTCCAACGGCTCCAATTCCAATCCTCCTCCGCCTCATCCCGCCATCCACACGCTCTTCGGTTCCTCCGCCTCAATCGTCGTCGCTCCCCTGTTCGTGACTCCGGTATCCGAGAGGAAGCCGGTTGACGATTTCAGGCGGGGTTGCTTGATTCCTCTCAGATCTGAGATCTTTTCCAGGCGGGGTGGACTTTTTATTCTTGTTTTCCATTGCTCGATTCATCACATCTGTCTCTTCAATTGATCCAAGATCTCCGATCCAAATCCGAGAGAACAACAGGTGCCTTTTTCCTTGCCATTGTGCTTCCGCCTATGGAGTTCTGTGGGAGGTTGTGCTCAAATCTGGGTGGAGGTGGGCAGATCCGGTCGGTTTCTCCGGCTTCAGATCTCCGGCGTCCGAGAGCTCAGATATGAAAGTGACCAGTAGGTCGAGCGGCGTTTTCCACAAAAAGTAGCATCAATTAGGTTAACATAGAGAAATTACAAATTTGTCCGCTATTTTTATATTGTAAAATTTTTACCACAATATTACATTTGCAAAATATAAAATTATATTTGCACAACAAAATTTTATATGAACACAACATATTGTTATAGTGGCACAACGAAAAGTGCTGAAATGAAGAAAAAAAACAAAAAAAATATATATATTACATTTGTACAACAAAATGTTATATTTGCACAACATATGATTATATTTGCACAAGCACAACATAAGGTTATATTTGCACCCCAAAATGTATTGATTCGAAAGACTTGGGTTATATTGCATAACATACGATTATATTTGCACAAGCACAACATACGGTTATATTTGCACCCCAAAATGTATTGACACAAAAAAAAAACTAGACGTGGGTTATTTTTGCACAACATACAGTTATATTTGCACAAGCATAACACAATATTATATTTACACGACAAAATGTATTGACACGAAAAAAAACTAGACTAGGGTTATATTTGCACAACATACGGTTATATTTGCACAAACACAACATACTGTAAAAAAAAAAACTAGACATGGGGAAGAGAAGAGATGGATAATTCACTAATTTGTCCAAAGGTGTGGATAATTCACTAATTAAGCCATGTATTTTGGACATTTTGCTAACTCCCCCTATATAAATTGTATAAACTACTCATAAGAAGGTTTTACTTTACATTATAACTTGAAAACTAGTGTGTGTTCCATCTCGTACACGAAAATATGTTAATACAATATTCTAAAATTACATTCATTATTTACATTAAAAACCTATTAAAAATATGACGAAAATAATAAATCAATCTAAATTATAATGTGAGAATTAAACTAATAATGACCAAAGAGCGTGGGAAATATAAAATAAAAATTAATCTAGATATAAATAATCGGTTCTGATATTTGCACGGTGAAAATTTCGCCATCTAGATATAAAATAAAAATTAATCTAGATATAAATAACCGATTATAATAATCGGTTCTGATCATTTCAATGTTGCACATAATATGATAAGTGCACAACATATGCTTTACCGTGGGTAACTCCTCCCGAAGAGCCTTGATAAGACCCAACTCTCTGTGTGTAAAAATTACTTCTGGGAGTCGTTGACCGCACAAATGGCGTAGTCGCCGTAGTGCCCAACTATAGTGATCTGCGCTCTCGCCTGCCATGAATACGAACGCAATTGCAAATGTGTTCTTCGTGCTAGTAATCCCAACGATCTCTAGCAATGGCATTTCGTACCTACCACATGAACATTAATTAGTCAAACAAATTGCTACAACATATGGCAGATATACCAGTAGTCGACATTAATGTGATTCCTCTTACTCGTTCGTCTTGTAGGTCGAGTCCATCACGATAACATACGGAAACAACATAAGAAGATGTCGGGAGTTCGGATGGGACAAAAACACATCAGTAACCTCGTCTACTCATGCTTTAGAGGAATTCCGTGTGGCGATAAAGTATCCCTTTTGTTTGAGTTTGTGAAGCGCTTGAGGCAGGTCCCTCCGTCCTTCTGCAGCGGTTCTCCGCAACTGGGCTCGTGCATTGTAGACTTGACGAATGTCCGTCACGCAGTCATGATCATCATACTTCATCCCGCGCAACATATCCCCCGGTTTTATCCCTATCACTGTATCACGGCGAACTTGCCCATGTTGATCTAGAGTTAATCTACCGGCATAGGGATGTCCTTACATCACATCGTTTAGCTTGTGGTTATGCACACCGCATATAACCTTCATGGTCCAATTGTCAGCATCATTTTGACGACCCTCCAGCTCAAACAAGCATCCGATCTTCGTCGTTCTCCCTCACCTACTCACTGCGGGAGGAAAATCCTTGTTGACATCTGGAATATCTCTACCCCCTCCGTACTTATCACACACTAGACGAAAGGTACCCAATTCGCTCATTTGGTTCTTCCATGACCGAGTTATCACAAGTACCATGTTCTTAATCTTCCCTACGTATCTAGCCCATGCCTCCATGTTTACTTGATCAGCCCAATAACTATCGACTGTAAACATCGAACCATATTCTGTACCCACATCTAGAGGTTGGTTTTGTTCCTGCATAATGTCACTTATGTACTCAGAACTTTTTCGCACACAATCTCACTATATGAAATTTTACAAAATATTATCAAAAATGCTATATTATATGATGCTTTCGTTTTACAAAACTATGTTCTATTATGTTTCGATTCAAACAACATATCCATTCAAACTTAATTATTTAAAGGTTCCCTCTATATAAACGTTCCGCTATAATATGATTCTATTCAAACATAATTATTATATAAAGGTTCCCTCTATATAAACGTTCCGCTATAATATGATTCTATTCAAACATAATTATATAAAGGTTCCGCTATATATAAACGATTAGCTGTAACAATATTAACTTACCCCGAGATTCTTCACGAGCTCCTCCGAATCGCTATAGCTAAAAATGTCGAACGGTAAACCGCCTACGCCATCTTCTTCCGGTAACGCCATTTCCTCCGATGTTAGAATATGGATTTTGAATCGAAAACATTGTAGTTGAACCGGGGCATCGCTTCTTTATATAGGCTTTCTAACTTACCTCGGGCATTGGATGCCGATTCGGGAGCTCGACACCTGCATCCAAGGATGCCGACTTGGGAGTCCGGCACCTGCATCGGAGGATGCCGACTTGGGAGCTCGCCGTCGGCACCGTGCCGATGGCGATATACCGCCGTACAGATAACAAAAAGGTAAATAATTCATTCTACCAAAAAAATTTGTTTAAACGTCTACTCATAAGAATGTTTTACCAAAAAATTGTCTAGACTACTCATACAAATTAAATGTTTTACCTTGCATTATAATTTGAAAATTTGACTTATAGAGCCTAATACGGTAACCTAATAGTAAGGTAATTAATATTCGGCATGTGAGGCACCAATGTCTCTGAAATTACAATTGTTAATTTGATAAAAATACACCTGCAACAATGTCTCGGATTTGCATCGAATCGGATAGTCTCATGGTCATTAGAAAGTTATAAAGGGAGATTGGCCTCGGGCTCGATGACCAGCTGAAGAAGATTGATAAGTTATCGAAGGAGTTCGATGAGTGCCAATGGAGGTATATCTTGAGACAGGCGAATAGAGTTGCTGATTTTCTAGCAGGCTTGTAGCATTCGAGATTTGTTGTTATGTCTAGTTACTCTCATTTCTCTTATGTACTAAAAGCTTTACTGTTGGATGATCTTAAGTAATTGAAGGTTTGCTGTTGCTCAAAATAAATAAATAAAACAATAAGGAATTTCTTTAAAAAAAAACTTCAAGTCTTCAACTATATATACTATAAAGAGTACAAACCCTTATCAAGCACGTCAATATTTATGTTTGTTTTGAGTGTATTATTATAACATAAGATCGATATAATCTTAGTACACGTACGGCTACACGCCCCCATACTTTGCACTAACTTACTACATACTTTGGATTGAACTCGATCTGCCCAAATAACTTTCATATTTTAAACAACTTGATACCCAAAAAATAAATTAAAATACTTAGAGCAACCCCAACAGCATCTCTAAAATAGAGAAAAGTGGAGAATTTGGAGAAAAATGAGTGATTTTTGCTACAACAGCTTTTGTATATCCATCTGCAAAATAGAGAAGTTTGGAGAGAGGCTACATTTTTCTCTATATTTGTAGCAAAACAAACTCACTCTAAACATTAATTGGTTTGGGAGATAGAGGGAAAATTTTAATGTTCCACCATCTCTTTTTTGGTAGGATGTACAATTTTTCGGAGAGAGATGAGAAATATTAATTGTTTTGGGAGAGAGATGGGGGAAAACATTAATTGCTTTGGGAGAGATGGATTTTTTTTTTGTATTTATTATATTATATATATAATTAATGTCGAAATCTGTATAATAGAGAAACTATTGAAATTTGAATGTAATTTTTTTATATAATTATGTAAGTGCTAGTTGCTAGGATCCAAACCTTGAGGACGAAAATGCATATATAATGGGCTCTCTCATGGTGGATTATTTGAATGGTTAGGAATAAATGCTCCTTCTTCGAGCAAAAACTCAATTCTGAATGCGCGCACACACAAAGTCAAGTCAAGTGAGGTTGCATTCTAAAACCAATTGGCAATATAAGGAGTAGTCTACCGACTTATATATTATAACTTGTTATGCTCAACTTTTAATGTGAAACTCTTTTTAATTTTATTCACATCTCTCAACAAATACTATCAAAGATAGTTTTTTAAATACTCATTTGTTCACAACTAGAGCTGGCAAAATCTGACCCGACCCGACTCACCCGAACCCGAAAATATGGAGTCATCCGTAACCCGAACCCTAGACCGACCCGACCCGACTCAAAACAGACCCGAACACAGACAAACCCGACTCGACCCAAACCCGACCCAACTATAAACCCGACTCGACTTTGAACCCGACCCGACTATGAACCCGACCCGACTCTATATTATTATATTTTGATAGAACTAATTATTTATATCTAGATTTGTTAAAAAATAATAATAATAATGGAAAAAAAAAACTAATGGGTCAAAAGCTAAAAATGAAATGGGCATTGAAAATGAAATGGGTCAATGATATAGTGAAACCACACATAAGCCCATTTGCAACTTGCTAGTTAAATCGTAAATGTACAATTAATTTGATTTAATTATAGCACCGATCAATTGGTTTAAAAATGCTTAAAAAAGGACGATGTTGCCGGATACCAAATTTCCGATTATGACTTTTTTGAAAATCGATCGGCAACCAATGAGTCAATGACAATGAGTGTATTCAACCGAGTCAAAATTACATATTTAAGTATTCAACCGATTCAAAATCATTTATTTTAAGTAAATTACATATTTAAGTATTCGATCGAGTCAAAATCAACATAATTATCCAAACGGGTCGAATATGATTCGACCCAAAACTCAAATAAACTATACCCACTTTGATTTGAAACTCAAATGAGACCGACCCGCCTCTTGACCCGAAACCCGAATGAGCCCGACCCGCTTTGATTCGAACCCGAATGGACATGACCCGATTTAACTCGAAACCCGACCAATCTAAAATTCATTATGACCGAACCCGACCCGACTAGTACCCGACCATAAATTTTACCCGAATTGACCCGATCCGTCAGTGACCCGACCCGAACAAGCCTGACCCGAACCCGACCTGAACGACCGACTTGCCAACTCTATTCACAACTATCACTTTAAAATTCCAATTGGCCTTTGAAAATTTTAAGCAGCTTGTGAAATTGATGCCTTGAGTGCACAACTAAAATTCAGTACAACTAGCACTTTAAACTCATCGGTCACCGCTCATATATACAATCCCTTCACATGGTCGTCAGGCCTTATAATAGTGTGATAGGAGAAGCTGACAACTTTACAAATTCTCTCAAGCTTTCAACTAAAATTCATTTATGGCCCAGTTTGCTTTTGAATTGTCGCCATTTTTCTATTACTGCAAACTCTCTCAAACTCTTTGTACAACACATGAAAACTCCCATAAGGCCATAAATTAATGATCTCGATGGCTAACCACCTAATTGACAAACTAATTATGAAATCCTACCAAATCTCCGATGAACATTAGGGTTTTTCTTTCAAAGAACCATAATAACCTTTTTACCTTTAGAAGTGTGTAAAAGTCAGGACGAAGGCCGAATTTTTTTAGCGGGGACACGATTATATATATACATTTTCATTTTAGATTAAAGTAACATATAATTATAAATTTATAAATAATATTATTTTAAGATAACATTTTTTTTTTGATAAGGAAAAAATTCGGATGGTGGTTAGCCAACCCGAGAGCATCCCAAAGGATGAGATCACAAGGATCTGAAAGAAATACAAATACAGAATACATCAAAAGAAACACATAAAGCAAACCCGGAAAAACCCCAAACCCTAAGCAAACAAGCGGACGAACAGAAAACTAATAAAATAAGGACGACCAAAAATAAAATAAGATAACATGACTTTGATTTATGATAAAACTTTGTTATATTTTCCCTATTAAAAAATAAATAAATATAAATAAATAAATAAATGAATAGCCGACGAACAGAAAACTAATAAAATAAGAATATAAAAGACCAGAAATAAATATTGTGTCAATATTTTACTAACAAAATAACAGTGTCGTGCTCCACATGCCCCCTCGGCTTCGCCTATGTGTAAGAGCATCTCCAAGATAACATGTATTCTAGAAAAAAGATGAAAGTTTGAAGAAAATTTGGGTTTTATCTTGAAGAAGTTATATTATGTTGGGGTGAATTTCTGTAATTATTCAAATGCTAGGTTGCACTTTGTAATTGCAATTTTCGGTTGTGACAGACACCAACTACCCTCCTCTATATAAAGGGTTGCTTGTAATAAGTTGATCAATTAATCAGATTACAATTTTCTCACCTCAACCTCTCTCTCGTTCACTAGTGTTCTCTAATGGTGGATCTCAATATGGTATCAGATTTCTGAGATCCAATTTCTTCCGTCGCTTTCTTTCTTCTTCGTTTTCATTTTCTCTGATCTGGTCATGGCAGCAATTGTTGTAGTTGATCCTTCGCATCCCTTACCTTCACCCGTCAGACAATTCTGGCGCAACTCTTGTTCCAAAGACCTTTGATGGCACATGTTTTGGTGGTTGGAAACGCTCGATGTTGATTGCGCTGTCGGCCAAGAATAAGATTGGCTTTGTGGATGGCTCAATCGAGAAGCCTCCGGCGACTGACCCTCAGTATCGCAATTGGGCTCGGGCAAACGATATGGTGATTTCTTGGGTGGTGAATTCTCTGAGTAAAGAAATTGCTGAAAGTGTCCTCTACAGTTCGATTGCTACTGAGATTTGGGTTGATCTGTGCAATCGGTTTGGGCAATTGAATTTCGCTCAGATTTATGCGATTCGGAAAGAAATTGCTATAATTTCACATGAATATGATAGTATTGCAACGTATTTTACTCACAAAAAGGGTGTGGGATGAGCTCTTTAGTCTTCAAGAAACTCCTATTTGCTATTGTGGAGCTGCTGGAATTGTCCAGAAATATGAAGCCGAGCAAAGATTGGTAGGGTTCTTGATGGGTCTCAATGATTCCTACACTTCAGTTCGGGGTAATATCCTCATGATGAATCCGGTGCCGACGATTGCTAAATCTCGACTCGGACTTATCCAAGAAGAGAAGCAGAGGGAGGTCTCTACGTCAAGCTCTTTGTCCTCCGAGTCTACTTCTTTCCAGGCAGGTTCCAATTCGAATGGTATTTTGGGTTCTAAACCTGATAAGAAAACACAGCTTTGTATGTATTGCAAGAAGACTGGGCATTTGATTGCTAAGTGCTACAAGCTACATGGATTTCCTGCTAAGTGTTGTGGATGGAAACTAGTTATCAAAATAAATATGAAATATATAAATGAAACCAACTCCCTGTCCAAGCAAATAAAATTACAAGAATCCCTCTCGCTGTAGTGGTAGGGTATTCAGGATCGTATCCACGAGGAAGCGTTTCAGCGCTTGCCTTTCAAGTTCCACAATCCTCCTCGAAATCGACCAGAAGCCTTACTCGACGTCGAGTAAAAGTACTCGATATCGACTAAAACAGTCGAGTTCCTACAAACTGCACAACAGAAGACAAAACAGAGCCGATGTCGAGCAAAAAGTACTCGACGTCGACCAAGTTACTCGATGTCGACTAGAGAGTAGTCGATGTCGAGTTCGTCAGTGCAGTAAAAACCGTAACTTTAATAAAATAAAATGACAAAAGTAAACACAAATTTGATGGATAAATTTTAATAATATAAAAGCTCCTAAAGTCGGGGTATCAACGCCACAACGATAAACATATAAGAATAATGCTAAAGGTATAAAAGATCATGTCTTTTCATCAAATAACTTTCGTCATTAACAAATAGGAAGATAGAGGCTTTCGCATAAACCCTAATTGTTACTACCCTTTTCACATAATTAATCCAAGTTTGCATTAGGATCACTTTTGCTTCAATAACACAAATAAGGCTCACCTACTACTGTCGTAGAAGAATCATGCGAATTAGGGGTATGTAGAAGATGAAATCGCAATAAAAGTTGTACCTTTGATGCATTACCTTACATGGCTACTGTCGGGCTCACCCAGACCCTAGAAGTTGGGTGACTACTCGCTCTTCATCATAATAAACATCAATAATGTAAAAGAAACTACTTGCATTAAATCAAAATAGAGAAAGTACAAACCAAACAAAGCCAGATCACTTCCGCTCTCTTACTCCAATCGGTCTCTCTCTCCAAAAACCTCTCTAAATTGCCTAACTAGTGTTGCTCAATTGCTTCAGAATAGAATGATCATAAAACTCAGCCCCTAGGGCTTTATTTATAGTGCTCAATCCTCGCTAATCTAGGAAAGAACAATCTATCTCTATCTAAATCTATCTATCTAAAACCTTAATGATAAATGTTTGACAATTAAGTAAAATAAAACAATTAAAATTCCCCTAAGTAAATATGGGAATTACTAATGTGGATAAGTCTTCACTCTTAATAGATATCCCACGTGTCTTGGTGTAGAAGCAAGCTCCTCCTCGGATTCGTCCTCGATCTCAACTCGGACTGCTCCAGGATTGTACTCGACATCGAGTAGAGTACTCGACGTCGACTAGACTTTGTGTCCTTAGCTCGGCTCGTGCTCGATCTCGGCTCCAGGAGATGTTGTCGACTAGAAGTGTACTCGACATCGAGTAGGGTACTCGACGTCGACTAGATGTGTCGAGTGGATTCCCTCTCTTCTTCTGCTCGATGCTTTCTGGCTCAGCTTCTACTCGAACTTGAGTTGCTGTAGTCGACCTCAAGCACTTTGACAATTTCCTTCCCTTCTCCGAATTGCTTGTAAAGTGCCTCGATTTATGCAAAATTAAATAGAAACTAGTGTAGATCTCCATAATTGGAAAATAAGCATAAACTACATAGTTCCTGCACTATTCTAACCCAGAGATATGAAATGTATACAAAAATTGATATAAATGTAAGCGAAAATCATGGTTATTTAAGCACACATCACTAAGCCTGGATCAGATAAGCCATCTCAGTCTCGCAAGATTGCTACTAACGCTGAGGCTACTAGAGAGGCTTCGATTCCTTCTATTCCAGGACTCACAGTTGAGCAATGTACTCAACTGATGGCTTTGTTGGGCTCATTTCCTTTGTCGTCCGACATTGGTGTTTGCAATATGGATGGTATGATCATTAACCATATTCGTTTTTCAACTTCTATTCTCAAGCTTGATGCTAAAACTGCAAAAAATGCTTGGATATATAATAGATTCTGGGGCTATAGATAATATGTGTTATGATTCTTCTTTATTTGTGTCAATGGTTCCTTTACCTAAGCCATTTGATATAGCTTTGCCTAATATATCTATGCTTCCTGTAAAATGTTTTGGTATTGTTCGTTTGCAGTGTTTAATTTCCTTGTACAATTTGTTGTATGTGCCTCAATTTAAGTACAATTTAATGTCAGTGAGCAAGCTATGCAAGCAGAATAGGTGCTATGCTTTCTTTAATGAGAGTATATGTGTTTTGCAGGGGCCTTCAATGAAGAAGCCTCTGGCTCTTGGTAGACATTGTGGGGGTCTGTATCTGCATACACAAGATGCTTCTAAATGTGCTTCTGCTTTAGATTTTGAGCCTTATATTCCTAATATGTCTAATGTTTCTAGTGGCTCTGATGTCATTACCAAAAGTGTTGTTACTGATTTTGTTTCTCCTTCTGCTTGTAATGCACAAACTAATTTGCTTTGGCATGACAGATTGGGTCATTTGCCTTTGAATAAAATGAAAAAGCTACCTGGTGTTCATGTTGATAGCTTTGAATTTGCTTGTGATGTATGTCATCGAGATAGACAACATAGATTACCTTTTCCCAAAAACTCTATTACTACTACAAATGTTTTTGATCTTATCCACATAGATGTATGAGGACACCATTCTTCTACTACTTATAATGGTTTTAAGTATTTTTTAACCATAATAGATGATTTTTCTAGGTGCACTTGGACACAACTTTTGTCATCTAAATCAAATGCTTTCTCTCAGTTAAAGGCATTTATTTCCATGACAGAAACTCAGTTCAAGTGCACACCTAAGATAGTGAGATCAGATGATGCCTTTGAGCTTGGTTCAAGTAATGAAGCTTCTGTTTTCCTCAAGAACAAAGGCATTATTCATCACACTACATGTCCCCATACTCCTCAACAAAATGGTGTTGTGGAAAGAAAATATAAACATTTGTTAGAAACTGCTAGAGCTTTGATGTTTCAATCTGGTTTGCATATTAAGTATTGGGGTGAATGTGTTCTCGCTTCAAGATCATTTTGTTCCTTCTGTTAATGCTCCTACTCATATTGTTAATGTCCCTTCTGATAATGCTCAAGATCATGATGTTCTTAGAAGATCATCTAGAATTCATATTGCTCCTTCATATTTGTTTGATTATGTATGCATTATAGTAGATTTTGATGATTCTTCTCATTTTTGTCCAAATACAATTACTGCAGTTTCTCATAATGATATAGCTTTTTCCTGCTTTGTCATTTACTGATCAACAACTTATATCTACTCTAAGTTCTTCCTTTGAACCCACTACATATGAGGAAGCTGTTTCTCATCCTTCTTGGAGAGAGGCTATGGACAAACGGTTTCAAGCTCTAGCCTTGAACAACACATGGTCCATGGTTAAACTCCCTAAGGAAAAGAAACCTATCCCAAGTAAATGGGTTTATAAGCTCAAATTCAGAGCTGGTGGAACTGTAGAGAGATGTAAGGCTAGATTAGTGATCAAAGGGTGTACCCAAAAGGCTGGATTTGACTACACTGAAACGTTTTCACTTGTAGTCAAATTCACCACAATTAGGACACTCATCACAATTGTCGTGAAGAAAGGTTGGCAAGTTTCACAATTTGATGTGAACAATGCCTTTCCTCATGGTGATTTAGATGAGGATGTTTACATGAAACCTCCTAAAGGTTTTTTCGTTGACACCCCTTCTATGGTTTGCAAACTAAATAAGTCCTTGTATGGTCTTAAACAGGCCTCAAGACAATGGTATGCTAAGCTTTCTTCTTTTTTGATAGAGCAATGGTATAAACCATCAAAAGATGATTACTCTTTGTTCACAAAATGTTCTAAATTTTCCAAAGTATATCTAGCTGTCTATGTGGACGATATCATTTTAACAGGTGATGATCCTACTGAGATTTCAAGAGTAAAATCTGAGTTGGATAACAAGTTCAAAATCAAAGATCTTGGCCAACTTCACTATTTCATGGGCATAGAGTTCCTTCGTTCACCAACAGGATTGATCATATCACAAAGGAAGTTTCTCCAAGAACTGCTAAAGGAATTCAAATGTGAAGATAGTACTCCAATGGTGGCTCCTCTGGATATTCAGTCCAAGTTATTGCCCTCATATTCTTCTTTAACGTTAGCTGATGCAAGTCTGTACAGAAAGCTTGTAGAAAAGTTAAATGTCTTGACCAATACAAGACCAGATATTAGCTTCACAGTCCAGCACTTATCCCAGTTTATGCAATCTCTCTCTGAAGATCATCTTAGAGAAACTATCCATACACTAAGATATCTTAAAGGAAAGTCAAATTTGGGAATTCATATCAATTCTTCACAAGATTTCTCCCTCCAAGCTTATTGTGACTCAGATTGGACATCATGTCCTCACACCAGGAGATCTGTATCAGGGTATTTCATCACCCTTGGAGGCTGTCCAATTTCGTGGAAGTTCAAGAAGCAAAGTGTGTTGTGTCTTTGTCCTCTATTGAAGTCGAGTACAGAAGTATGAAAAGAGTCACTGCTGAGCTAACATGGTTATCAAGGGTACTTCATGAGCTCGACATTACATCTATACTACCCATCCCACTGAAATGTGACAACCTTGCTGCTATACACATTGCCAATGCAAAAACCCCATATTTCACGAGAGGACCAAACACATAGATCTAGATTGCAATTTTGTTCGATCTAAATTGCTTGAGGGTCTCATATCCATTTCACATGTTCCTACACATCTTCTACTGGCTAATGTTTTGAAAAAGACATTACCAGGCCATGTCTATAACTCATTAGACAAGATGGGCATGGTTCCCCATCCTCCATCTAGAGGGGGGGGGGGGGGTAGGAGTTATATTATGTTGGGTGAATTTATGTAATTATTCAAATGTTAGGTTGCACTTTGTAATTACAATTGTCGATTGTGATAGACACCAACTACCTTCCTCTATATAAAGGGTTGCTTGTAATAAGTTGATCAATTAATTAGATTATAATTTTCTCTCCTCAAACTCTCTCTTGTTCACTAGCGTTCTCTAATGGCGGTTCTCCACATATCGACCCATACGATTTTGCATACAAATAGAGAAATGAAGATAGAAGATAACAAGAACAATTATCCATAATACTCCACAATGGAGGAGAGTTAATTTGAAGAGTTGTGACACGCACACTTAAACTAAGTGAAAAATGTGTTTTTCAAGAGACCCAAGTGTTTCATGACTGAAAGTAAAGGTGATAACAAGTAAAGACGAGTAAACAAATGCAAAAATATGTCATCAAAGCCAAGTGTAGGATTCTAAAATTGATGTAAAGTCTTCCTTGAGGGTTTTCATTCATTGATAAACATATATATAGGTTACAAAGGTATTGGGCCTTTTGGGCATTTGGGCCCACTATACAATATAAAACCTATGTAATCTATCACCAAGAAAAGAAAATTCTCTAAATTATCTTTATTCATGATCATATCCTTTACAAAGGTCAAGAAATGAAATAAAATTTTCTAAATTTACAGGAATTGGTAAAACTCGCCATTGTATACGATGTCTTTTTCTATATATCGAAGAGAGTGTGCAAGGAGATTGAGAAAATAATGTGTAATTTTTTGTCGGGGGTAACTTGGAGAAGTGAAAATTGTATGGATGAGTTGGATGAAAATGTGTGAGCCAAAGGATTGAGGGGGAATGGGTTCCGAGACCTAGAGCTTTTTAATCTTGCTATCTTATCAAAGCAAGGTTGGAAGCTCTCAAAAAAAAATTCACAAAATGCTAACTATAAATAATAATAATCGATCAAGACCAATTATTAAGTATTATAACGTTTCCATGATATCTTTCCATGATAGAGCATGATTAGTATTACATAATAGATTACATTTAGCATAGTTTGATTGTAATTATTGCATATTTAGTTACATTTATATAATCACTTGTTGAGTTGGAAGAGGCGGAATCTACACAATTCTATGTTTTATTTCAAGTATCGCAGATTCTAGGTGAAGTGTATTTGAGGAGAGCAAAAGAGATTAAGAAGGAAGCCTGAGCAGCTGCTGAAGTAACAAGGGAGAGAAGCTGCAGAATCGTTGGCCGCCTCGCAGTACGCTTGGCTGCCTCGCGACTCGAAGCTCATCCGAAGGAGTTTGCTGATCGCCTGGCCGCCCCATGGCCCGTGGTAGCCGCTCCGCGACTAGCTGCTGAACGCCGAATCAGATGCGGACTTTAATTAGGGTTTTTTATATTAGTTTTTGGCCGACTCTTTTGAAGGCTTTTAAAAGACATATATAAGTTATTCTTTCATTCACCTTATGCACTTTAGAGAATTGTTGAGAGCACGTTTGAGCATGAACAACTAAACTCTTAAGGTTTCGCCTACAGTTTGGATCTTTGATTGTTGGATTGTGAGTTTCTTAATCTAGTTCTTATTCCTATTCGAATGTTTTGACTTCTTTGCGATTAATTCATTGAATGTGTTTTATTCTCTCTGGCCTGATCAACTAGTTAGAGTAGATTCATTCAATTGCTAGAGTTTTGTAGATTCCTCGTAACGAACCTTAACCCAAGTGGAAAACATATCCGTTTAGGACTCGTAGGACTAATTGGATGTGTAGGAAGTTGAATATATGTTGAATATCGACTCGTAGCTTGATATTACATATACCTTGGTTAAGATGTTTTGGAAGACGAAACCCACCTCTTCCTCGATTGCCCCGTCAATAATCATCTGGATCTCAAAATACCAGAGCCAAACCGATCTGGCATGGGTAAAGATTTTCGAGCAATATTAGCGAGCGATCTTGGGAGAGCAACTTGGTGAAAAATCAAAAAGAGGTTCTGACAATGAAATGGTGGACAATCTGGTAATTTAGGAACAATATAACCTTCAGTCACAAACAATTGCCTAGCCCGGGTGACATCAAATAGTTTATGCAATCACATCAAAAAATTGGAGAAAAAATTGGTTAAACACCCAAAGAAGAAACGATTTGCTATCCTACGAAATAAAATGACTAAATGAAATAAAAAAACACCATATATGGATATTTAAAGCTAAACTTTGATGGTGCCTCCTCCCAAAATGTTGAAAGCGCGATTGGCTTTATCATAAGGGATTGGAAGGGCCAACCATTACATGCCAACAATGATAAAATAGGAAAACAAGCAACAAGAACAATTCGCGTTGAAGCATTGACACTGCGAAATCACTTGCTATATGCGAAACAACTACTCATTCAGAAGCTTATAATATATAGAAGGTGATGCCAACATAATCATTGACTATTTAAACAATAAAAGCAAATGCCCTTGGAAAATCGAACTCATAATCGTAGACATATGATATGTTTGGATTTTTTTTACATCAAATTCTATTTTGTGTAGAAAGGGTAACTCAGTGGTTGATAAGATCGTACACCTTGGACACTTACCTTATGGGCATACTCTTTTAACTGACTCAGGTTTTCTAGATCTCATCGGTTTGAATGCTATAGCCTATAATCTAGGATTCAACTGAATTTTTTCCATATTAAAAAAAAGAGCCTCTTACTTACCCTCGGTAAATATTTGAAACTTTGGGGTGAATTGTTGAAGTTTAGAATCGTTGAATTTATACTTCCAATTTCACCCCTCGATCTCTTCTTGCCTGATGTGGATCTAAACATAACAACGGTTTTCTGTGGTGTGTGGCTGCCGAGCGGTGGCCGGAAGGCGACGGCAAAATGAAGGTTTAACACTTGGTCGTGCTCATGAAGCAGCTTGGAAGCATCACCATGTCTTTTCATAAATAATCTACCACCGATCTCATAATTAAATTATATGATATATGAATTGATAGGTTCGTTTGGCCCAGAGGCCGTCACATTTTTTAAATCTAAATTACTGTCTTAATTTTTTTTTTTTGGTCTGATATTTTTTGTATAAGATATTTCACAATTAACAATTAATATGCGGTTTAAATCATACGAACTATATATACATACTCCTAACACGTTACTTCTTGTAGATATATAGATTTTTCAATTAAGAAATGCATAAAAAAAATTAAAATCATTATGTAGTTCATTTTGCACCGATATATTTAAAATTTTCCGTTTTCAAGATTAAACTATCACCAACTAATTAATTGGGTGAATTTAGTGGTGACATTGTGTGGTGTGTGGCTAGCTAATGATCCAGAAAATTACGAGTGAAGTGACGGACTATATTATCTGAATTGGGGCCCTTTAAATCATACTTAGGTCCAGATTATTATTCAAATGCATGATTCAATACTTTATTTTTATTTTTACTAAAAATGTCGTTATTTGATGAATTGATTGTCTCTAATTTGTTCCTCTCTCTCTCTTAGTTATTTAACTTTTTCAGGGCGCGCTGTTTGATTAAATACAGGCAAAAGACTAGAGAGTAAAAAACAGCCCACGTAATTTAATTATTGGAGTATTATGGGAATTCTATTTAGCATAAGATAAAATTTTTGTTTAATACAAACTTGTCCGCAATTGGAGTATTATGGGCTGTCTCCATTACCGGATGTGAATATGGAGGATGATAGGTTGAGCAATAGATTGGGTAGCAAACAAGTTGTGTAACAGCTTGGTTAAATGATTGTTACAACCATAGTTAGTTAAGTTGTTAGTTTATGATCATAGTTAGCTCTTTAGTTAGTAGCTTAGCTCGGCTTTACTCTTATATAAATAGAGGTTATGTAGCTTGTAAAGGGGTTAGATTGATTGAATAAGAATTCCAGAAAATCTCTACAAACTCTCTTCTTCTGATCATGGCGGGAAGATCTTGATCATTCGGATCCAAGACTTCATATGGTATCAGAGCCATTTGGCTTCGAATCGATCGTAGCTCATTGAGTGTTTGTGGTGAACAATTCATTTTCGGAAAGCATCCATGGAAATTGGCGAAGGAGAATCAGCTGCAGCTCAAGGAGGATCGTCGGGAGGAGCCAGGATTCCTGGTATGAATCAAGGCGCGAATCATGCTGATCCATTGTTCCTCTCTAACAGTGACCATCCGGGGATGCAACTGGTGTCAGCTCCCCTCACAGGTCGCAACTTCCATAGCCGGTGTAGAGCAGTTCGTATGGCGCTAGGTGCAAAAATGAAACTCGGTTTCATAAATGGAAAGGTGGAGAAGCCGTCTGAGGTAGAGGATGACTATGATCGCTGGCTGAGATGCGATTACATGGTCACAAGGTCGATTATCAACTCAATGAGGCCAGATCTGGCGGAGAACTTCATGTTCGTTCAATCCGCGAAGCAGCTGTGGGAAGAAATCCAAGAGCGATTCGCTGAATCCAATGCACCGTTGATATACCAGCTGAAGAAGGAGATCAGCGAGATCAGGCAAGGTAATCTGACTGTGGCCGAGTACTTCAGCAAGAGGAAGAAGGCCTGGGACAAACTCCTAGAATTAGAACCTGTTCCGATCTGCAGATGTGGAGGTATGAAGATGTGCTCATGTGGAATTTTGAAGCAATTGATGGATAGGGAGGCTACTAACAAACTGATGCAGTTCCTGATGGGATTGTCGGAGTCATATGAGGGAATTCGGAGCAACATATTGGCAATGGATCCTCTTCCATCTGCTAATCGCGCTTTTCACATGGTGACACAAATCGAGAGGCAAAAAGGCATCACAGGCGGAATTCCTCAAGGACATGAAGTTCTTGCTGCTAGAAGCTTTGCATCTTCTAGCTCTAGTGGGACTGGAAACATGAAATTCGTGATCAAAGGTGGTCAGACTTCAAGATCTGGAGGACAGGCTTCAGGATCTGGAGGTGGAGGTGGCAGTACCTCTTCTGGAAATTGGAAGTCTAAGGAAGAGCTTAAGAAGGAGTACAAGAAAGCTAAGATGGAACTGTTTTGCACCTATTGCAAAGAGAATGGTCATGTGAAGGATACATGCTTCAAATTGGTTGGGTTTCCAGAATGGTACAATGGACCAAAACGCAACCAAGAGGGAAAGATGGTTGCTAATGTGCAGGATATCATGGAATTGGACACTCCTTTGTCTAGTGGTGTTGAGAACAGGACTGGTCAAGATGCAGGATTCGATCACACAGATATGAAGATGGTGAATGCTGTGGTTGCAGAGGTGATCCGAGCTAGGAAAAGAAAGGCACCAATGGATTCTGCTAGCAACAGTGGCAGTGGCAGTATGAGCTTTGCAGGTATGGCATCTTACTTGGTTAATAATGTTGATCGAAGACAGTGTGTCACATGGATTGTGGACTCAGGAGCATCAGATCATATAGTGTGTTGTAAGGAGATGTTTCTGGATTTACATCTTCTTACTAAACCTATAGTGATTGGGTTCCCTGATGGATTTACACAATCGGTAAGATATTCAGGAAGTATCAGGTTGAGCAAGAATATTCTCCTCAAGGATGTTTTGTTCATGCCAGGCTTCAACTACAACCTGTTATCAGTTTCAAAATTGCTTGATAAGGATGACCTTTTGTTTGTATTTTCTAAGCATAAGTGCTTGATGCAGGACCTTTCAACTAATAGTGTGGTGGCACTGTGAGTTCGAGATGGAGGAATTTACAAGTTCTCAGACTTTGCTGGCATTCCAGGACACTCAGGGATTTCAAGACTTTCTTTTCAAAGTTTGAATAAGGATGTGAGTAGCTTTGCTGTTTCTTCCAGTTCTGCTAACTCTATCACTTTGAACCATGCTCGGTTGGGTCATGTCTCCATGTCCAAGATGAAGCCGTTTGATTGGGCTAGAGGCCATGACATTGATACATTTGATTGTGATGCATGTCATTTAGCAAAAATCAATAAGTTTCCTTTTCAACGAAGTGAATCTCTAGCTGTTGGTTTGTTTAATTTAGTGCATATGGATGTATGGGGACCCTATAGGGTCCCCTCCTTGTGTGGAGCAAGGTACTTCTTGACTGTGCTAGATGACCATTCAAGGTCTGTTTGGACCTTCTTACTGAGAGACAAAGGCCAAGTTAGCATGATGATTGATAGATTCTTGGCCTATGTTGAGACTCAGTTTAGGACCACAGTCAAGTGTCTCAGAACAGACAATGGATCTGAGTTTGTCAATGATCATGTCACATCTGTTTTGCAAATGAAAGGCATCATCCACCAAAGATCTGTGCCTTACATTCATGAGCAAAATGGACGGGTAGAAAGGAACCATAGACACATCATTGAGACTGCTAGAGCAGTAAGAATTCATAGTGGTTTACCTATGAAATTCTGGGGAGAGTGTATCTTGGGGGCCACTCACTTGATCAATCTTCTGCCTTCATCAGTGTTGAAGTGGAAATCTCCTTATGAAGTGCTATTCAACAAGCAGCCAGATTACTCCTATCTTAGGGTCATTGGTTGTTTATGTTTTACCTTGATTCCAAAGGTGAATAGAGCTAAGATGGAGGCTGCAGGAAAGAGGTGTGTACTCATAGGCTATCCTCCAGGCCAGAAAGGATATAAACTTTATGACTTGGAAAGTCATAGGACCCTGGTCAGTAGAGATGTGATATTCAAAGAAGATGTATTTCCTTTCAAAATAGGTGTCTCTGATCAGAATACCAAAGCAGGTGATAGCACCAGTGTATCTTTGCCAAGGGTTTTGTTTGGTGAAGAAATGATGGAGATGAGCAGGTCTGATCTTAGAAATGTAGATCATCAGGTTCATGTACAGAGTGAGAGAGCTAATTCTCAACACTCTCACACTGAACCTCACAGTCCAGTTAGGATTGTGGAGAACTCCCTCTCTAATGATCATGAGCAGTCTATAGAGGGGCAGCATGTCAGTATGGACCTGGGTTTAAATGACCAAATGGAAATCAGTGATCATGAGGTTTTGGTTGATATAGGGAGGCCTTCTAGACGAATTGTGAGGCCTGCCAAACTGCAAGATTTTGTGTGTGGGACTCTGCCTTCAAGGAATACAACTGCAACAGATGATGGATCAGTTTCACCTGTGTTTGCAGTGGTCAATCCTTCAGAGTTGAAAGTTTATTCTAAGGGATATGTGAGCTCCTTGTTTAATGTTTTGACAGTCACAGAGCCTTCATCCTTTTCTCAGGCAAATAAATTACCTGAATGGAGAGAGGCTATGAAGAAGGAAGTGCTGGCTTTAGAAAGCAATCACACTTGGTCTGTCACCAGTTTACCTCCTGGAAAGCGGGCAATAGGGTGTAAATGGGTGTATAAAGTGAAGTTTAGAGCTGATGGGGAGGTAGAGAGATACAAAGCAAGGTTGGTAGCAAAGGGATACAACCAAGTGAAGAATAGAGATTACAAAGAGACTTTCTCACCAGTTGCTAAACTTGCAACTGTAAGAATTCTCTTGGCTATTGCTGCTATTAGGAAGTGGAGTTTGCACCAATTAGATGTGAATAATGCGTTTTTACATGGGTTCCTAGATGAGGAAGTCTACATGGATCCACCACCAGGCTATGACAAGCTCAAACCAGGAGAGGTGTGTAGGCTTCATCGATCCATCTATGGCCTAAAACAGGCTAGTAGGCAGTGAAATGTTGAATTGACTAAGCATTTGGTTCAATTTGGTTTCAGACAATCAAGGCATGACTACTCCCTGTTTGTCATGAATTCTGGCACTAGTTTTGTAGTGGCCTTGGTTTATGTAGACGACATGTTGATCACAGGGGATGATGAGCCATTGATTGCCATATTTAAGAGCTTTCTCCATCAAGCTTTCACAATCAAAGATCTTGGCCAAGCAAGATATTTTTTGGGTATGGAGGTATCTAGATCAAACAGTGGGATCATGCTCAATCAAAGGAAATATGTGGTAGATTTACTCTCTAATGCTGCTATGCTAAACTGCAAACCAGCCAAATTCCCTATGCAGAGGAATCTCCATCTTAGTGCTCATGAAGGGGATGTTTTGGAGGATCCAGAATCTTATCGTCGGCTGGTTGGAAGGCTATTATATCTCACACTTACCCGTCCGGATATAGCCTACACAGTGCAGTAACTCACTCAGTTTATGACTGTTCCTCGTGCTCCTCACTTACGAGCAGCTCTATTTCTGCTAAGATATCTCAAAGGCACTGTGAATTGTGCACTTTTCTACCCATCATCAAGTCCATTAGCTGTTCGAGCATACTCTGATGCTGACTGGGGAACCTACAGGGATTCTAGTAGATCTCTAACTAGATATTGCATCTTCATTGGTGATTGTTTGGTGTCTTGGAAAACCAAGAAGCAAAGTATGGTCTCTAGATCTTCTGCAGAGAGCAAGTATAGGAGCATGTCTCATGCCAGTTGAGAGGTAGTGTGGATTGCTGGAATATTGGATGATTTGCAGGTGGGTGTCACTCATCCAGTCCCTCTTTGTGGAGACAACAAAGCGGCCTTGCAACTGGCAATTAATCCCGTTTATCACGAGCGTACTAAGCATTTACGTATGGACTGTCACTTCATCAAAGACCTTGTGCAAGAAGGCCTTATTTCAACAGTCTTCATTCCCACCCATTTGCAGCTTGCTGATCTATTTACAAAGCCTTTGGGTGCAGTTCATCATTTTACTTTGGCTTGCAAGCTTGGACTCGTTTTTCATCCCACGCGTCCACCTTGAGGGGGGTATATGGAGGATGATAGGTTGAGCACTAGATTGGGTAGCAAACAAGTTGTGTAACAGCTTGGTTAAATGGTTGTTAGAACCATAGTTAGTTAAGTTGTTAGTTTGTGACCATAGTTAGCTCTTTGGTTAGTAGCTTAGCTCGGCTTTACTCTTGTATAAATAGAGGTTATGTAGCTTGTAAAGGGGTTAGATTCATTGAATAAGAATTCCAGAAAATCTCTACAAACTCTCTTCTTCTGATCACGGCGGGAAGATCTTGATCATTCAGATCCAAGACTTCATAGTGAAGAAGATGATCGATTGCGGTGATGAAAGAGACTGAAAAGATGAAGCGGGCGGTGGCGTGAAGGAGATGCCCATGGTTTTTGGGTAGTTGTTTTACTTTTAAATTGAGCTACAATGTATTTCTAATTCATTAACACCTCTTTTACTATATATAAAAAATATTTTTTATTTTTTATTTTTTATATTTTTCCGGTGGCTCGAGCCACCGCATTCCCCCTCCCTGGCCACGCCCACACTAAAATTCATCCTCATCTCAATCAAATCACACAATGGAACTATATTGTCGATCAGTTGCGGTTGTGATGTGAAATGGCATTAAACTTCATAGAATAAGGGATTATGAGAACCATTGGATTATTAGTTGTAGGTAATCAAAGAATGGGAAATGGTCAAAACATGCAAAGATCGATGAGAAATAGTTAGTTATAAACAACATTCTTTGATATGTCGCTTTTGTTTATCGGAGAAATAATATTGTAGGTATATTCATCTTAATATTATCGAATACCCATTTGAACATTAAATGTTGAGATGAATATTTAAACATTGATATTCATACAGAATATTTGAATATCTTTTAAACTAACTAACGTGATTCTTGCAACTATAAATGGATAGAGTTAAAATAGATTTTTTTTTATTAGTATGTGTAGGAAACAAATATTAATAACCATAAATATATAATTTTTTTTTACAGTAGACAAAAAATGGTTCTCTTTGCCAAGCAAAATTCAACCCTGATCATCCATAAGAATGATGTTACAAAGATCCCTGATGCGGGATCATCTTCTACAGCTCCAGACACACCCATCATTCTTGGAGAAGGACCAATGACTCGAGCTAGAGCTAAGAAGCTTCAGAGAGACTCTTTCAACTTTGTGAGTCATGCTTTGTTCTCGATCAAGGTTCAACTCCCCGAGCCTACATTGAAGACCTATATGTGCATAGGGATTCAAGAGAGTGTCGATCCACCTTAGTTCAGCTAATGCCGATTTGCCTAAGTGTGGAACATCTCTATTTGGGCCGAACTGGGCTTTATTTAAGTTGTTAATTTTAAGACCTTCTTTACTTATGTTTTTAGATGTTATTTCATTAAGTCCATTAAGCTATTAGTTATTCTTTTCTAGCTAGTTAATTCGGCCCATGGACAGCCTTAGTAGTCTATATATTTTCGATTCCTCATTGTAAACAATTCAGATTTCATAGAATAGAGTTTATTTCTCAAAAACGTGGCTCGCCCACACTAAAATTCATCCTCATCTCGATCAAATCACACAATGGAACTATATTGTCGATCAGTTGCGGTTGTGATGTGAAATGGAATTAAACTTCATAGAATTAGGGATTATGAGAACCATTGGATTATTAGTTGTAGGTAATCAAAGAATGAGAAATGGTCAAAACATGCAAAGATCGATGAGAAATAATTAGTTATAAACAACATTCTTTGATATGTCGCTTTTGTTTATCGGAGAAATAATATTGTAGGTATATTCATCTTAATATTATCGAATACCCATTTGAACATTAAATGTTGAGATGAATATTTAAACATTGATATTCATACAGAATATTTGAATATCTTTTAAACTAACTAACGTGATTCTTGCAACTATAAATGGATAGAGTTAAAATAGATTTTTTTTTATTAGTATGTGTAGGAAACAAATATTAATAACCATAAATATATAATTTTTTTTTACAGTAGACAAAAAATGGTTCTCTTTGCCAAGCAAAATTCAACCCTGATCATCCATAAGAATGATGTTACAAAGATCCCTGATGCGGGATCATCTTCTACAGCTCCAGACACACCCATCATTCTTGGAGAAGGACCAATGACTCGAGCTAGAGCTAAGAAGCTTCAGAGAGACTCTTTCAACTTTGTGAGTCATGCTTTGTTCTCGAACAAGGTTCAACTCCCCGAGCCTACATTGAAGACCTATATGTGCATAGGGATTCAAGAGAGTGTCGATCCACCTTAGTTCAGCTAATGCCGATTTGCCTAAGTGTGGAACATCTCTATTTGGGCCGAACTGGGCTTTATTTAAGTTGTTAATTTTAAGACCTTCTTTACTTATGTTTTTAGATGTTATTTCATTAAGTCCATTAAGCTATTAGTTATTCTTTTCTAGCTAGTTAATTCGGCCCATGGACAGCCTTAGTAGTCTATATATTTTCGATTCCTCATTGTAAACAATTCAGATTTCATAGAATAGAGTTTATTTCTCAAAAACGTGTGTGAAACACTTAGAGAGAGCTGTTGGCCGATTAGAGTAGTGCTCATCAGGTCATCGAATTGATATCATCTCAGCTTGGTTTGCTTTGCCGTTCATCAACTTCGCAAGACTTGGTGATCCGAGTATTCACAAGCCCCCTCCTTGTACCTCCAAGTTGTCCGCTTGGTTGTGTAGGGTTGCAGAGGCGGGTTATATAGTCATTGGTATTGGTTCCTAACTTCTACGGAAGCCTGGGGTCTCTATCTTGTTCTATATAGATCGTTTCAGTCCTTATCAGGTCGAGTCTTTCAATTCTTGTTCTTAAATTTCGAGTCTTGCATTGTTTCTTGTTCATCGAGTCTTGTTCTGGTTTTGTCGATCTCGAGTTCTTGCTGATCTTGAGATTCTTGTCGACATCGAGTTGTGTCTTGAAGTTCTTGCTGCGTCTTGCTTGGAATCTTGGTCGATCTTGGTCTTCTTGATTGAGTTCCTGGAGTTTCTTTGAGTCTTTCATTGCTGCGTCTTTGTTTCTTGTTTAGTTCTTGCTTGTTGTCGAATATCGGACCAACCTACGGCTAACCCCATATCAATCCCCATACAATGGAAGTGTTCCCATATTACAATTGATCGTAGACTTAGCTATGAAATCATCAGCACTATTTGATACTCGATAGCAGTGTTTGGAGCTGATATTGCAGAAATTCTGACTAAGCAGATGGATCTCTTCAATCGATCTAAGGATCGCCCATGGTGTTTTAGTTCTTTTGTTAATTGATGTCCACTAAAGTAACCATGTTTTATGCACATTTTAGCTCCTTATTCTAAGTACTTTGCATATTTCGGGTTGGGAATATGTTAAATTTGTGTAGTATAAGCTGCTTTGCCAGAAATAGAGGTCTACATGAGTTTTGGTTGAATTTTGCAGAATTTGGAGCCAATCCGGGACGAAACCAAAAGGAGACGAAAGTAGGATTCTACTCGACGTCGACAAGCTTACTCGACGTCGACTACAACTGGGAGCAAAATCAAGTCGAGGACGGAAGACAGACATCACTCGAGCACGACGACTACTCGACGTCGAGTACGTTACTCGACGTCGACCACTACAGAGACCCACTCGAGTCCGACGCGGAGAGAAGCACTCGAGGAGCACGAAGAGTACTCGACATCGAGTACATCTACTCGACGTCGACTAGACCTGGAAGACTACCCGAGCTCGATGAGGAGAAGACTACTCGAGAACTCCGAAGATCACTCGAGGTCGACGAGACTACTCGACGTCGACTAGAACTGGTCGACGTCGACTACACCGTTTTTGGGCCGCGAGTCCGTTGGGCAAATCCGAGGACGTGTGGACTACTTGGGCACAAAGCAAGGCCAATTCTATCACGAGTTTATCAAGATCTATCTATAGAAGAGAAGATTTATCCACCACATGAAGATTTAGTTGTTTCCTTTTTAGATTAATGTTTCTTTTATCTAAATTTATATCTTTAGGCATAGATAGAATTTGCTTACCTTGACTAGCAAGAATTAAGCCCTATAAATAAAGCCCATGGGGCTAGTTTTTCATTGATTCCAATTCAGAGAGGACACAAGAGTAGGAGAGTTAGGAGAGAGAGCTTGGAGTCGAGAGAAGTTGTATTTGGCGAGAGCAGAATTGGCTTCGATCGGTTGTAAGCTTTATTTTAGTTTATTAATGCAATTTAGTTTTCCTTTATTATTGATGAGTTTTTCTATGATGAAGAGCGAGTAGTTCACCTACTTCTAGGGTCAGGGTGAGTCCGACGATAGCCATGCATGTTTAAGGTAAAGATTCGACCTTTATTGTGTTTTGATCATCCAATATCCTTATTATGTTTATTGCCTACTTGAAAGAATAGAGATTCATGTTAACAACTTGAATTATAAACATAAAATTGGTAGATACAATTAGAGTTTCTTGAAAGAGTTGTCTAATTATTGGAAAAGGCGAAAGCTTGTCCCTTTGATGTAATGCATGATTATCTCTCTTTATCTTGCCTTATGCATGTTTGGTTATCGTTGTTGCAAACCTCAATCTTGGAAGTTTTCGTTTAATTATTTACATTCTAAAATCTGCAAAATTGGTTATTTTCTGCTCACACTTCGATTCCATCCTTAAACTCTTCGGCCATCTTTCGTCGACGCACAAACGGTTTCTGCTTTCTACTCGACGTCGACTAAGTCGGGTCGACGTCGACTAGTGACTTTCGATCTAGGGTTTTCTCTCGAGATCGCTGCTCGTTATTTGTCTCTGTAGGTACTCGACTCCGACCATTCTACTCGACGTCGACCAGACCTAGTCGACGTCGACCAATCCTGTTGCCTGCAGTTGCTATTTTCTACTCGAATTTGACTGTACAAGACCCCTGTGGACTACAACCTAGTCGAGGTCGAGTACCCTGAGTTGACTTCTGGATGTGATTCACTTGGCTATTTGAGATCCGCTGACCAGCTTCCTCGAGGATCGATCCTGACTTCCATTTGCTACAACGGGAGTGAGTCTTGTAATTATTTGCGTGGGCACAATCTGTTTTGATTTATATTCTTATTTATTGAACTCGATTTCCTCCTACAACATTAATTGCAGATATAATCCCGAGGCTATCACCTTCAACAATAAGATATTTGACTCATTTTCTTGTTGCAGTCTTTATTCCTTGGCAGAAGGCTAAAACTTATGTTTGTAGGACTGAGGCGCTTAGGATTACGAATTGAAACATGTCAATGACCCTACCACCGCTATCCCTAATTAACCCTCCAACCTTACAAACGCCACTTTGTTATTCTTAATTTAGTTTGTAGAAGCCTCTAAGTGGTTTTTCCCACTTTGTTATTCTTAATTTTGTTTGTTTGGGCTTGTCGATCTTCTATTGCTTGAGCTTGGTTCCAAGCCTTTGTGGAAATGATGGTTCTATGTACCATATCTATTTGTGTTACATTTACTTTTATTATGGAATATTGTTTGATTTCTCAGTTCCCAAATTGCATGCCATAGAAGACATATTTCATGAAAGTGTGGATTTAGATCCCTCGTGTAAAGACCAAGATTTATTAAATACTATATTTATCCGATTTGGAAAGTTTTCGAAAACTTATCCTTGAACAACTTGCTATTTTAGGAAATCCTTGAAACTATTCTGACATCCTTTGAATTTGAGATTTTGACGGATTCTAGTGCCGCTCCCGAGATTCGGATTTGAGAACTTGGAATCTAGTGTTATCTTTTGAAACAATTTAAAATTCGATTTGAATTTTCCGAGATCGGAATTTTTTTAACGATAACTTTGACTAATTAACTAGACTTAACGATTTGAAAACGACCTTGGATTAACTGTATTTCACAAACCTTGTTTAACTGACTGATCTAATTTGTCGGTCTTTGGACCTCTTTTAACCAGACTTCTTTGGACTATTTAACCGAACTTGACATTGGAACTTGCCTTGTGAATTGATTGAACTAATGGAATGCTATATGATTGAACTGGACCTTGGACTGAGATTGGGACTTGGACATGTTAACGATGATGAGTTATGAGAATTGATATGAAATGATTAATCTTTTGGATATCTTAGGTTTCAAATGTTTTCTCGTGTTTCGAGTGTTTTGAATGTTTCTCCAAACTCAAACACCACCAAAACACCTCCCATCTTTCCCCTTTGAAGATCGAGTGAATAAGAAGGCCGGCCACCGTTCAAAGAAAAACAGAAGCTGCAGAAGAACTTTTGCCGCCGCGAGTTCTTCATCGCCACCGCGAGTTGGAGCCCAAAAGGTGCTCTGTTCGTCCATCTTCTCGGTAATCGCCCTCGTTCTCCCTTTTCTTCATTTCTTTCCCTCCCAAACCTCTTAAAGGTGGAACTTTATTAACTTCTCTACCTTTCCATGCTGAAAGGAGCTTGATCCGACCTCTGAAGCACAAGATCAAGCCATTTCTTCCTTCACTTCCCGGTTTTAACATAAAAGGTCGGTTTTACGATTTTTACCTTTTCTCGCTCATTTTCGATTCCAAATCCCATAAAAGAGCTCTTTTACTCACTTTTCGACCTTCCTAGGCCTTGCTCGAGCACTTTCGATGTTCTTGGAGTACGAAGAACCTCCATTGAAGCTTGTGGAGACTTTTTTCGAAGAACCTTGGGTAATCCCTCTTTCGGCCTCCCCTCTGAACTGCGTTTGTGTCTTTGTATATTGTTTGAGGCTGGGGAGGGTAGTATTTTATCTAGGATTGTTTTAGGAAGAAATGGAATGGAATGGATTCAAGGCAAAAGTGAGCCAAGATGTTCGAATCTCGCCTCGGGGAAACCATGGTCACCGCGGCGAATTAGAACAAAAGCCAGAGAGGAAGAAGAAGGTCTTTCGCTGCGGCGAGTGGCCATTTCTCCACGGCCAAAGGGGTCTCTCGCGGCTAGAGAAGACCTCTCCTTCATGGGAGCCAAAGGGTGGGTTTTGTCGCGGCGAGCGGCCATTTTGTCGCGGCGAAACTAGCCCTAAAGCCTTGGACGAGGCCAGCTCCCTTGATCCTTTTGGACCCTTGGTTTTGTTTTGGGTTGAATCGGTTTTATGATGGGTTTATTATTGTTGTTGATTTTATATATGGAATTTTAAATATAGTTATTTTAAGGGATTGTTATAATGTTTGAAAATATGTTTTAAAGAAATGAAAAGTATTTTGAGAGCATCGATTTAAATGTATTGAAATGCTTTGGTTGTTTTAAAATCTCTCAAAAGGTTTGAACCCTAGTTGTTATTCACATGTTTGACGATCTATAGAACTTGTATTTCGGAATGGTTTTGAAAGGTTTTGTGTTTTCAAACCAATATGGCGGGATTCCTTTAACGATAACTTTGACTAATTAATTGGACTTAATGATTTGAGAACGACCTAGATTAACTGTATTTCACGAACCTTGTTTAACAGACTGATCTAACCCGTCGAACTTTGGACCTCTTTTAACCGGACATTTTGGAATGTTTAGCCGAACTTGACATTGGACCTTGCCTTGTGAATTGATTGAGCCGATGGACTGTTATATTATTAGACTGGACCTTGGACAGAAGTTGAGACTTGGACATGTTAACGATGATGAGTTATGAGAATTGATATGAAATGGTTTATCTTTTGGATATCTCGGTTTTTGGATGTTTTCTCGTATTTCGAGTGTTTTGAATGTTCTGAATTGTCGGATGTTTTGGAAATGCTTTTCGTATGTGTATTTCTCTGTGCTTAGTTGATGATAATGTAGACTTATCGTATCCTTACTATTCGTATATGTTAGGTACTTATTGACTGGCTTGGACTTCTGATATCTGCTATTACTTTTGTTGTTCTCGGCTTCTCCAGGTAAGTTCCTTCGGGAGCTTACTCAGATTGATTCTCGCATGCATGTAGTCACATGATATACTAGGTATTGCATGTGCATAATCGCATGATTCATGTAATATCCTGTTTAGGTTTGCACACTTGAATGAGGATATGTTTACTCAATGTGTTTGGAAACAGAACGACCATTATCTGTGAGTTGTAGAGTCTTTTCTAGGGTCATAGGACAACCCAGTCAGGGCAGGACCTGAGATGAGGTCCAACAAGCCCTCACCTCGGGCCCAATTAGCCCAAGGGGCCCATATATATATATATATAAAGCGGATACTGATAAGCAAGGGTAGGAGGGCACGCTGATTCGAAATGTTGCGTAACCCTGTGTTGCAAGAGTAAAAAAAAAGTGGATACTGGTAAGTAAGAAACGCTGCGTTGAAGAATTTAAAAAAGGGATGAACAGTGAACAGTCGAAAAACAACAGGAGGGTGCTAGGGTGGTTGGGGCGATTCGCAAGAGAGGCCGCCAGCATTCATTCACCGGCTTGAAATCCGGCATCCAAGCTCCCATTCCGGCATCGATCTCCCTCTAACCGCAGCCTACCAGATGCCAACCTCCTTCAGTCCTTCCTAGTTCCTGTCGGCTATTGCCATGAGCCGTGTTCGTATTGCCTGTCCTGGCTTCTTGGCTCACTCTTGAAGTGAATGGTTCAAGACAAAATCCTTTCTTCTAAGTTCTAATTGCGAAATCAGGTTTGTTTCTTCAATTTCATCCTAGTTGTTTGAATTATTTGGATTTGAATCAGAATTTGTTTTGGATTTAGAGTGCGAAATTAGGGTTTTGTAATTAGCTAGGAACTTGGAATTAAATTTGTATGATTTAGGATTTGAATTTGTTATGGATTTAGGATTGAATTTGTAGGGTTTTGGAATTGAATTAATGAATTTGTAGGATTTAGGATTTGGATTGTGTCTGACTGTCTGACAAATAGCATTTATAACTTGTAAGGTAGTGCATATGGGAAAGCAATTGTATGGAGCTAAGAAGAGGAAATTGAAAGAGCAACAAGATGCATTAACTCGAAGTCAAGCATGTAATATCAAGAAGTATTTTGCTAGTAATCAAATTGTCAACAATGAATTGAATGATGAGGTTGAGCAAATTGTTAAAGCGGATATGGATCAAGATGCTAATCTTGAGGTTACTTAAGGTGTCAGTATTGAGGTTGATCAAGATGCTACTGAAGTTGATCAAGATGCTACTAAAATATTTACTAAAACTGTCAATGAAGAACTTGATCAGGCTGCCAACGAAGAGGTTGAGACGAGGCTGCAAATGAAGAAGTTACAGAAGGTGGCAATGAAGATATAGATCAAGAGAATGGAGAATTCATTACTCTGCTTGAGAATGTTGATGATCCATGAAATTGGGACAGAATTGGTCAGAACATTAGAGATTTTCTTATTGGAAGAGGTCCTAAAAGGGATGATGGTGTATTGTTTCCTCTTGATAGTTCTAGACGATATTTTGAGAAGAAACATTATGTTCGATAGCTTGTTAATGGTGAGAGATGGATAGAAGGTGGCTTTTGTATTCTGTTTCATTGAATAGAATCTTTTGCTTTTGTTGAAAATTGTTCCATACACAGAAGACGATGAATTTACTTTGGAAGTTGAAAAATGAAGAATTTTTGACGGGATGAAAATCGTTGATTCCCAATCAAATAGTGCCCACTCTCACAAATTAGTATAATTGGCAAGAAAGGGGTCGAATCCTCGGGAGATTTAAGATTTCACAATGCAATTTGATCACCAACAAGTAACAAAAGTGGGAAAAGATGCAACTTTTAAATAAGAACAAGTAAAGTAAAGTAAAGACAGAATTTTATTGTAAATTCAAGAGTAGAGAACGGTTCCAGCTACGAATTCTTTGACATTGGTTGGCTTATCGATCATCGAATTCTTTTCAAGCTATTAACTTTCCTACAAATTCCTCTCATCTTGGTTTATATAGATTAAAAGTCCTACGAGTCCAATTAATCCCTTACACCTCAATGCAATCATAACACGGTTAAGATTTAACAAAGAGATAGCACAATATCCCAAGAACTTGAGCACATAAATAACACCAATTAAACACGGTAAATCGATGTTTAAGATATATGTCAACTTCCTACATAGTCATGCTTCAAACACGGAATCCACAATCTTATGCATGCTACTATGGAATTAACACAAATACGAAAGTATTAAATCCTAGCATGAAATCAATATTATCAAGGTCGCGAATCAAGATAACATCAATAACATAATCAATATCGCACAAAGAAGTTGAAAGAATTAAAGAGGAAAAATAACTTGAATCAGAAACTCACAAACCACCAACCAAGTCTCGAAAGTGTAGGCGAAAACTACAAAATTAGCCAAACATGACTCACCTAAGCTTTCTTCTCTTCAATGGTGATTTCTCTACTTCTATCCATTAGAAAACTAATCCTAAAACATCCTATTTATAAGCCTAAAGTCTTGCATAAACAAGGTAAAAGATAGACAAATAAGATAGAAACTTCCTAAACAAACTAGATAGAAGATAGATTTTCCATGTATAGTTCAGCGTCAAATTCCGCTGGCAGCGAAAATTTTCGCTAGCAGCGAATGGCCTTAATCAAGCTACTGTTGGATTTTCGCTACCACCTCGCTACCATACTCGTTGGCAGCGAATGTCCATGCCTTAGAATATTTTCAAGCTTCTTCGGCTCCTTTGTTTCCGCACCCGCGAGTCCACGCTTCCGCTGCCGCGAGAGTGCCCATCCGCTGCAGCGAGTCAAGTCGTCCGCTGAAGCGACTCCATTCGCTGGCAGCGAGTTTCCTTTCGCTGGCAGCGAGTCGTGCTGCTCCTGGACATGCTGCCACTGACTCCACTCGCTGACAGCGAGTTCCCATTCGCTGGCAGCGAGACGTACTGGCTCCTGGACATGTTCCCACAGACTCCACTTGCTGGTAGCGACAGCTGCACTCGCTAGCAGCGACAGATGCCTAGAAGCTTGTTTTCTCTTCATTCTTCTCTCGTTCTTTCTTGCCTCTTTTCTTTCCTTCCTTAGCTTGCTTTCTTGACTTCACTTGGACATGTGGTTCGCCTTTCCTTTGCTTTCCACCATGTCGGATCTGCGATTCTGCACAATTCAACCGAAATAGCGTAGATTCCGAACTTTGCCACGAAAAGAGTTTAATCTAAATTGACACTAAACATGCATATTCTACAATGCAAATGCATCTAAACTACTCTATAATTCCTATTGGAAGCATGCCTTATCAAACTCCCCCACACTTCACATTTTGCTTGTCCCCAAGCAATGCAAAAACAAGAGCTAAACCATTATACCACAAATATGATATTCAAGCACTAACTTTGTCAAAAGCAACATCAAAGGGGATGAGCCATGAATATTAAAGCTAACATCCTAGCAAGTATATGAACGATTCAAAATAAGGGACATCTCATCCAACCTCACCGGGATTATGTGTTTTCTCTCACTCTCATTGTGTTTAGGCTTAACAATGTATCTCTCAACTCAATCCAAAATGCAAAAAGCTACATAAAAATTGACATACATATCACATATTCTCCACCGTGGATGCCATCACTTATAAGAAACATCAATAGGTCTTTTTATCAAGGTTGTAATGGGGCTTGGTAAAGAATTTAAGGTAGAAAAATATTTAGGCTTGTGGTGCTAAAAACTCCGGGAAAAAGGGATCCCTAAAAACAACCGGAAGAACACTAGACACCAAATACTTCCAAAACCAAAATTACTCAAACTTTCACTCTCAAAACACTCAACAAAAGAAATTTCTCTCAACCATACATTTTTTTTAACTCTCACATACATAATAAAATAAAAGGCTCTTATTCATCTTTTTCTCTTTTTTTTTCTCTTTTTCTTTCACTTTTTTCTTCTTTTAAAATTTGTTTTTTTCTAGAGCCAAAAATACAATAATGCACAATGTGAGGAATAAAACCAAAATTACATAATAATCCAAAACTTGTAACTTTCTCAACAATAATCTCTTTTCCACTCAAACAAATCAATCATTCACCAATTCTAATTCTAATTCCCGGAAAGGGTAAGGCTTATCATTGGCTAAGAATAAATTTTGTGGAGATTCAAAGAAAAGGCTAAGGCTCAAATTTGCCTACAAGCAAAGGACACATATGTAGGGTGGATATGGATAATAATATGCCTAAGAAAATCATGCCTCAATCATATGAAACTCATAAGCAATAGACATATAAATTCGGCCTCAAATATAGATAACAATGTCAATCTCAAGAGGTAATTGCATAAGGAGAGTATAATGTCACACAAAAAAGCAAAAGGGAATAAATATGATGAAAATTCCTATAAGGCCAAAATTCTCACTAGGACAATTTTTTGTTTGATTTCAATAATGCCAATAAGAATCATACTTGCTCAATTAAACTAACAAGTCATGCTCCAATGAAAATCAACACAAGTAGGTGACAAGATTAACCAATTCAAACATATCATGGGATTTATAGGTTAAGCTCAAAAACTCAAATAAAATAGAGGACAATTAAGGCAAGATGGGTATTTGAATAATACATGAATGCAATGCATGATATATTTGGATTTTTGAATTTTTTCTTTTTTTTTTCTTTTTTTAATGCAATATAAATGCTAGAAATAAACATGATATGCATGTGAAAATTTCATTGTCCCTAATGAAATAAAGACAACAAAAATTAAACAATTGAAATAGGTGAGGGAGAAGGAAACTCACAAGCTCAATGTGGTGGTGGAAATTGGGTTTGCCACCGAAAGGGTGCCCAAGCGTTGAATTGGGCCATGATCTCCTCATGATTCCTTCGTTGTTGCTCCATGAGATTGGCATGGTTTTCCTCAATTCGTCGGTCCGTGGCATCTTGACGCTCGGTGATATGACGAAAGGCACTCTCAAAATAGCCATGAGAGGGAAAGCCATCATAAAACTCTCCATGGTACCCTCCATGTGAAGAACTAGCTCCCTCGCCATAAGACTCTCGTGGATGGAATGTCTCTATTTGCATCTCCGGCTCATACTTCATCTCCGTAGGTTCTTCATAAGCCTCCTCATAAGCGTCCCCTTCGTTGGCTACCGGAGGTGGCCCCAATGGTAGGGCGTCGGGTGGAATATATAAATCGGCGGGGGAGGTGTAAAGGCCCGGATTTTTAAATAATAAATTTCAACAAATAATATAAAATGGATTTAAGTCGAGAAAAAAAAAATAATAATAAATATATATATATATATATATATATATATATATATATATATATATATATATATAAATTCGGATATTTTAAGGAAAACTCGTCTTTAAATTACTAAATCGAAATTAAAATCTTTCGAAACAATTCCGGCATTATTCTAAAACAGATTTTCATATGAAATTGTGTTCCGCTTTCGAGTTGCGAGTCTGGATAGATTAATTTAATTCCGATAATGATTTACAAATCAAAGTCGATCGAGTCGGGATAAGGTCGAGAGAGAACGTGGATTTTAAGGTTTATTTCCGGGTATTTTGAATTGTGATTTTTGAAAACATGTATTACTTTGTCTTCTTCCTCTTTTGTGTGAACAATCCCAGTCAACACCTCCCCCTCCCTCTTCTGTCGACAGCTGCAACATCTTCCCTTCATTCCTCTTTGTGGCCCAACACTCCATCCCCCTTCTTCTTTTCCCAGGCCTTGCCTCCTCCAATTCGGGCAACACAACCACGCCAAAGCTCTGCAGTGCACCTCCCTCCTCCTGATTACAGATTTCTGTAAGAGCTCCCCCACTTCATTTGGTTTCACACCCACAACCACTCTCCCTTACCTCTTCGATTGATTCAAAGAAAAGAAAGAAGGAGAGACCTGCAATCCCATCTCTCTACCTCTTCCAAGCCTTTTCCTCGGCTTTCATCAGGTCCAACCACCACCTTCTCTCGGCCTCCAGACGTCAGCCACCAGCTCCTCCTTCCTCCGACGTCTGCAACAGAAGAGGAAGACGCCCGAGCACCTCCAGGCGTTGAAGTCGTTGTAGCGCCGTCCACGTTCTCTGTTCTCCTTCCCTGGGTTCCGACGGCAGCAACACTGGCGCCCTCCCTGTCCCTTGTTTTCCAGAGCGCATCTCTGGGCGAAACCGAGCCTCGCTGAGCCCCTTCCGAGCCACCTCCGAGGACTGACGAAGCGGAGCTGTGCCGCCCAGAAATCCAGCGCCGCTCGTCCCTCCTCTTCCCTGTTCTGTCTTGATCCGATTCCGGTGAGTTCCTCCTCTTCCTTTCTCTCTAAAACGCCATAAAAACGCGCCTTTTGACCCTCTACCTTCGGCCTAGGCTGAACCAGCTTGAATTCCGCATCCGACGAGCCCAATCGCTCCTCCGAAGAAGCTCTCCCGACGAAGTTCTCCGATCTCGGTAATCTCTCTCTTTCTCTCTCTCCTTCCCTCGCGGTTGAGTCTCTTTGCTTGGGTTGTTGTCGGAAATGTCTGACGGCGGGGATGGGATGGTTTTCAGGCTGGAAGGCCGCCGGCAGGTCCTATTCTTCTTTCCCTTCGCTTTATGTTCGGCGTTCAGAGAGCTCTGCCTGAGCTTGAGGGAGGCATGCCCTATTTGGGCCTTTCCTTCTCTTCAGTTTTCATTGGCGGGTTTTGGGCCTAATTTTTCGGGTTGGGCCTAATTTTATTCTGGATCCGGGTTTGGGCTTGTTATTCCGGGTTACATCTTGGGCTGTGAGTTTGGACTTTTGAGAGCATTGGTTATTTTATACTATTGAGTTATATTAAGGTGATGTTATATGATTATAATTATTGTTATTATTATTATTATTATTACTATAATATTCTGTTTTGAGGAAATATATTTATGAAATTATTATTAAATATTATAAAATAGTTTCAAAGAGACACTATTGGAATATGTTTTAAGTGATGATTTAAATATGTTATTTTAGAGAATTTGAAATGAATTATGAGTTGTAATTTATAAATATAGTTGTGAAAATAGAATTATTTTGTGACTAAGTGTCAGAATTTATTTATGTAATGATTTTGAAAATAAACATGCTGGTATTGTGTTAATAATATGATTTTGAGAATTTGTTGAGGATTTAAATGATAAATGTCGTAATTTGGCCAAGTAAGAGTTGGGAAATTATTTTGAATATGAGTTGACTTAATTTGGGATTTAAGTGTTGAGAAATACTGTTGGTGAGATTTATCAATGATTTTGATTAAATGGTTTTGGTTGATGTCGATCATATCGGAAAGGTTTTGGAAAAATGATTTTACCGTCGATTGGTTTTAAGGATGTTGAGAACTTGGGTTTCGTGTGTGTGAATGTTAGTCTGGTAGCTTACGGAAGTGGCTTGATAATAGGTGTGTCTTGCGTTTGGATTGCTTTGGACTTGCATTTGGGCCCTTGCTTGTATTATCCTGCTGTTCTGCATCTTCAGGTAAGTTCCCTAGGGGGCTTACTCAGGTTGGACATTCATGCCTGTTGTTGCATTTTATGTTTGGTGTTGCATATGCATAAAAGCATGCCATGTAGTATCATGTTTAGGTTGCACTAATTGATTGAGCATCTGTTTACTTTATGCGTTTGAAACAGAACGGTCGTTATCTGTGATAGTCCTAGAGTCTTTGCTAGGGTCATAGGGTAGCCCAGCCTCATCGGGTACCCTGAGTCAATCGAGTCATGAACTTCCTTGTATTATGATATGCCTGCGGGCTTTATTGTGGAGCGGGTTAGGCATGCGTGCCCCCCGATTATGATGGAATGCATTCACGAGCTGGCCAGTCTCCGCCCTATCGGAAGGGGGTGGAGGTAGGAGAGGGATATGCCACTTGGCATTGTCTTGGGCCCTTTACAGTATTTCTGCACATTATTATACTTAGGGGCATGCTAGTGTGTTTGACTTTCGTACTGCATTAGAGCATCTTTATTAGGTATAGCACATACTATGTGGCCTCAGCGAGGACTGCCGGTCCCGCATGAGTGGCTCGATCTGACTCCTTTCCCCGTTCTTCTTTTAAAGGTATTCTCTGCAGATTTGAGTGCTCGATGTCTATATGACGGGGTTCCCTGTTGGCGAATCGAAGAATCTGGCTAATATCCTAATTTAGTAAAATGGTAATTAAACACTCATGTTTTGGTTTTGACCGGTTCTTCCGTGACACTTGTATCTTTACTTTGCTTTCGCCTTACTTCCGTCTGAAATGGATTCCGCGACATAGTCTTAGGACAGGTCAAGGGTACCCAACGGCCCTTCGATGTTTTTAGGGTTTGAAATCCCTCTTTCTACTAATCTTAAAATGAGTTTGAAACCTCGACCCGTACCTGGATTGCAAGATCCGAACAAGGGGTTTTATCCCTTGAAACGTAACCCGGAAATCATAATTCTGGGCCGTTACAAAGATGGTATCAGAGCTGAGGTTGTGCAATTCGGGTACGCAAGGGTCGAGTGTATGTTTTGGAAAACCGCCCATGAATTTCAATGGATTTCAAGGGATTTTAAGAAGGGAAAAATGAACTTAAGATGACTAATTGAAATTGGACTAAGTAATGGACTTGACTTGTAATAAAAGAGGAAGACCGACCAAATGGGGACGCGAGTGGGTAGTGAAAGCGCTAGACCACCCCTATTGGGTGTAGTGGGAACGGTAGGTAAAATACCAGCTTGTTCTTTACAGATGGGTTGGGAGACTCTAAGGAGATCATTATGAGTGTTATTGACTGATTCTATGCTGAGTGCTTAATATGCTAAAGTCTGATTGGTATGCCTAACAATTAAATGTGTATTGACTGATCTATGTAAACGGGATAGTGGGAGTACCCTTGTTTTGTGTGGTCAAACCCAGCTTGTGTGAAATAGCCTCTTTCACTATTTTTGTTAACCCTTTGACGGTTCTATCGAGTCTTTTTCCCGTACGTCAGTGTCTTCCACGGGGAATCGGGTTGGTAAACAAATTGTGTCGGAGTCATTTATGGGTATGAAGGTTGTCTGCGTGAGTATTGGAAGGTGGTTCTTGATGGCATTTTGAGTCAAAAGTAAGGTGTCATGGGGCTGTCTTTCTCGATTCTTATGATAATCAACCAGTGTTTTCTTACCACGAAGAGTCGTACCAGAGTCCCACGGGAAGGAAGGGTGATAAGTCGGTTGGGAAAAGTCAGTGGATGCCCTTAGGAATTTCTGTCCGGTTGTTATGGTGACTCTCTCTGAATTGCATGACATAATCTTGTAATCTTCCGCATGTAGCTTGCAAATGATCATTAGTAAAAGCTGCTCCTGTTATGCCTTGCTTTCTGTCATGATTTTATTGTTAAGCTCATAATGTGGTTAGTTACATTTCTCAAGTCTCGTGTTGTGTCTTGCCTTCTATCATGATTATATGTTGTTATAGCATGTTTACTTGGCCTATTAATCGTATGATGGATTGGAAACATGAACCATATGGTATGATCCTACATGATCGTTATTTTCTCCTGGATTAGGTTCATGCTAGTGTGATCGTTAAATTTTGACACCCTGAAGAAGCAAGTTCCTTATTTGATACGTGCTACAACTTGATGTCAACTTGCCTTATATGATATGTAATTTCCCATACATGTTATTGTGATGATCCTTAATGTAAATTCGTGATTGTATAACATTCCGTATCCATGCTAGTCACATTGTTTAGAGGTCTCGTGTTGCATCTCACTTTCTGTCATGATTATGTTTGGTCTCGCGTGTCCAATTGACCTATTGTAATGATCGTACTACTGATTGGTTAGAAACATGAATGGCATGATATGAGTCTATATGGATGTAGCTTTTCCTGAATTAGGTCCATGATAGTGTGGTAAGCTCTTCTTTGTACGAATGCCCCGTAAGATGATCTCCTCGGCATTTTAGTTAGTGTTGCCCTTGGCCTTGCTTGATTAAATTAGTAGTTCCATCTGTGACAATGTTATCGAAGTAATATCTTGATATATGCGTGTCTCATTTAGTATTATTAAACTGGAACAATGCCCCTGTATTCTACTTATATTGCCATGTTACGTAGGCTTATATTATGCACTGCTACATTCCTCCCACGCCTTGTATCGCTGGACTATGTTAATGTGGTCTCGTTTGTATCGTTGTGTTAGTCAATCAAGCGCATGTATGTATCAAATGTTGTGTTGAGCCATTAGTGTCATGTAGGACCCTTGATTGTAACTTGTGCGAATTTACATCTTGCCTACATTACTTTTGATTTTCTCTGAGCTAGGTCCCTGATAGTGTGATCCTTCTCTTTTCCTATCATCTTAGATTGTTTTACTCACCCTGATTAGATTAATGTTGAGTTCGATGATTGACTTGCTCTCCGTAATTGGGTAATCCTAGCATGCTTACATGTTATCGCTCGGTAGTGTTACCCTATTGTTCTATGACATCCTCTCGTGCTTGCATAAATGTATGACTTGACACCTCGCATGATCACACACCACGCTATACCATGATTCCGCATACGCATGACACCTGAATGTTAGAATGAATCTAGTCGAGTTATCTTGATTGTGTGCATGTTCGATATGTGCCAGTAGTGTCATGTAGGGCTTATGATTTCCAATATGACTCGCCAAATGATCACGTGTTGTACTTGTTCTATGATGTGATGATTATTGTATCGTGAATGTGCTCTATGATGGTTCGTTCTTAGTATGATTATAATGTATCGCCCATGGTGTATTTCTTGTTACTTTTGACGATGTCTCATGTTTCGTAAATATTATGCTGAACTCCTCTTGATGACTCTTGACTATGCTTGTATCACATAATGTATCACTAGTACCATGTAGGACCCATGCTTTCTAAATGTATCTCGTCATATGATTACGTGCCATGCTTGACCTATTATACGATCATTGTGTCAGATAAGATAGTTACTATGTTGCTCTTACATGTCCTTTTATGATGCATACACTACGCTCGTGCATTGTTCATATATGTGATAATTGTGATGCCTATTTAATCCTGCATATCTTGCTTAAGTTGCTAGGCATATTTGCCTTCATGGGATAATAGACTACTATCTTGTCTCTCGTGCACCCGTGTAGCACTCGAATATGTCTTTTAGGAATGAATACGTATGTCGTGCTTCTTGAGATAGGTACATGTTAGTGTGGATTAATATGATTGATATGCCCCATTATGAATTTGTGTATGTTTGTCACAATTGCAACCTAATGGACCTCCATAAGGGCGTTGTTGCTATTCTCGGGTCAGAGTCTTGCCTCTAGTATTGTCGTCTTTAGTTGTGGTACGTGTTTGTCCTCGAAAGGAATTTGGGTTGTCTTATCTTGTCACTCCCCTATCTCCGCTAACTTGAACTCCTACGCGATACATTGAACGAGCGACCGCACATGAAAGAGAAAGGAAGTTGCAAAACGATAGAGCTGTGTGGCGGAAGCGTGGGCCCATAACCCACAAGCCTCATGATCGACGGTGTTGGTGGGACAAGTATGTCCTGAGGATTGCGGCTATTGAGTATGATATGACTTGCAGGCGGGAGTGTCCTCCGTTTGAATTGCTAACTTTTCTAAATATGTTGATAACCATGTTGCAATGCTTTGATGGTGACGTTTATGTGTTGATGTGCTGACTTGGTAATAATTGTTGTCTGATTGTCTGTTGTTTATGATGATATGATTCGGTGCCTTACAGTTCTAATGTACATGATGTCTTGATGCATTGATGCTTGAGTTGCTAAGCATTATCTAAATTCCTGTACCTATGAAAGTATGAACTGCAATGCTAAAAACCTGAATTGTTTATCTTCTAAGGTTATGATGCAACTTGCTATCTTGACTTGATTATGTGCATATATGATGATTTGTAATAATGATTGAGCATGATGGTAAATTGAAACTTGTTGACATAGTTACAATAATTGATTATGAACCCATGATTCTATGTTTATAAATGCTGGTTGACCTGATGTAGATCTTATGTGTGATGATTTCATGATTGTTTCTCCTTTAAACCTGTGGGTGAGATCATTTGGTAGTGTGGTCGGAGAGTGGTGAAAGAATTTGAGCGATTAGGGTGACCGATGGTTTATTAGGCAAATCACGAGAGAGAGATGTTGGCAGGGTATGATGCTTGTGATGTCTTGAGTAGTATGAGAAGTGTGGGGAATGGCTTTTGAGAGTATTGAGGACATAGTATGAGAGGGTGCTCATGTGTGAAGTTGGAGATAGGAGTTGGGTTCTTAGAGGTGGATGATGTGTGGTAGTGCTTGATGGAATGAGGGGTGAGATTGGAGTATCGAAATAAATTGAGATTTCTTTGGGGGAAATTTTGTCCGAGTTGACGTTGGCGAGTCTAGAAGAGGATTAGTCTTGGCTTGACAGTAGAGATGGGTGAGTGGGGGTTGTATTTTATTTTGACTGGTATGACGTGAGAATTTTCTTGATTATGTGATTTAATTATATTTGCTCGCATGATGTTAGATAGCAACTATGATGAATCTGATCCAGAATGATATTACATGTTGTTATGCAATATTGAAATCTAGTTGGTAGTGACAAATGTTATCATGATATAATGCTGCTCTGCTATGTTGTTTTAGAAGCATGATAGGATGTGTTGTGATATGATACATGAGATAATACCGTGTTATTATATGGTTGGCAAGCATGATTATTGATATATTAAATGATGAATATGACTTAGAACATGAATACGACTTGTATATATATGAGGTAATAGTGCATATCTGCCTAATGACTAAATGATCGTTATATGGTGTTGTGACGAGTTGAGATGATATCTGGAGAGCATGTTGACATTTTGATGTTGATATACTGCTTGATCTTCCCTTTTGTTGAATCTTAATAGCATGACCTTGTTTGTATTGATGTGGTTATAATTATTTTTGTTTCATTGACTTATGATGAAATTCCGTTGTGGCTAACCTTGCAAATACAAATGTTTGATGTGATAAATCTGTTATGATAATGCTGGATAGAAATTGGATAGGATGACTATGTGAATTTATGTGTTAAATGAGATCCCTTATTGTGCCTGACCCTACTATGATTGCGGTGTTGATATGCGATAGTGAGATACCTTTTATGATTTATGGTGTGATGTCGAGACGTTGTTATGATTTTGATATGTTGTTGAGATGCACATTATAACCTTTAGTGTGATTTGGAGATGCTTGATGTGACCTTGTGGCACTGTGTGGGTACATGGTTGAGACTTGTCGTATGATGTGTTGGTTGGAGATTGATTGGTTTAAGCTGTTATGCATTTGTTATGGCTTATGAATCTTGCTTGAATGGAGATTGATTGATTGATTTGATTCTGGAAACTAGGAAGAGAATATGGGATTAGCCCTTAGAGGTGGATGATTCCACCTCTCAGCTTCTGAATTTGATTGTTTGGTATGCGAGAAATTGATCTGGTGGTTGGAAGATTTTGACAAAATCTTGATTTGGAAAGATTTGACTTGTTTTGGTGCAAGGTTGCTTGATTAGACGTTGGAGTGGAAGATTTTGAACGGTTTTGAAAAAGGACTAACTTGGATTGTAGAAGAATGAACGATACCGAGAATTTCAACGATTTTGAGGCTAATATTTATTTTCAATTGCGGAATCTCTTTAGAAACTTTTCAAACCCGGGCAACTCTATGATACTTCACGAAGTGGATACATGCATTTTATGGGGGCGCCTATAGGGTGCTTGCTAAGACCTAGTGATGCTATTGTAGAGATCGAGTTGTGGTACTTCCGAAAAGTCGAAGCGGGGATGTGATAGGGGCGCTTATCGCATACTTGTCAAGGCCAATTGGAGATGTCACGACCGTGACTAGAATGTTGTGAGAATCCCGGAAGACGCAACCGAGATGATTACAAGATTCTTGGACATGGTCCTAGGACTCATTAATTTCAAACTTCATCCCCTACTTTATTTTGGTTTTAGTCTCGGGGACGAGACTTGTTTTTAGAGGTGGATGATGTAAAGGCCCGGATTTTTAAATAATAAATTTCAACAAATAATATAAAATGGATTTAAGTCGAGAAAAAAAAAATAATAATAAAAATATATATATATATATATATATATTCGGATATTTTAAGGAAAACTCGTCTTTAAATTACTAAATCGAAATTAAAATCTTTCGAAACAATTCCGGCATTATTCTAAAACAGATTTTCATATGAAATTGTGTTCCGCTTTCGAGTTGCGAGTCTGGATAGATTAATTTAATTCCGATAATGATTTACAAATCAAAGTCGATCGAGTCGGGATAAGGTCGAGAGAGAACGTGGATTTTAAGGTTTATTTCCGGGTATTTTGAATTGTGATTTTTGAAAACATGTATTACTTTGTCTTCTTCATCTTTTGTGTGAACAATCCCAGTCAACACCTCCCCCTCCCTCTTCTGTCGACAGCTGCAACATCTTCCCTTCATTCCTCTTTGTGGCTCAACACTCCATCCCCCTTCTTCTTTTCCCAGGCCTTGCCTCCTCCAATTCGGGCAACACAACCACGCCAAAGCTCTGCAGTGCACCTCCCTCCTCCTGATTACAGATTTCTGTAAGACCTCCCCCACTTCATTTGGTTTCACACCCACAACCACTCTCCCTTACCTCTTCGATTGATTCAAAGAAAAGAAAGAAGGAGAGACCTGCAATCCCATCTCTCTACCTCTTCCAAGCCTTTTCCTCGGCTTTCATCAGGTCCAACCACCACCTTCTCTCGGCCTCCAGACGTCAGCCACCAGCTCCTCCTTCCTCCGACGTCTGCAACAGAAGAGGAAGACGCCCGAGCACCTCCAGGCGTTGAAGTCGTTGTAGCGCCGTCCACGTTCTCTGTTCTCCTTCCCTGGGTTCCGACGGCAGCAACACTGGCGCCCTCCCTGTCCCTTGTTTTCCAGAGCGCATCTCTGGGTGAAACCGAGCCTCGCTGAGCCCCTTCCGAGCCACCTCCGAGGACTGACGAAGCGGAGCTGTGCCGCCCAGAAATCCAGCGCCGCTCGTCCCTCCTCTTCCCTGTTCTGTCTTGATCCGATTCCGGTGAGTTCCTCCTCTTCCTTTCTCTCTAAATCGCCATAAAAACGCGCCTTTTGACCCTCTACCTTCGGCCTAGGCTGAACCAGCTTGAATTCCGCCTCCGACGAGCCCAATCGCTCCTCCGACGAAGCTCTCCCGACGAAGTTCTCCGATCTCGGTAATCTCTCTCTTTCTCTCTCTCCTTCCCTCGCGGTTGAGTCTCTTTGCTTGGGTTGTTGTCGAAAATGTCTGACGGCGGGGATGGGATGGTTTTCAGGCCGGAAGGCCGCCGGCAGGTCCTATTCTTCTTTCCCTTCGCTTTATGTTCGGCGTTCAGAGAGCTCTGCCTGAGCTTGAGGGAGGCATGCCCTATTTGGGCCTTTCCTTCTCTTCAGTTTTCATTGGCGGGTTTTGGGCCTAATTTTTCGGGTTGGGCCTAATTTTATTCTGGATCCGGGTTTGGGCTTGTTATTCCGGGTTACATCTTGGGCTGTGAGTTTGGACTTTTGAGAGCATTGGTTATTTTATACTATTGAGTTATATTAAGGTGATGTTATATGATTATAATTATTGTTATTATTATTATTATTATTATTACTATAATATTCTGTTTTGAGGAAATATATTTATGAAATTATTATTAAATATTATAAAATAGTTTTAAAGAGACACTATTGGAATATGTTTTAAGTGATGATTTAAATATGTTATTTTAGAGAATTTGAAATGAATTATGAGTTGTAATTTATAAATATAGTTGTGAAAATAGAATTATTTTGTGACTAAGTGTCAGAATTTATTTATGTAATGATTTTGAAAATAAACATGCCGGTATTGTGTTAATAATATGATTTTGAGAATTTGTTGAGGATTTAAATGATAAATGTCGGAATTTGGCCAAGTAAGAGTTGGGAAATTATTTTGAATATGAGTTGACTTAATTTGGGATTTAAGAGTTGAGAAATACTGTTGGTGAGATTTATCAATGATTTTGATTAAATGGTTTTGGTTGATGTCGATCATATCGGAAAGGTTTTGGAAAAATGATTTTACCGTCGATTGGTTTTAAGGATGTTGAGAACTTGGGTTTCGTGTGTGTGAATGTTAGCCTGGTAGCTTACGGAAGTGGCTTGATAATAGGTGTGTCTTGCGTTTGGATTGCTTTGGACTTGCATTTGGGCCCTTGCTTGTATTATCCTGCTGTTCTGCATCTTCAGGTAAGTTCCCTAGGGGGCTTACTCAGGTTGGACATTCATGCCTGTTGTTGCATTTTATGTTAGGTGTTGCATATGCATAAAAGCATGCCATGTAGTATCATGTTTAGGTTGCACTAATTGATTGAGCATCTGTTTACTTTATGCGTTTGAAACAGAACGGCCGTTATCTGTGATAGTCCTAGAGTCTTTGCTAGGGTCATAGGGTAGCCCAGCCTCATCGGGTACCCTGAGTCAATCGAGTCATGAACTTCCTTGTATTATGATATGCCTGCGGGCTTTATTGTGGAGCGGGTTAGGCATGCGTGCCCCCCGATTATGATGGAATGCATTCACGAGCTGGCCAGTCTCCGCCCTATCGGAAGGGGGTGGAGGTAGGAGAGGGATATGCCACTTGGCATTGTCTTGGGCCCTTTACAGTATTTCTGCACATTATTATACTTAGGGGCATGCTAGTGTGTTTGACTTTCGTACTGCATTAGAGCATCTTTATTAGGTATAGCACATACTATGTGGCCTCAGCGAGGACTGTCGGTCCCGCATGAGTGGCTCGATCTGACTCCTTTCCCCGTTCTTCTTTTAAAGGTATTCTCTACAGATTTGAGTGCTCGATGTCTATATGACGGGGTTCCCTGTTGGCGAATCGAAGAATTTGGCTAATATCCTAATTTAGTAAAATGGTAATTAAACACTCATGTTTTGGTTTTGACCGGTTCTTCCGTGACACTTGTATCTTTACTTTGCTTTCGCCTTACTTCCGTCTGAAATGGATTCCGCGACATAGTCTTAGGACAGGTCAAGGGTACCCAACGGCCCTTCGATGTTTTTAGGGTTTGAAATCCCTCTTTCTACTAATCTTAAAATGAGTTTGAAACCTCGACCCGTACCTGGATTGCAAGATCCGAACAAGGGGTTTTATCCCTTGAAACGTAACCCGGAAATCATAATTCTGGGCCGTTACAGGAGGGACCGGTGGGTAGTGGGCGAGGGAGTACCAAAGTGTGGGACCTATTGACCCCGGCATACCAAATGAAGCTCCGCCCATCACCATTCACTCGTACTATGTTGGCCTTCTTTAGGGAAACCAAATCAAGCCTAAAGTTGTCCGAGCAAGGGACATAATCATTCAAATCAATATCAAGCTCCATTGCAATCAATGTAATTAAGCCACCAAAACCAATCTTGACCTCTTCCTTCCGTGAGTGAGTTTTAGTAGCCTCGGCATAAGCGGTAAAGAAAAGATCGACCCAATCCGGAATCTCACGTGCTTTTGGCAACAAACAAGTCATCTACGCCCAACTTCCTTTGGAAACCTTGTTGATCTCGGCATGCCCGAAAAAAGTGTTGTTCAAGACCTTGTGGCAAAGTCTAAGGGAAGGGTGGACGATGCTAGAGTTGTAGTCATTGCCGGAGGTCATGACTTGGTGTGTGACTTGCAACCATCCTTGTTGAGGAGTGGAGCTACGTGGCAATTCAGACCAATGGGCGGTGGGATTTCCCGTGATCTCGAACACATTCTTCAATTCTTCAAAAGTCATAGCTCTATTCGCCCCGCCCAATCGAAAAGTAAAACCTTCATCACTAGCATTTGCAAAGGTTGCCAAAAACTCCCTAACCAAGTCCGGATAGGTGCGGACACACTTATTCACCAACCCATCAATGTCCCCAATGCTCATAAAGACTCGCACACTCTCCTCAAGTCCCAACAATCGCAATGTGTGAATATCAAAAAAATTCGTCGAAATATACCGACGAGTCCCAAGATCATTCCACTTAGTCCTTTGAGCTTTACTCAATCCCCTTGGCCTAACCATTGGAGGGGAAGCCATAACAATTATAATCAAAAGGGTAAGGACCGAGGACTCACAAAGAAGGCGACGCACTGCAGGAATTTCGCTGGCAGCGAGTGGAGTTCGCTGGCAGCGACTTGAATCAGGCTGAGGACACCGGGCGGATAAGAAGTGCTGGCAAGACTCGCTGGAAGCGAAATCTTTCGCTGGCAGCGACTCGACTGGCATGCTGGGCTCGCTCGCTCGCTGGTGGCGAAGACGCTCGCTGGCAGCGACTAGGGGCTGGTGGCGACTGTGGTGGCGGCAACTCTTCCGCGGGAGCAAGTCAGAGCTTCCAAAACTCTAGCGTCGTTGTCCGGACATCGGAATTCCAAAATTTCTTCACGAAAGTTTCCAAACTCGACCCGATCTACACCATGGTGGAAGAAAGAAAGGGATTTGTGTGATTTTGTGGTGATGAGGTGGTTGTTGGGTGGTCGGAATGTGGCGAATGTGGTGTGGTTGCGTAGATCGGCTCGTCGGGAGTCGGAATCCGGTGCCGGAATTGGGTTTTGGGGTGGAGGAGACGGTGGTGTGGCTATGGAGGTGTGAAGTTTGGAGGTTCTTCAATGGGGCTTCAATGGGGGTTTTTGGAAGGAGGAAGAAGATGGTGAAAATGGGAAGTGGGGGATGATGAAAATTAAAAATGGGTAAAAAGGAAATTGGTTAAAAGGTAAGTGGGTAAAAAGGGTTAAAAGGGAATCTCCACTATTTTTTTAGAATCTGGGTGGGGCCCACGGTCTGGTTCTGGAGGATCAGGTCCCGCTGCCAACGGGTCGAGTTCGTCGGCAGCGAATCAGGCTGCTTGGCTCGGCTCCTCCTAGGTCGCCGATGGCTGCTCTCGCTGGTAGCGAGTTGGGTTCGCTGCCAGCGAATCCAACCCAGTGCTTCCTTTTTCCGACTTCTTCTCTTAACCCTGCAAGGTTAGCTCCACACTATTCCGAAAAAAAATCTATCTAATGTAATAAGGAAATTTCTAACCTAATTAGATAAATAAATAAACTAAAACTAATTAACTAATTATGAAATTTAAATTGCACGACGAAAAACATACCTCGAGTTGCCCCCCGAGAAGCGCCCTTGTTTTATGTCATAGGCTCGACGGTATGACCCTTCAATGGGTCTCCTTGGTGGGCTCTTGGAGGTTCATCTCCTCCATAATTTTGTCAGAGAGTCCATCATAGTAGCGCTTTAGCCGGTGGCCATTTACCTTGAACACGTGTGCATTCTCCTCATCCTTGATTTCTACCGCTCCATGTGGATATATGTGCATGATGGTGTAGGGACCTCTCCATCTTGAGCGTAGCTTTCCCGGAAAAAAAGATTATGGCGAGATTGATAGAGAAGTACCTTGTCACCTACCTTAAAGTCCTTTCTCAAGATGTGCTTGTCATGCCATGCTTTGGTCTTTTCTTTGTAAGTGATGGCATTGTCATATGCATCCCAACGATTCTCCTCTAATTCTTGAATTTGGAGCTTGCGGAACTCACCAACCTCATCTACTCTCATGTTGCATTCTTTCACCGCCCAATAGGCCTTGTGTTGGAGTTCTACCGGAAGATGACATGATTTTCCATAAACTAAGCGGTAAGGAGACATACCTGTTGGGGTTTTGTAGGCCGTGCGATAGGCCCAAAGAGCATCATCTAACCGTTGGCTCTAATCTTTTCGGTTTGGGGCAACCGTCTTCTCCAAGATTCTGTTGATCTCTCTGTTTGACACTTCGGCTTGCCCATTGGTTTGAGGGTGATAGGCGGTGGATACCCTATGTGTGATGTTATATTTCCTCAAGAGAGAGGCCACCGTCTTGTTGCAAAAGTGGGTACCTCGATCACTAACTAATGCACGTGGAATACCAAATCTAGGCTGTGTTTGGCTGCACTAGGAGATTGTGTAGATTATTGAGATTTTCGTAGATGTTAAGAGATGAAAATAGATTATGTAGATTAATGGGATTTCGGTAGATGTAAGGAGATGGAGATTTATTTTGGCAGAAATCTCGAAAAGGTGTTTGGTTGGCATAAGATTGTATTATATTTCAAAGTTGCGAAATGACCTTTATACCCTAAAATTAATAACCCCCATACCCCCATATCCAGTTGATGCCCCCAGTTGTTCATGTTCATCCTCGTGAAACACCGTAGCAGATTTGGGGGTTTTTGATTTTGTTGGTGTGTTTAACCAAATAAGCTCAAATTGGTAATGGGAATCCGTCAGGGAGGGCGAAATGGAGGTGAATCTCCTCTGATTTGAGGTGGAGCAGCAAGATATGTGTTCGTCGACACTGTTCGTGAACAGTGGACATGGCTGCTCGAAAGTGGTGGTGTGCCTGGCGGCTGGGCGCTTCTTCAGGGGCCGCCACCGTCACCGCTTGTCCACACACTGGACACCGCCTGTCCACACACTGGAGGTCCAACCTTCGACTTCAATTCGAGAACATGTGGGTTCGAATCTACAAATTGGTGTTAACCCTAGACCGAATTTGACCCATCGCTTTCCCATGGTTGCCCGCCGGCCGTCGTTGACGAAGAAAGAGGACATTAGGGGGGAGAGAGAAGATGAATATGCTAACGGGAGAAGACGACAATGGAGGCAATGGGGCTCGGTGTTCTCCAAATCTGAAGCGTTGCCTGATATGTGGAGAGGGACAAAATTGGAGAAATACAGAATCTCTAAATCTGAGGAATCCCCAAATCTCCATAATCTTGCCCCCCAAGATTTTTTTTTCCTCCATTTTTCATCTACTGAAATCTGGTTAATCTCCCTCCTCTTGGTGCAACCGAACACGCTTGAGAGGAGATTGTTTAATTTTGAAATCCCCAAATCTCTTGAAATCCCCTCTTTTATGCCAGCCGAACACAGCCCTAGTAAACAAGTCCTTAAGGAATCATGAAACCACTTTAGAATCGTCAGTTTTGGTGGCCTTCGCCTCCACCCATTTGGAGACGTAGTCCACCGCAAGTAAGATATAAAGATTCCCAAAGGAACTAGGAAAAGGTCTCATGATATCAATCCCCCAAACATCAAAAATTTCACAAAACATCATCCTAGTTTGAGGCATCTCATTTCTAGTTGCAATATTCCCCATGCGTTTGCACCGATCACAAGATTTACAAAAAGCGTATGCATCACGAAAAATCGTGGGCCAATAGAATCCCGAATCAAGTACCTTTTTAGCCGTTTTGTTTGGTCCAAAGTGTCCCCCACATGCATAAGAATGACAAAAGCTAAGAATGGACATTACCTTATTATCCGGAAGGCATCGCCGAATGATTTGATCCGCACAATGCTTCCAAAGAAACGGATCGTCGCAAATATAGAATCGAGCGTTGTGGCGAATCTTGTCTTTCTTGTACTTGGGAAAGTTTGGCGGAAACTCCTTGGTGACAAGAAAATTGACTATGTCCGCGAACCATGGCTGAGGAACGTTGGCTGCCATTAAAGACAAGGGAGTAAAGGAATCCAGACATACCTTTTGGGCATAATTCGCTGGCAGCGAGTCGGGTTCGCTGTCAGCGAATGGAGTCAAAATGTGAGCTGGTGCCGGCGACTGGAGAGGCTCGCTGGTGACTTGACTCGCTAGCAGCATACTGGGTTCACTGTCACCGAGTTGGGTCCGCTGGCTTACAGGATCGTTCGCTGTCAGCGAGTCTTCAACAGAACTTGAAACGAAGTGTAGAGTTTCGTCCGGGAATTCTCCAAGTGCTTGTAGCTTCTCCCCCACACTATTCGGGTGCACAATGCGGCTAAGGTGATTGGCCACATAGTTTTCCGCGCCCTTCTTGTCTTTGATTTTGATGTCGAACTCGCTCAAGAGCAAGATCCACTGAATAAGCCTTGGTTTGGCGTCCTTCTTCTTCATGAGGTACCTAAGGGTAGGGTTGGCATGGTACGGTTACCACAAAAAAATGGTGATTACCACGTACCAACCACAAACTGGTGGTACGCAAATTTTCATACCACGTACCAACCACAAGTCGTGGTTACCGCATATGTGGTAACCACGTTTTGTGGTTACCATCGGTACATTACCGTGGTTACCAAGCTTCAATTTTGTTTGTATTTTTTTGAAACCCCTTGGCTATCTTTTGGTGGTCATCAAAGTTATAAAACAAAAAAATATGGTTACAAAAAATAATATGACTACCATCTTTTAAAAGATCAAATAAATCAAGTTCAACTTAAAGTACAAACCGATTCAAACCAACCAAGTTCAAAGTCTTGAAGAAACAAACAAAGTTCAATTGTTCAAACATTCAAAATATTCCTGCAAGTTCAAACAAAACAAGTTCAATGTCTTCAAACATTCAAAATGTTCCTATTATTTCTAGTAGAAATAATAGAAATGACCAATTTAGGTCAAAATCAAAACACAAAATATAAATTAAAAACTTAAAACTCAAAGGTAATATCAATAAAACATTAAATAAAAATATTTATATATATACTCGCTAACCATGGTAACCATGGTATTCAGATTTCATTACCATTACCGTACCACCTTCACGTGGTTACCACCACGATGGTTACCACCATGTTGGTTACCGCAAGTGTGGTTATCAACATAGTCGGTTTGTGGTTGGTACGTGGTTGGTATGGTAATTTACGTACCATTTGCCAGCCCTACCTAAGGGCTGCATGATCGCAGTAAATTATTACCTTTGCGCCTAGCAAGTATGCGCGGAACTTGTCTAAGGCGAACACCACGGCCAATAGCTCCTTCTCCGTGGTTGTGTAGTTTCGTTGGGCTTCGTTTAGCATCATTGAAGCATAGTAGATGACGTGTGAGGCTTTGTCAATCCTTTGTCCAAGAACCGCTTCGACGACGTAGTCGCTAGCATCACACATCAACTCGAATGGGAGGGTCCACACCGGGGCTTGAATGATTGGTGCAGTGACAAGACGACTTCTCAACTCGTGGAAGGCCTCCTTACACTTCTCATCAATCTCAAATGTGGTGTCCTTCTTGAGGAGTTCAAAAAGAGGTGCGACGATCTTGGAGAAGTCCTTGATGAATCGGCGATAAAATCATGCATGACCAAGGAAAGAGCAAACTTCGCACACATTAATAGGGCAAGGCAAAGATTGAATGATGTCAATCTTTGCCTTGTCAACCTCAATTCCCTTTCGGGAGATGATGTGACCTAAAACAATCCCTTGCTCAACCATAAAGTGACATTTTTCGGAATTCAAAACCAAATTTGTTTCAACACATCTTTTTAAAACCAATGCCAAATGGTCTAAGCAAGAGTTGAAGCCATCGCCATGAATGGTAAAATCATCCATAAAAACTTCAATGAACTTTTCAATATACTCTGAGAAAATACTTACCATACACCTTTGGAATGTACCCGGAGCATTGCATAGTCCAAAAGGCATTCGGCGATATGCAAAAGTGCCAAAAGGACATGTGAATGTTGTTTTCTCTTGGTCCTCCAGTGTGATGGCAATTTGAAAGTAGCCCGAGTAGCCATCCAAGAAACAATAGTAAGCTCTTCCAGCGAGGCGCTCCACCATTTGGTCAATAAATGGGAGAGGGAAGTGGTCCTTACGAGTCTCCGCGTTCAATTTACGATAGTCGATGCAAACTCTCCATCCGGTTTGGACTCGCGTTGGCACTAGCTCTCCTTCCTTGCTCTCTACGACCGTGATGCCTCCTTTCTTTGGAACCACCTTCGTAGGACTAACCCATTTACTATCGGAGATAGGATAGATCATACCGGCTTGTAGTAGCTTTAGAACTTCCGTCTTGACCACCTCCATCATTGGTGGGTTGAGTCTCCTTTGGGGTTGTCTTGATGGTTTGGCTCCTTCCTCCAAGAGTATGCGATGCATGCACATAGTTGGGCTTATTCCCTTGATGTCCGCAATTGTCCATCCAAGGGTCGTCTTGTGTTCTTTAAGCACCGCTACCAATCTCTCCTCTTGCTCAAGAGTGAGCTTATTTGATATGATTACCGGTAAGGTATCTCCATCGCTCAAGAAGGCATACTTGAGGTGATCCGGCAATGGTTTAAGCTCTATCACGGATGCCTGCACAATAGAAGGTAAAAGCCTCTCGCTTGGGAGGGTTAGTGTTAAGGCATCATTTCTTTGGTGAGTATGTTGTGCCTCTAATGCCCCCAAAACTTCATGCAAGTAAGGTGAAATAGAATATTCAATTGAAAGCTCATCTAGAGGGGTTTCTAAAGCTACTTGTAATTCATCTTTCCCATTAAGCTCAAAAACATCTTCTACACAAGGTTCAATAGTATTTATAGCAAATAGAGAGTGTTCATCATGAGGATATTTCATTGCATCAAATATGCAATACTCTACCTTCTCTCCATCGAACTCCATAGTAAGTGAACCAGCGTAGACATCGATCTTTGTTCGGACGGTCCTTAGGAAGGGTCTAACCAAGAGGATAGGTGCCTCCGCTACTCCATGCTCCATGTCCAAAATAAAGAAATCTGCGGGAAAGAATAGCTTGTCCACCATAACTAAAACATCTTCTACAAACCTCCTAGGATAGATTTGAGAACGATTTGCCAATTGGATCACGACTCTTGTTTCTTGCAAAGCACCAAGACCAAGCGATTTATAGAGGGAGTATGAGATAACATTAATGGATGCTCCTAAATCTAGCAAAGCATGATTAAATTTAGCATCTCCAATTGTGCAAGGGAGAGTAAACATACCCGGATCGCTACACTTTTTGGGCATACGCCTTTCTAACATAGCGGAGATATGTTCACTTACTTGAATTTTTTGCATCCCCTTCAACTTTTGATTCCTCTTGACAGTGCATAGTTCCTTCAAAAATTTTGCATAACGAGGAATAGCTTTAACTAGGTTAAGTAGGGGGATGTTTACCTCACACTTGGCGAATGTTTCGAAGTGTTCGGTGTCACTCTCCGGCCTCCTTGGATTCCTCAAAGCCTCCGGAAAGGGTGCCACCGGCTTAAAATCGTCAAGAAGAGGTTTGGAATCGGCAGCGTCGTGTCTGGACTCACCAACGTTAGCTTTCTGGGCAGAATCCGCAATCAGCGAATCGTTTTTCGCTGGTGGCGAGTCAGGTTCGTTGGAAGCAAGTTGAGTTCCGCTGTCAGCGACTGGGATCGTATCTAGTTCAGCAGATGCATTCACCCCATTCGCTGCCAGCGAGTCTGGTTTCGCTGTCAACGGAATTTGCACAGAACTCGTCTCTTCCTTGTTTTCTTCGTAGCATTCTTCCATGATCTCTTCTAAGGCTTCTTTCTCACCCCTAGGTGCGACAAACAGTTCCTTACCGCTCCTTAGGGTGATGGCGCTCACGTTCTCCCTTGGGTTGACCACCACTTGTGGTGGTAGCTTGCTCGAGTCCTTTGCTTATAATTCTCCAATTGCTTGAGCCATTTGGCCCATCATCCTCTCTTGTGCATTCATCTTCTCCGTTTGAGCTTTGAGGGTTTCTAGAATGAGCTTGTATGGATCCTCACCTTGTTGATTAGCTTGAGGAGCCCCCCGTGACGATTATCATAGGGTGCTCTATATTGGGGTCCTCCTTGTTGATAGGGAGGTTGTTGTTGTTGTTGATTGAACCGGCCACCATAACCTTGTTGTTGAAAATTAGAATTATAGAGATTATTATCATAGTTGCGGCGGGGATCGTAGTCTCCCATAACATTGATCTCCATGGCTCCATCTTGCATGTCAGGACATTGATCCATAGGATGGGATGGGTCTCCACACAACCCACATGCTTTGAGTTGTTGTTAACCTCTTTGCAAAGTTAGCTTCTTTAGGGCCTCTCTAATCTCCTTAAGCTCGTTTTGCATGCTTGATGTTGGGGAGTCCAAGTGTAAGACTCCTCTAGCTACATGAGACCGTCGATATTGTTGAGAAGCATTAGCAAGCTCCTCAAAGATCTCCATAGCTTCCTCCGGTGTTTTGTTGAGGATGTTCCCTCCACTAGCCGAGTTAACCGTCCCACGATCATGGTCGAGTAGCCCCTCATAACGATATAGGACCAAATCGTCCTTCGAAAAGCCATGATAGGGGCAACTTGCTTTTAGCTTCTTGAATCTCTCCACATATTCGTAGAGAGTCTCCGTGGCCGATTGCTCAATGCTTGATATCTCCTTCTTCAAAATATCGTGTCTAGTGGCGGGGAAGTATTTGCGCAAGAATGCCTTTTTCATCTCCATCCATGTAGTAATGCTCTCTGTGGGTAAATAATAGAGCCAATCGTTGGTCGCATCCTTCAAGATGAATGGGAAGGCCCTTAGCATCATTTGATCCTCCGTGATGCCTTGAGGTCTCAAAAGATCGCATATTCCATGAAGCTCCACAAGGTGCTTGTTTGGATCCTTTCCACTCATGCCATGGAACATTGGCAAAAGATGGACCCATGGTGACTTGAATTCAAACTTGTTGCCCTCCGGGAGTGGTGGGAGCCTAATAGCCAATGGTTGTGTTTGTAAATTTGGCTCCTTTAGCTCCTTCAAAGGGCGTCGTTGTGGGACCACGAGCACATTGCCGTTTGGTGGCGGTTGATTGTTGTTTTGGTTATTGTCGTCCATCTCTTCTTCGTTTTCTGGGTTGGATGAGTGCTCTCTTCGCAACTTAGAAGTTGTTCTTTCAATTTCTGGATCAAAAGGTAAGAGATTGGAATTATAGAACGGGTGTGGACCATGCGAGTGGTCCACACAAAAGTTGATGATTAAACTACACAAAGAAATCGAATTATATCCCCCCGGCAACGGCGCCAAAAACTTGAAAGGATGAAAATCGTTGATTCCCAATCAAATAGTTTCCACTCTCACAAATTAGTATAATTGGCAAGAAAGGGGTCGAATCCTCGGGAGATTTAAGATTTCACAATGCAATTTGATCACCAACAAGTAACAAAAGTGGGAAAAGATGCAACTTTTATATAAGAACAAGTAAAGTAAAGTAAAGTAAAGACGGAATTTTGTTGTAAAATCAAGAGTAGAGAACGGTTCCACCTACGAATTCTTTGACATTGGTTGACTTATGGATCATCGAATTCTTTTCAAGCTATTAACTTTCCTACAAATTCCTCTCGTCTTGGTTTATATAGATTAAAAGTCCTACGAGTCCAATTAATCCCTTACACCTCAATGCAATCATAACACGGTTAAGATTTAACAAAGAGATAGCACAACATCCCAAAAACTTGAGCACATAAATAACACCAATTAAACACGGTAAATCGATGTTTAAGATATATGTCAACTTCCTACATAGTCATGCTTCAAACACGGAATCCACAATCTTATGCATGCTACTATGGAATTAACACAAATACGAAAGTATTAAATCCTACCATGAAATCAATATTCTCTTCAATGGTGATTTCTCTACTTCTATCCATTAGAAAATTAATCCTAAAACATCCTATTTATAAGCTTAAAGTCTTGCATAAACAAGGTAAAAGATAGACAAATAAGATAGAATCTTCCTAAACAAACTAGAGAGAAGATAGACTTTCCATGTATAGTTCAGCGTCAAATTCCGCTGGCAGCGAAAACTTTCGCTAGCAGCGAATGGCCTTAATCAAGCTACTGTTGGATTTTCGCTACCACCTCGCTACCATACTCGCTGGCAGCGAATGTCCATGCCTTAGAATATTTTCAAGCTTATTTGGCTCCCTTGTTTTCGCATCCGCGAGTCCACGCTTCCGTTGTCGCGAGAGTGCCCATCCGCTGCAGCGAGTCAAGTCGCCCGCTGAAGCGACTCCATTCGTTGGCAGCGAGTTTCCTTTCGCTGGCAGCGAGTCGTGCTGCTCCTGGACATGCTGCCGCTGACTCCACTCGCTGGCAGCGAGTTCCCATTCACTGGCAGCAAGACGTACTGGCTCCTGGACATGCTCCCACTGACTCCACTCGTTGGTAGCGACAGCTGCACTCGCTAACAGCGACAGATGCCTAGAAGCTTGTTTTCTCTTCATTCTTCCCTCGTTCTTTCTGGCCTCTTTTCTTTCTTTCCTTAGCTTGCTTTCTTGACTTCACTTGGACATGTTGTTCGCCTTTCCTTTGCTTTCCACCATATCGGATCTGCGATTCTGCACAATTCAACCGAAATAGCGTAGATTCCGAACTTTGTCACGAAAAGAGTTTAATCTAAATTGACACTAAACATGCATATTCTATAATGCAAATGCATCTAAACTACTCTACAATTCCTATTGGAAACATGCCTTATCAATTTTCTAATTGGAAGAACCTCAGTCGGACTCATAGCTCTCATGAAACCAGTAAGTATCATATGAATTGCATGGTTGAATGGCTTGAATTAGAAAGAAGGCTTCAACTTAAGAAGACGATTGATGAAAGTCTACAACTTACGATCAATAAAGAGAAAGAGCACTGGAAGGAGGTTTTGAAGAGGATAATTGCTATTATCTAGAGAATTGCAAAGAATAAATTAGCATTAAGAGGTGGTTGCGAGAAGCTCTTTGTTGATAATATTGGGATTTTTTTGCAACTGGTTCAAATGGTTGCTGAGTTTTATTCAGTAATGGTAGAGCATCTACATCGTGTTCAAGCAAATGAAGACCCATTATTCATATATTGGACCTAAGATTCAGAATGAGTTGATACATATGTTAGGAGCTGATGTAAGAGGTTCAATTCTTGCGAAAAATAAAAATGTCAAGTATTTCTCAGTCATAATTGATTGTACCCTTGATACAAGCCATGAGAATTTCGGCTTTGTGGATGTTTCAGGAACTAACGTTTCGGTGGAAGAATTTCGGCTTGAGTTTATGAAGGTTGATGATACATCAAGTAGTGGGCTTTTTCAGGAGTTGTAGATTATTCTAAGTAGACTTGGCCTCGACATAAATGGCATAAGAGGTCAAGGATACGACAATGGGGGGCCAATATGAAAGGTAGGCACAAAGGTGAAATTTCAAAAGTATGAGGAGATCTTTGGCTTTTTATTTAGTATGGAGAAGTAACAATCTGTTGATCATTTTAGCCTTTTGAGATCATGTAACAATCTTCAAAAAAAAAATTGGCACATGATGAGCCCTCTGATATTGAAGCATTGGATTTATGTTTAGAATTGCAATTGTTAAGGAACTCATCGTCACCAGAAACTAGTAGAGAAATAGATGTGTTGAATTACTTGAAGAAAATGGATGAATGTTATCCAAATGCATATGTTGCCTATCGAATTTTGTTGACCGTTCCAAGCAACTGCTGAAAGGAGTTTTTCCAAGTTGACGTTGATCAAAACTTATCTTCGGTCCACTATGACACAAAAGAGGCTAAATGACTTGGCTAAGTTATCGATCGAAAAGAAGGTAGTTGAGAATGTTGATTATGTCAAGCTAATTGATACTTTTGCCTCCAAGACTGCGAGACGGGTGGTATTTAAGTAAAGGCATGTCCTAATATTATAATTTTTTGCTCGAGATTTGATGTATATTTTTTGGTTTTCAATTGTCTCGAGGTTTGATGTATATTTTTTGAAACTGAAATGTTACTACACTTATATAACATATTAAATAGCTATATGCTTTTTTGATGGCTTGGTTTTTTTTTAATCGTGAGGGCACAACCTTCGTAATTCGCCTCAGGCAATTATTTTCTAAGGTCTAGCCGACTGGCCCTAAGCCCAGTCCTATCGAGTTTGTCCTCAACGAGTCTTTATTGTCTGTCAAGAGATACGCGATGAGCTTGATTCATTATATGAGCTTGATTTATCATGAGCATGATGACGAGGTGAGCATGATTATTGACGAGCATGATTATTGATGCCCATTATTATGATGGATTGGATATGCTTGCTATAGCATCATACTGGACAGAGTCTGCCCTAACGGGAAAGGGGGCAGAGGTAGGAGAAGGAAATGCCACTCGACATTCTTTCGGCCATTTACCGCACTTTCTGCATATTTATATATCCTAGTAAGCATGATTTGTGTGTTTAAATTTCTTCTTGCATTAGAGCATCTTTATTTAGGTATAGCGTGTATAATGTTATCGTAGTGGGACCGAGTCCCGTGTGTGAGCCTCAGTCTGATCCCATTCCCTGTATATTTTTTTAAGGTGTGATTGTAGATCGTTGATTGCTCTATGCTTCTATGGCGGGTTATCCTTGTGGCATTACTTCGACTAAGAGACTGACTTTCACCAGACTTTAGACTTGGATGATTTCGTACTCATATTTCCGCATTTTGGTTTTGATTTGGCTCTGCCGTGGCGAGTTGTACTCTGATTTTCACTTTTACATGTGTTTGAACTTGAAATGATTTTGAGCGACTTAGACCAATAGGACATGTTCGGGGTACCCAACGACCCTTCGCGTATTTTGGGTTCGAGATCCCCTCTTTCAAGACTAACTATTGGGGTTTGAAACTTCAACCCGTACTTGGATTGCAAAATCCGAACGAATGTATCCAACCTTCGAAACGTAACCCGAATATTAGGCCAATTTTCATTTTAACCCCTCTATATATAATTTTTATTTTAAGCTATATGTTAATTTGTTTTTACTACTACATCTGTCTCAAAATATAAATTGTTTGACTTTTTGACACATTTTTTAAGGAGTTAAAAATTACATAAAATATTTTTAAAAATTATTAATTTTTTAAAATAATATTGTATTATACTTATTATTAATAAATATAACATTATTTATAAAAATTAATTAAAAAATTAATATTTTATATATTTTTTAATTTCTTAAAAAAATTGTTAAATAGTCAAAACATATATTTTGAAACGGAGGGAGTATAATTTGAATAAAATCTTGAAGTTAGCTAGGGCTAGAGCTTGTAAAATTGGGTCTATAACGAATCTTGATACTAGCTAGGGTTCTAATTTATTTGGCCGGTCAAAAACTCTATATTACTATATACGATGTAAGGCGAAAGAGGGCTATATATATAATATAGATTAGGGGCACTTAATTAAATACCTAACGCTTATGAAGTAGAAGGTTTCCACAAAGAAAGAAGATCACATCTCAATTAAGAATATTTTGAGCCCCTCCTCGAGTTATTTTAATTAATTTCTCTTAATTTATTCATGCGTAGCTGTATATGATTATTTTGCATTATTCTCGTTATTATCAATTCGTAGCTGTATAGGATCGCAACGATTAAGAATATTTTCAACGTTTGATTTATAATGGGTTTTTAAACCCTCATTTAACAAAACCAAGGAGCATATAAACACCTGTTTTTCTATTCTATTCTATGATGCTCCAAAAACATAAGATAATTTCACCAGCGATAATTTCACCGCGCATATAACAGCCCTTATATTTAGACTTTAATACATACAAAATCATATCGTGGATAAGATATGAGGCTATGGCCCAAGTTTTTTGTATTTAAAATGACCAAGTTGTTGAATGGTAATCGATTTGATATTGCCATGTTGGCATATGTACATGACTACATGCATCTCCGTATTGACATACCAACAATGTGAGGTTATGGATAATGGATCCAATCATAAGAGAAGCCCAATTTGCAATCAAGCCAATCTCTAGCTTGCTAATGTCAAACAAGTGAACAACAGGTTCGTATACAGAAAATAAAATTTGATTAAGTTGAATAAAATAAATTTTTTTATATATTCATAATTTTCATTAACAACAATTTTATTGAAATAAACAAATACTGTGATAAACCGTAATAATAGATAAGAGATGTAGAGAGAAGGGAGAAGGAATTGATGTGTTTATTGGGGTTCCAAGGGACCCTTTATATAGGAGTTTACACGGGAACTAGGGTTTCTAGTGTTTATCCATACCAATATAATAATATTATAACACTCCCCCTTGGATAAACATCCCTAAATACTACCTCATTACAAATATCGCCTAGAAAACCCAATGGGACAAAACTAGGATCCAGAGAACAAATACATATGACATTTGATACGCTTTGGTGATCTGCCTCGTTAAAAACCTTGTCAGGAAAACCCAGTGGGACAAAACCTGATCGAAGGGAAAAAGAGTGCAATGCGTATACTCCCCCTGAATTCAACACCCTCCTTGTAGTCTTCTCATTCGGGTAGGCTCTTTGAACTTCTTGACGATGCTGACTGTATGAGCTACATAGCCGAGTCTCAACATTTCCTTTGACGTGTATAAGTTGAGATGTCTTCATACATTACAACTGACTTCGAATGCTTGACTTCCATTTGCTGGTGTTGAGATGCTTTCAATGCACAAACATAAGGTACTTCAGGACCCAGTGTGCCATTTGATCATGGGGGATCTAGTGTATTAAATGGTGTCTAAGTTGCCTCGTTAAAAACCTTAACTTGGAAAAACCCAATGGGATAAAAACCAAGTTCAAGGAAAAGAGTACAACATTGTATGGTACTTCGGGACCTAATGCAATGTTACCATTTTCACAATTATAGGTACTTCAGGTACTCTTATAAGGATCTTCAACCAATTTCATGTGACGGGACTTTGATATTAATGCTTCAGACATTTTCAATCAATCTTTTTCATTTATATGCGTATGCAAGTAACACGTCCATCATTTACATTTAGATCCAAAATTATATTCACTTCTGGTGAATACATTTTCCATATAACCTTTTATAGATATTTGTGCAATCAACTTGGCTTTATATTTCATTTTGTATGAACACCCACTTAAAACCAATTGATGTTGCACTTTGCAGTGTTGGAACTACTGGTCCAATCTCATCGTGCTTAAAGAATCCATCTTTGCATGACTTGCTTCTTTCTAGCTCTTTTACTATGATTTCGATGTCGACATCCATTTGTTTGATGATCATCATATTCTCATAGGCTCATTCCACTTCTGGGGAATCGTATACTAAGAGCCTATTGATCTCCAACACTTCTGGTGTACTTGAGAATCACTTGATATTCATTGAGTTTGAGTTACTTCTGGAACTTTCAAATGAGCTAGTATGATTTGTGACTTTAATTATCACTTTCTTGGCCTTTAGTAAATGCTTTCAGTGGCATATTTGCTAAACCTTATAATCATTTCATTTATTGAACTTCTGGTTCACTTTTATTTATCCGCGGATATGAAATGATAGAGAAGTTGCTTCCATGCAATCTCTTTCTTAATTGTCTCATTTCCTCTCCCCCTAAAAACCGAGCATTTGATCACAATTATAAAGCTCTAGGTATTTTATATCAATAGGGACTCAAACCCCATGTATCATCCAACTTCTTTGTGGTCTCATTGTAGTTCATTTGGAGGAGGTACATCTTGGAACATATACTGCTTATTCAAAACCTCTGAATGACATACTCTCTTCTGGAGATAATTAGAGAGATGTTATTGTGTCAAATTTGAAATGCAAACATGCATGGGCCCATTTGACCAGCGACTCTTCTTGGTCGTCGTGAGCTACCTTATTCTCAACAATGTGGTTGATAACATTCTCTACCTTATGTTTCATATGACCAAAGTGTTAAGGCATCTATAATATTGGAATTACACTGGTCTATATGATAATGTTCCGTAGTTGTCTCATTGAATCCACTCAAGAGACATTAGAGACTTTGCATTTACTTTGAATTTAGATGGTCTTATTGTCGATTTTGCCAAGATGATAGACCATATATGTTCGGTCACCCTTATTGAGGATCTTCGGGTCCTAGGATCTTCTGATCCCTTTTAGTGGGTGTGTATGTGAATGTCAATGATCCCGCCCATCATCGTTTCACATGAATGACCGAATGCCACAAAGAAAAAATATTTTATCATTAACTAACTTCTGGTTAGTGATAAGTTTCAATGGGATAATTGAGTGTCAAATAAACCATATATATACATTCTCAATTCTGTAAGACTTGCTTCTGGCTAGTCATATGAGATATTGGTGTTCAATACCATGTCAATTCATACATATGTGTCATTGTTACTTCGGGTAACAAGATCAATGCTCTTCTGGAGTTATATGGTTTTCATCTTGGTTTTCCATTCAAGATTGTTTGGGAAAACTTCAGGTTTTCAAAATTGTTTGACACTTATAAAACCATAATATTCAACCATTGAACTTTGTATATGGTGATCCATTTATTTTATTTTAGATGCCACTAAATGGGTATTGTCAGAACTTTCGTTGATGTCATACTTCAGGTATGAGTCATTTATAATGTTCTCCAAGACATTTAAAATTAACCGTATAACAGACCTAGCTATAAGCCACAACAATAACTTTGGTCAAGCGCTTAACCATAACCTCTTTTACACCCTCTACCGGAGGGGCATGCTTCAGGCAATACTTAGAGGATAGTCAGGAAGTGGCCTTTTTACCCGGATCGTATTATGTGGTTACTTTTATTGGTTGTACCAACCGAATGATAATCGTTCTGAAATTGATAAAACCCACATTCCATGTACTTCTTCAAGAGTACAAATGATAAGATTAGAGTCACATACTCTTCTGGAGTTTATAGGAATCATATACTCTTCTAGAGTTTATAAGAATCATTCACTCTTCTAGAGTTTAATAAAAATTCACCAGTAGAGTCTTCAGGCTCTTATGTTGGTGTTGAAAAACTTCACAATCTACGGGATTGTGGTAAACCTTTTTCCCAAATGTTCATTTGCCAAACAAAACTTCGTATTTGACGCTCATGATAAGTTGTTTCTTCGGGAAACACTTTGAGCTTTGAATTACAATAAGTAAAATCATAATAATTTTTATTCAATATAAAGCAATGAATATAAAAAAAACAAATAAATAAATAAAAGAAATTTGTATTTGTCCACTTCAGGTGGAACCATGAGAAAAACTTGTCAATTTATCATTTTCTTCAAGAAATGATTTTATTCATAAAATGATTCATTTGTCAACTTCGAGTGACCATTAGTCTCTTTTATGTATATTTCGATCATATACTCCAAAAGATGATAAGTTGCAATTCAAAAATATAGTTAGTTGTCATATAAACATTGTCCATATTCTTCAAGAAATGGTATGATCGATTATTACTCACATCAGGGAGAAGACAACTTGTATACATTCACTTTAATTTCTACACTTCTGGGTATTTGTGCATCTTTAAAACAAAACTCATACACTTCTGGGTATGATTTTAAATAATCTTTATGAGGATATACAATATATCTCTAATCATTCATTTACTTCAGGAAATGAATATTGTCACTTCAAGGACAAATTTGTATTGATGAGAGAGAGACATTTTATGAATTTTCTTTTCATATACAACTCTTCAGGAGATGATTGTCGTTACTACAGGAACGATTTATGATTATGTGTCCATCCGCTTCAGGGGATGCCTTTATATATTTCAAGAGATAATGATAAATAAATAAATAAATAAATAAATAAATAAATAGTTGATATAATTGATAAAATGATAAAAACATAAATAAATAAAATCAAATTGGCATATTGTCAACTTCTGGTGACAAGAAAATGAACATCTGTAAATACATGTTCGTCTACTTCTGGAGACTGGTGGAGAAACCATAATTTGCTTGTTTAGCTATAAAAATCATCGGTCCAGGGATGATTATGAATTTTAAAATTTTTATCTACTACGGGAGATAAATTTTATCATGATATATAAGCTAAAATATTTGTCTTCTTCAGGAGATAAACAAGAATTTCATCTTCTTCAAGAGATGTGATACATAAATTGTGTTTACTTTATCTACTTCAGGAGATAAACTATCATTTTGGGGATGATATGCAAATTTATCAATTTATATCTACTTCGGGTTCTGGAGACAAAAAAAATACAAATTGAAATGAATAATAAAACTGAAAATAAAAAAAATTCATCACTACGGGGATCCTTTTCAATCGTTCACATCTACTTCAGGAGATGTTCCGTTCATCTACTTCAGGAGATGAGGATTAAACAAATATAATTTAAATAAATTAAATTAAATAACATACATATAAAATAAATAAACATAAATAATAAATATAATTTCATCACTACAGGGATGAAATTTATCGGCTTGATCATCTCTGCGGGGATGAGATTTATCGGCTTGATCATCTTTGCGGGGATGAGATTTATCGTTTCATCGCTTCGGGGACGAGATCAATTTATCTACTTCGGGAGATGCTCGTTCATCTACTTCGGGAGATGATATATAAATTTATCTATAATTAAAAAAATAAAAATAAGATAAATAAAATAAATAAATAAATAATTCATCACTTCAGGGATGAAATTCGATCGTTTATCCCTTCAGGGATATAATAAAATAACATCCACTTCAGGGGATATAATAAAATAACATCCACTTCAGGGGATACGACCGACTGATCCAATCGCTTCAGGGATTGAGCTTAAATTATATTACAACTTCGATTGATTCAATCAGAGATTAAGATTACTTTATCCTCTTCCGGGATACTATAAATTCGATTAATTCAACCACAATTCGATGTACAATATCACCGCTTCGGGGGTTGATATAGTTTGTATAATATCACCACTTCGGGGGTTGATATAGTTTGTATAATATCACCACTTCGGGGTTTGATATAGTTTACGTTATACATCATCTTCAGGATGTGTTTATACTTCATAGGGGCAAAATATGCAGCCCTGAAAGTTGGCGGCCAATTTCTGTAATTATATAGAACTTACGGCCCAACCTGTGATTTTTAAAAATTGCGGGCCAATTTCGTAATTAATTAAAAAAATGCAGCCCAAACCTTTCTTCCTCGATGTGAAATCACAGAGATGGCGAAGGCGGCGAGTTCCGTTGTTCCTGGGCTCGCCCTTCCATCGCGGTCGCGGATCGAACCCGATACCAAGCAAGACACCAGATTTATAGATCGGCGGCGGAGGTTGAAGCCATACTTCGTCAATGGATGCGGCCGGCGATGGATGCAGCCATGGATGCGGGCCGGCGACGGATGTGGCCATGGATCGGCGAAGCTTCTGGGCAGTGGTCAAGAACGGGGGAAGTGCGGCGAAGCTTCGACGGTGCCGCTGGGTACTCGGAGACGGTGGATCTGGGGCTCGCGTGGAGGTCGGCGGCGTCGCCCATGGAGGCGGAATAGGATCGCCCAGCCGCGTCGCCCATGAAGAGATATCAAATCGAAAAAGGGTAAAGATTAATAAGTATTCCCAATTGCAACATTAACAATCAAATACCTTGTTTGGATTCAAATAAATCATATATAGTCATGAGCACTTACGGACAATCAAGATAGTCAAATAGATGGCATCATCAATCAATTCAAATAACCCTAATTCATTATCGATAAACGAAGAAATAAAAAATTTAGGGACTGGGAAAGGATTACGTACCGAATCGAGACAACCGTATTAAATTGCTAGATACCTTACCGTGATTGTAATGTTACTAGAGTCGATCGTGCTGATAACGTGTGATAAACCGTAATAATAGATAAGAGATGTAGAGAGAAGAGAGGGGGAATTGATGTGTTTATTGGGGTTCCAAGGGACCCTTTATATAGAAGTTTACACAGGAACTAGGGTTTCTAGTGTTTATCCATACCAATATAATAATATTATAACAAATACATAATTTTTATTATTTTTTAACCTATTTTTTTATTTTATTTTTAAATAGGACGAGCTAGCATATCTCAGTTCGTCCCTAATTCGTCCCTAATTATGTGTCTGTGCTTGTATACATATTAATCTATTTATGATGTAGTATATAAAGAAATGAGTTGAAGAGAGGAGAATATATATATATATATATATATATATATATATATATATATATATATATATGTGTGTGTGTGTGTGTGGGTAAAATCCTCTCATAATAATAAAATTATGGGATTTGGTGGGAGTGGCTGAAGACCGTCTAACATCTCTATCTCTTAATATATATACAATAATAAAACAGAAGCAGGGCAATCATATATGGCTTCACGAGAGAGCTCGAATCCACGTGTCACAACCCGGGGGATGCCTTATCATTTTTCACTTCCTACCTTGTATATATGGACCAATAAAAAAACACCCATCTATACAATAATAAAACCATAGGCAGAGCAATCCTAGGTAGCTTCACGAGAGGACTCGAATCCATGTGTCACAACCTAGAGCATGCCACATCATTTTTCACTTCCTACCTTGTATATATGGACCAATAAAAAAACACCTATGTGGTTATTTAGTTATACCACGTCACTCCACTTTCATCCCCACTAACCACCCCACTAACACAACTAACCACGCACTAATACCACTATCAAGCTATTTATTTAATTAATAAAAAATAAAATGAATGATATAGTTAAGGAATAAAACCATATGATATACTTTTTTTCTAAAATTTATTTCCAATGTACTCCCTTCATCTCGAAATTTAGGTCGTTTTAGCCCTTAATTCTTGTACCAAAATTTAGGTCGTTTTAGGTTTTCTAGGTAGGCGATAATAATGATTTGTATCGATTTGTGTGTTGTTGACTTTTTAAAAGATTTTAATTGCTTAAAAAATGTAGTGGCTATTAAAAACAATAAAATCTATGAAAAAATTAGTGGAATGATGATGTTGATTGAGAGGTGAGTGTTTTATTAAAACTTGTGCAAAATCCTAAAACAACTTAAATTTTGAGATGGAGGGAGTATAATATTATAAATAAAAAATATTTAGAGTTTTATTAAAAGCCTTATATATTTAGAATTTTATTATTAACCTTCATATATATATATATTTATAATCAATGGAGTTTATGATTAACCCTCTTATATTTTTTTAAAAAAAATAAATACCTTTACTTTTAGTTTGAATGCATTAGTCCCTAGAATTTATGCATAGTACAACCCTATGATTTTTCTTCATTTTTATGTTCTGATTGTATGTTCATAAACACATATATAAAAATCTATAATCAGTTATCATTTTTTTTAATTGAGTTAGTACTTCTCTTTATTAGTATTATTTAGAAATTATTTGAGTAAGGAATTATAAATCAATTTTTCAAGAAACCATTATTATTTTTGTATTACTCTATCATTTTCATATATTATCGAATTCTTTTGTGCATTTTTTAACATATCACTACCAACTTATACTTCCAATAAAAATTTAGAATGTAACTCATAATTTTAAACAAATACTTGTGTCTTCCACACAGGACTCACACTAGTAACTAGTTCAAAGTCAGAGCAATGGATCCGAATCGAACCGGCTCTAATGCTATGTCTCTTTGTATAATTTCCAAGTTTATATAATTATATGTCATTATATATGTATATGGTATGTTTGAGGTTCTACCCATAGATCCCCGATTCGAACCCCGAAATGACCGCTCTTTATTTACCAATTCAAGGTATGTTTGAGGTTCTTATACTTGTCTGTGAGCTCGTTTTAAGGTTGCAATCAATTGGGCCATCGCCGGCCCAATCCAAAAAGGCTACCTTCTAGCCCAACTACACTTGCCTATATGAGGTTTCGTAATTTCGTCTGCAGCTGTGTGTTGATCTTCCCTCTCCTCCCCGCTCTGTCTCCTTGGCTTCTTGACCCTGTTTGAAATGCTTTACCGTATCTAAGATAGAGCTTCCGATCAACCCAAAACAAATGGAGATATTGAGATTCTAAAACGTTGGTGCAAGCCATCATTGGATGCTTGTGTATGGCCTCGTTGGATCTCTCCTCCTAGTTCTCTCTCCCACACAAATAGATCATACACTCTTTGCATGTCTTGTTCTTACATTGTGTTTTTGAGCGCTCCAATTAAAGCCATCATTGTGTTTTTTGCCCGTCTTTTTTTTTTTAATATCTACTTGTGTTTTTTTTCAAAACGGTATACTCTTTTGGTATTCATATCTTGATTATTTAGGTATCAGATATCAATATCAGGTGATATCTTGATATCTTGATATCAAATGATATATCCAAATAAGTATGGGTGTTGTTAGATACACCGCAAATCTGTATTAGCATATGCACGTCCTTATGAACGTGTGGTACCATTTCCCTTCCAACGTGCAAGTAGACAGTGAAAATCGAAGGCAAATTCGAGTTTAGGGCACCATATCGATGTGCACCACGATCACATCGACGCGGTGTCATAAACCCTGTTGTGTAGTGTCAAGAAAATTTTGATATATTGATATCAAAATTTTCTTGTTTATGGAACTTCAACTTAATGCCATAATAACACACAAGGGACTAACCCTCATTCAGCACCCAAGAAAAAGGATATCAATCCAACGGGACCAACATCTAACATTTAGATATCGATACCAAATAGGACCTTAATATGAATAAGAGTGATGAAGTTTAACAATGCTGATTTATAAATTATAATAGTATGATAGAGTCATACACATTGATATAAACTTCTACATTGGAAGGCAAATCCCGACCTCTTATAAACTACTCCATGTTAACGACTAGTCGATACAATTGAACAAGGACGGACAATTTCATCCCCTACACTTAGGGCGTGCTCGGTTAGGGGTTATGGGGGATTCTTGGGTTTTTTTTAAAAAAAACAACAACCCAGGCAGGGGTGTTTGGCAAGGGAAGGTAGGAGGTTGGAGGTGATGGAGGTTGAGGTTATATGGGGATTCTGGAGGCCAATAATCCAACCCTTGCTGGGCAAGATTGTCGGGGTTCTCGACTCCAACAACCCATGTTTGACTTTCTTACCCTTGGAGTGTCGCCCATGGAAGTAGAACAGAGGGACGGAGGGAGATCGAGGCGCTTCTTCTTGCCCTCGCGTGGCGTCGAATCACCGGCTCGAGTCTACTCCTTCTTGGCTCCGAATCGGCGAGATGGATGCAGATCTGGGCGAGGCGCTACCATTGGAACTCGAAGCCGGAGCCATGGAAGCAAAGCTGATTCGGGATCTGGGCTCGAGTATGCTTCTTCTTGCTGCAGATTGATGCGGTTGAAGGTTTATAATACTCAAAGCAAAGAGGAATCGAGAGTATGCAGGCGAATTTGGTCCAGCGTCTGAGTCCAATTTCAACCGGTGGTTCTCTGTCAACAAGAATCGATAGTGTGGGGTGACGGTCGGGGACGAAGGTAGAGGAAGACCAAAATAGGTGGGGGCAATTTGGTCATTTTATACTTTTTTTTACAAATAAATAACCTTTCATCCATCCCTATAACCCACCCAGTCATCTCCACCCCATATAATCCCTTAAAAATAATCTCAACCCCTTAAAAAATAACCATTGCCAAACTCGCCCTTAAAAAAAATTAACCGGTAAAAAGCAAAAACACAGACATCACAAAATGGCCGTTTTTATGCACCACATCCTGTTATCCACGTACTAGTCTAGAATCATTTTCAAGAAGATATGAATCAATCGATGCACATACAGTGCTAATGCAATGGGCAGATACGAATAACAAATGTAGAAAATAGGAAGTACCAGATACTATCTGCAAGTGCAAGGAATCTCAACCCAAAGTATAACAAACGGAAAAAATTAACAATGGCTACTTATAGAGGTGAATGGATCCATGTGATGATCTGAAGGAATGAAGCATTGTGTTTGCTGATGATAAGTAGATCCCTTGTAGGTTCCCATACCAACACCTGCGTCTCCTCCTCCGCCATAAGCCTGGTAGGTTGATCTTGCCTTAGAGTAGGAAACATAATAGAATTCTGAGAAGATGGTGGTGAGGATGATGAAGGCAGCAGCAGCTGCAAACACCCCCTCTCTCAGGGTTTCGCAATATGGAGGCAGATCTTGTTCAATGGGGATCTTTGTGTTAGTGTGGTAGGTATTCTTTATTGAACCAGCCATCAAGAACAACTCAGCAATGATAAAGGTCAGCCTGAAAGAGAACATGTATTTCAGTTACTATGTGGGAAACAAAGTCCAACCCAGCAACATTTTGATATTTTTTATGGGCATTTTACCAGCAGATGATGAAGAGGATGACAGCACAGGCTCTGGATCCGTTGGGGTTCAAGTACTTGCCACAGCAAAAGCATCGGCTAGCTACCATTAGAAGCACTTGGCTAGCCATGAGTAAGAAAAATGCACCCACCCCAAAGCCTGTTGCAATATCTGAATCATAGACACAGTAAACATAGTTCATGTCCGGATCCTCGCCAATTATAGCCTGTGAAGAAGCACAGACTCCTGATTAACACATAGAATCGCATTAAAAAATCAAATGATATAACCCAAGCTAGTAGTTGTTACACTACATCAAGCATGGTTATTGCAGGTTACTAAGGCAAGGTTGTCCGTTTATTCACCTAAAGATCTAAAGCTTCAAGATTTACTCAGCATTTTTAGGGTCAATAGTTCTTGAATTGGAACCAAAAAAAAAAAAAATCTGGCAATCAAGGTTTACAAACAGAAAATCCCCATAGACCAGGGTTTTTTTTTTGTTTTTTTTTTAATTATCTTTTTCTTCAGGTTCAGGGAGTAATGGGACATTAGCATCGGAAGCTAAGCTACTGTTTTGAAGGTAGATTCTGTATCTATATTTGGCATGTGAAAATCCTATGAACAGAAGGTAGATTCTGTATCTATATTTCGCATCATAAATCATTTATGATGCGAAATACAAAGTAAACCTAATTTTCGTTTGAAGAAAAATCAGTCTCAGTAACGAGATAAAATGTCTGCTTTCGAGGAGAAAGGAGTTTGGAATGGCGAATTTCATCAAACAGCTAGCAAGCACAGTTAACCTTGTGCAGTCGTCTACAGACACACACTCGAACAAATTGATAACACGCGATGGATCGATCCGTGATCAATTTTGATTCTAACAACTGCATATTGTATTCGCATCTCAATTTCCTCATAAGCCGGGAGATTTGAATCTCATCAACAACGAAGATTTTGTAGCACTCAATAAACTCGTTCAAAAGCAAGCAATTAACGATTCGGAGGAATAAAAAGCAGAATATGAACAAGAAACAAGTAAACAGACAGGTAAAAGGAAACAGAACATGAGGGGGCTTACGGTGTTTTTTCGCCGTTCAGCAGCAACGGCAAGACCAAAGGCTATTAGATCGAAGACGAAGACGATGATGAGTACAAGCTTTGAAGCCATTGTTGTAGTGCAGAGATTCAACGCTGAAGCTCAAACCGCTCAGATCTGAAAATAATGTCAACCTGAAGCTTTGAAGCCATTTTGTTTCTCCCGCTCTCTCTACAATATCTGGTATTGGCTGCAGAGAATTTTTTTTCTTTTTTTTTTTTAATTAAAGACATGATAGGAATTAATGCAAGTAGGAATTTTTAGCCGAGTGTCCGTTTTCTACAAGGTCTTTTGCAAAATGTCCACTTTTATTTCCCCATTTGCAAAATGTCCTAATATTACATTTTTGCCCTCCTTTCCATTCCCTTCCTTCCTTCCCATTTTTATTTTGACCATTGACCGGTCAAAGTCAATGAATTGGTGACACAACTTTGGTAACACAAAAAAAAAATTCGGTGACACGTTTTTTTTTTTCGATTTTTTTTTACGAAATTAGTGTCACCACCTTTATAAGTGGTGACACCGGTCAATGGCTTTGGTGACACATGTATAATGATAAACAAAATTTTGGGTAACAATTTTTTTTTTACGAGATTAGTGTCACCGCCCTATCGCTGTCACCACAACCCATATCGCTGTCACCACCGCCCATATCGCTGTCACCACCCTTATTGCGGTCACCACCTCTATCGCTGTCACCTCCCTATCGTTGTCACCACTCCTATCGCTGTCACCACCACTCCTATCGCTGTCACCACCACCTCTATCACTGTCACCACCATCTCTATCACTGTCACCACCACCTCTATCACTGTCACCACCACCCATATTGTTGTCACCACCCTTATTGTTGTCACCACCTCTATCGCTGTCACCGCCCTATCATTGTCACCACTCGTATCACTGTCACTACCACTCCTATCGCTGTCACCACCACTCCTATCGCTGTCACCACCCTTATTACTGACACCACCTCTATCGTTGTCACCGCCCTATCGCTGTCACCACTCCTATCGCTGTCACCACCACTCCTATCGCTGTCACCACCACTCATATCGCTGTCACCACCACTCCTACCGCTGTCACCACCCCTTATCGATGTCACCACCACCCTATCATTGTCACCAACACCCATATTGCTGTCACCACCTCTATCGCTGTCACCTCCCTATCGCTGTCACCACCCTTATTACTGTCACCACCTCTATCGTTGTCACCGCCCTATCGCTGTCACCACTCCTATCGCTGTCACCACCACTTCTATCGCTGTCACCACCACTCATATCGCTGTCACCACCACACCTAACGCTGTCACCACCCCTTATCGATGTCACCACCACCCCTATCATTGTCACCAACACCCATATTGTTGTCACCACCTCTATCGCTGTCACCTCCCTATCGCTGTCACCACTCCTATCGCTGTCACCACCACCTCTATCACTGTCACCACCACCTCTATCACTGTCACCACCACCCATATTGTTGTCACCACCCTTATTGTTGTCACCACCTCTATCGCTGTCACCGCCCTATCACAGTCACCACTCGTATCACTGTCACTATCACTCCTATCGTTGTCACCACCACTCCTATCGCTGTCACCACCCTTATTACTGTCACCACCTCTATCGTTGTCACCGCCCTATCGCTGTCACCACTCCTATCGCTGTCACCACCCCTTATCGATGTCACCACCACCCCTATCATTGTCACCAACACCCATATTGCTGTCACCACCTCTATCGCTGTCACCTCCCTATCGCTGTCACCACTCATATCGCTGTCACCACCACTCCTATCGCTGTCACCACCACCTCTATCACTGTCACCACCACCCATATTGTTGTCACCACCCTTATTGTTGTCACCACCTCTATCGCTGTCACCGCCCTATCACTGTCACCACTCGTATCACTGTCACTATCACTCCTATCGTTGTCACCACCACTCCTATCGCTGTCACCACCCTTATTACTGTCACCACCTCTATCGTTGTCATCGCCCTATCGCTGTCACCACTCCTATCGCTGTCACCACCACTCCTATCACTATCACCACCACTCATATTGCTGTCACCACCCCTTATCGATGTCACCACCACCCCTATCACTGTCACCAACACCCATATTGCTGTCATCACCTCTATCACTGTCACCATCACCCATATTGTTGTCATCGCCCTTATTGCTGTCAACGCCTCTATCGTTGTCACCGCCTTATCGCTGTCACCACCCTATCACTGTCATCACTCCTATCGATGTCACCATCACTCCTATCGCTGTCACCACCACTCCTATCGCTGTCACCACCCTTATTGCTGTCGTCACCTCTATCGCTGTCACCACTCCTATCGCTGTCACCACCACCCCTATCGCTGCCACCACCACCCCTATCATTGTCACCACCACCCCTATCACTGTCACCACCCTTATCGATGTCACCTCCCCTATCGCTGTCACCGCCCTATCGTTGTCACCACTCCTATCGTTGTCACCACCACTCCTATCGCTATCACCATCACCCATATCACTGTCACCACCACCCCTATCGTTGTCACCACCCTTATGGTTGTCACCGTCTCTATCGCTGTCACCGCCCTATTGTTGTCACCACTCCTATCGCTGTCAGTCTGTCACCACCACCCCTATCACTGTCACCACCACCCCTATCGCTGTCACCACCACCCATATCGCTGCCACCACCCTTATTGCTGTCACCCCCTCTATCGCTGTCACCGCCCTATCGTTGTCACCACTCATATCGCTGTCACCACCACCCATATAACTGTCACCACCACCCCTATCACTGTCACCACCACCCTATCGCTGTTACCACCCATATCGCTGTCACCACCCGTCGCTGTCACCACCACTATCGTTGTCACCACCCCTATCACTGTCACCACTCTATCGCTGTCACCATCACCCCTATCACTGTCACCAACCTTATCGTTGTCACCACCAGCCTTATCGCTGTCATTACTGTTGGTGACACATGTGGTGACAACTTTTTTGGGGTGAGGCGTTGTTTTGTAAATAAAGTTGACAATTTATAATTTTTAATAATTTTTATATTGAAATAAACTCTAAAGGGGGAAGTTAACGGAGATTTTTAAATATTCATTTTTATTGGATTTTTTTATATATAGATTTAAATGATTATTCTTAGGATAATAGGCTAACTTTTTTAGACGGTCCACACGTTTTAGAGTTTTTCCTATTTACAAAAATCAAATATATCTAGTAAGGCAAAATCAAAGCTAGGCTCATGGCATTTGACATTCCATGAAGATTTCAACACTGCGAGTCACAACAACCAGATTATAATTTAGAGGTCTGAATGAATTGAATGAGGGCAAATTATAATTTCTAGATTTGGTATTGTAGAATATAATTTGACTATATATCTGTTGTGTTGGGCAGCTTCATATATGGGCATAAGATCACCAGTGCCTTCGAACTCTTCAAATTCCCATCATCAAAGCTACCTGAGTGCTCAAGATCCTCTTGCTTCTGCGCACTGTCCCCGTCATCTAAGCTTCCTGATTGCTCAAGATCCTTTCAATCCTTCTTCTTCTTCTTGCGAACAACGTGCTGCCATAGTGCCATATGTTCTTAACAGCTTCTATACGGACCGGCCTGGTCAAATAGTCACAAGCGCCATGAGTTACGCCCTTCATCACGACATTCCTACTGTCATCAGCTGACATCACTGTTCCATTAGGAGAATACAACCAGCAAGTGAGCTCACAAATACAAATCCACTGCAAACAGATTTTCTTACAGTAAATCTCCATCTCTCAACTTACTTATAACAGGCAGATCCATTTCCAAACCAATGTGCTCGAGAAGCTTGAAACCTTCCATGTCTGGCATGTGCACATCGCTTAAGACGATATCAAAACTGTTCTTGTTCCTCTTGAGTTCATTTAAGGCGTATTCTGCCCTATCGCATTTAGTCACGGAAATAGCCCAAAAAAAATACAAAATCACGTCAATGAAAGACACAATCACGAAGAATTTGCACATATATTAAGACAATGGGAAGTTTGAACACAGAAAGATATCACAGCAGCCACACTCATCATGATCATCAGCATCTTAGCCAATTTCTGGATCCGACGATTGATGCTCAGATGATGGCCAATTTCTGGCTTCGCCAATTTCAGGCGCCATTGTAATTACGTACGCACTAGATATCAAATACAAAACAATTCCTATGAGCATACTGTACAAAGCTATCAAAATCAAATACAAAATTCGAATAGAGAAGCGTAATTCGTTAGGTCTAGATCGGAATTTGTCTCGAGTAATGACATGAATTGTTCACATCCATTGATCGAAGGGGGAATGAAGAGCAACGAGGAAATACCTTGATCGGTTGAAGAAAACCCTAACAGCCCGATTCGAAAGCAGATTTGAATATAAGAGTGATTCGAAGCAAGCTAGGGAGGCTCTCGACTTCAAAATTCAGGCGCAAGATCCTCGTTATGTAACAACAAACTCTCATCGACCACCAATTTCGACTTCGATGTAGGGATCGTGAGGGAACAATCGATCGCGGCTGCACAGGGGCAGCACATCGGTCCTCGGCGGCGTTGTGTTGGATGTCATCGCCATCAGACGAGATCCAATCGTCTTCAGTGGAGGCGCAAGGGGAGATGAACGGTTGGAGGATGTTGATTCGGAAGAAGCTGAGGACGGAGATGTATTCAATGAAGGCGATATTTGCACAGATCTAGGTAAGAGGAGGAAGAACGAACGCTGCTTTAGAAACAAAAGGAGGGGTAAAATGGGGTTTACAAAAAATTTATGGACATTTAACAAAATGTGAAACTAGGTGGGCATTTAGCTAAAGGGTTACATAAAAATGGACATTTAACCAAATATTTTCATGCAAGTATGCAACTATCATTAATAAAAATTAGGGCCATGAGATGAGATGGAACGGGAAAGGATTGAAGAATTTGAAGTAATTCCGCGTTCAGTCCTGCGTATTTTTTGCGGGACATGATTTTATTTTTTTTATAAATTTCGCTGGATTTTATCCCTCACGGGATGGGACGAGATCGGAACAGGACGGGATTTGTCTCTCGTAAAAAATATTAAAAAAAATCGAATTAACTTAGAAAAAAGCAAGTAGAAATGTGAAATTATATCTATATTCTATATCTAATATAATACTAAAACAAATGTTAAAGGAGGACACATGTCGGATTATCCTTAAATGAGGCTTATGTGGCGGATTTTTATTCAATGTGGCCCCACCTTATTTTTAAAGATAAACATGAAACCACCTAAATAATTAATTCAAATTAATCAATTATTAATTTAAATAAATCCAATTAATTATTAAATTGATTTAAAAATTTATCATAAAATTCATTTTTGAAAAGATTAATTTTAAAATATGTCTTACGGTGTTTGCATAATTCATATGAATCAAATATAGTTTCAAGATCCCTTAACCATTCAATTGGTCCATAATTTATACAATTTCATCTTTAATTTCATTATACAATGAATCAAATATAATAATTATTAAAACCAAATCAATTACTTGAATAATTCATATGAATTACTAAAAATAATCTCATTGAGATCCAACAGTAAGGAATTCCATCTTGCACCTTTGTCATCAACCGCGTATTTCAACATTGAATTATATCTCAACCCCAAAATTACATCAAATAGCCATTGCTTTGTCGTAGTGATCAATTTTCATGCATATGCCGAGCCAAAGTATATGTCAAGCACTAGAAATTAAATTTAGAAGTTCATAGGATTACGTGGCAAATTCTCATGAATCATGGTCCCACATTTATAATTAATTAATTTTTACTAATTAAATTAATTAATAAATATTCACCTTTTTTAATCATAATATTTATTTCTCCTTAAAATCGGGACTTTTAACTAATAATAAATAATCAGCTTTTATACTTTAATTTTAATCTAACTAATTAATAATGTAAGTAGAAACTTATCCTTATCAGTTATCACTTACAAATTCCGGGTTTTCCTCCCTTTTAATAAAAAAATTAATCATCAATTATCTCATTAAATTTTAATCAAAATCTCACGATAAATTTTTTTCCGAATTTTCTTATTAACTTCTTTTGAATTATCTTAACAAAGGCATTTCAATTTGATTATGTTTTGTTGCCTTTATTCATATATAAATCTTACCTGTATGATAATAATTTTTATTATGTGTTAATTAAAGCTATTTCTTTACATTCCTTTATAACCCATGCACGTACTACATATATATGATCTACTTAACAATATATTATTTGAAATTTTGTTTGAAATATATATGATTTTAAATCATCTTCTTAATTTGTTTGCCACTGAATTGATTACCAAAATATTGACAAGTTTATGCTTATGAAAAATTGTGGGAGGTTTACTCAAAGTCACATATCTAAAATGAAGATAGGTTCAAATGTTGATGCCACTTTGCACATTTTGCTTATAAATAGGCTTATGTGGCAACTTCTCATTAATCCTAGCATTTGTCGAATGTGTAGTCCACCTAACAAAGTATTTGGTTCTATATTTCAGCTTATTACGATAACAAATATTTGTTTAATGTTGAAAGTAACCAATCAAGTTAATTACAAAGAAATTACAAAAAAATTAAAACATTCTCTACATTAGTGCATGCAAATGTGTCTATCTAGAAGGTGAGATATTGACATTTTGCTACACACACACACATATATAAGGATGCGCTCCGGTGAAAACCAAAATTGCGGTAAAAACATGTGAGGACTGAAATAACACAAGCATTATTGTCTTAATAAATCAATATTATTTGGCTTTATCATTTTCATATAATTATAATATTATAATATATCTAAAATATAATGTAAATAAATTATGACAATATAATCTATTTTATAAATCCCGTGCGTCACGCACGGGTACTATGCTAGTTATAGTCTTATTACAAAATGCAGTACTCCGTAAGTAGTAAGTCTTATTTGAGTTATCTAATTACAAAATGCAGTAAGTAGTAAGTCTTATTCAGTTATTTGAGTTAATCCCTTTACAATTGATTAGACTTGTCAAAACACAACCCGACCCGGCCGACCCGACCCGAATGCCCGGAAAAATTTTGACCCGAACCCGGGAATTTTTTTCGACCCGAACCCGAAATACCCGGAAATTTTCTGGGTAATCTGGATTTCGACCCGGTGACCCGATTGACCCGGTAATTTTGACCCGATTTACCCATTTCACCCGGTGACCCGATTGATCCGATTGATTTATAATTATATATGATTAATTTTTTTTATGGAGATTCTAATTTATTACATTTTATAATTACAATCACTTGATTTTTCATTTTCAAATCAACTTTTATATTTATTTGTATTGTGTAATACTCCGTCCGATCGATAGTATTTGATTTTTTATTTTTCAACGAACTTTTTTAAGAAGATAAAAATTCTAAAAAATATTAAAATATTAAAACAATTCTATGCTTATTACTAATTGCATGAAATTATTTTTTAAAAATTTGAAAATTTGATATTTGATATATTATTAGATTTTATTAAAAATTACGAGAAATAATAAAAATCAAATATTTTAGATCAAATATATTATATAATTACAAGCACCAGAACTTATGAACAACGTTTTTAACTTTAGAATTTTAAATTTATCGCAAAATTATCAAATCATGATTTTTTTTAATTTAAAAAAGAAAAAATTGACCAACCCGAAATCGACCCGAAATGACCCGGAAACCCGGTCAAACCCGTATTACCCGGGACCCGAAAATACCCGAAACCCGTATTACCCGAGACCCGTATTACCCGGGACCCGAAGTGACCCGACCCGAACCCGACCCGAATGACCCGTTTGACAGGTCTGCAATTGATGCTTTCGTAGCCAACAGTAAAGTAATTTCAATAGATGTTTTAATGTTTTATTATTATTTTAAATTTTAAATTTTGGGTTTAAATAAATATTTTCGTATAATATAAATATATATTCTTATGTTTTTATTAATTTTAATTATATATATGCGGAACGGGACAGGATTTGCGGGATGCGAACTATTCGTCTCGCGTCCCGTCCCGCGTAATTTTTACGGGACGGGATTGAATTTTTTTTTTTCCAAATCCCACAGGGATCGGGACGAGACATGATTTGCAGGATTTGTGCCCACCCCTAACGAAAATAATGTCATCCTAGCGCGTCCTTATGGATGAGACTCCAAAGAACCGGATCAGCAAGCAGAAGATCGCCGGCAGAGATGCAGTAAGCCAGGTGTGTGGCCATATCGGCAGCAACATTGGATTTTCTGAAAATATGACGAATGAAAACAGAATTAAAGGACGAAACCATAAACCGAGGGTCAGATTGCAAGAGCTCAACATTCCAAAGGCATCTCCAATCCCCAAGCAGGGAATTAAAAACTTGCAAGTTGTCACCCTTAATTAGAAGGTTTTGAATACCCATTTGTTTTGCCCGAAGCACCCCATTCCTAAGAGTAACGACTTTCGTAAAAACGTAGGAATTGTTATTACAACGGTCATAGTCGGTAGCGACGACTTCCGCTTTTGAATTCCTAATATCAAATCCGAAAGCAGCATCCCCAAAGCCCAGAAGGAATCCGTCAAAGTTAAGTTTGTAAGAAGTCGAAGGCGGTCTAACCCAACGTTGGGGCGCCGGACCTGGTCTCCCTTGCATTGATTCAAATTGCTTATTGGTTTCCTGGGCACACCTGGAAGGAAGGAATAAGTTGCAAGATCGAAACGAGATGCCTCAAACCATGTATGCTTGGACGTAAGCATGTGAATGTGAATTTGTTTAATAGTGACGTGTGCAATGTAACCAGCGTTGCCAAACATCAATTGGTTCCGAAAGAACCACAGTGCCCACCGGGTATAGAACAAGTCATATAACTTGTCATTGGTGGCTGTCGAGTAGATGTTGTTTAGAACCATGCTAGGGAGTTTGGTGTGCGCTAGAATGTCGTGTGTTTTAATACCCCAAATAATAAATCTATACCTCCAACTAATAACGAGTATTAGCAGCAAGTATAGGTCGATCTCCCAGAGAGTGCGTGCAACTTTGGCTTAGGCGTAGTAAGCAAGCAATTCGTAGCAAAAGCAATAATAACGATGATAGAGAAAGCCAGACAATAAAGCAATGACTGAAATAGAAGATAATATTGAGATGAGAATATAGTTCTACTTATATTCGCAACATAAGTAATTCCATGATCATCGAGTTGTTTGGTTATGCTAGCCCTCATTCAGCACCCCAAAAAAAAAGGATATCAATCCGACATCTAACATTTAGATATCGATACCAAACAGGACCTTAATAGGAATAAAGATGATGATTTATAAATTATAAAAATGATGAAGTTTAATAATGATGATTTATAAATTGGCAAAAATACCAAATTGGTATTTTAAACTTATAACGTTAGACATTTGAGTATTTAAAAAGACTTTAATGTCAATTTGGTATTTAAAACTGCACCGATGGACAAATTGGTATTTTTTCTGGTTGGAATTTCGGTTTTTATGCGCGTGACTCCTACGCGTATACTGACCCCTTTTTGTTTAGCTTGGACCGGTTTCTTTCTCTTAATAAAATATCTGAATCCTTATTGAATCAGAGAGTGTTACGCGCATGAAAACCGAAATTCCAACCAGAAAAATACCAATTTATCCATCGGTGCAGTTGTAAATATCAATTTGACAACGGAGTCTTTTTAAATACTCAAATGTCCAACCTCGCCAGTTTTAAATACCAATTTGGTATTTTGGCCTTTATAAATTATACGGAAATTTCGCGAGGTACCCCTGTGGTATTGCAATTTTCGCGAGGTATACAACTCTTTTGCATATTTCGCGTGGTACCCCTAGGATTTTGAATCATTTAGCCTCGTGCCCTTCTTCGTTAATTTTAACATATTTGGGTGACCTCCGTTAGTTTTCCATTAAAAAAGAAGAAGAAAGAAAGCATGACAGAAAGAAAGAAAGAAGCGAGACCGATGCCTCGAGTTGAGTTTTTCAGAGCGAGACCCGATGCTTCGAGTTCCACCGGTAACAAGAGCGGTCATGCCGTGGAGAGACCACCTCCGGTGTTCTCTGGCTGTGGACATCGCTGCGAGTGCGAAGCCTCTAATTGATGGAATCCGAAATGGGCGATTGCTTGACAGATGAATGGACGCCTTTAAGTGCTACTCCATCGCAAGCTCCGGCACCTCCATGGGAGACCCAGGAAAAGGAAGCACAAGCACCAGCAATGGAGGTGGAGGTGGAAGGACGAGAAGAAGAGAGTTGGAGGCTATGTCTGTAGAAATCAAGCAGTATCCAAGAGAGGTACAGGAGCAAGAAGATGGGGCGGTGCCCACTTTCAGATGCCATGGAGGAGCAAGAAGATGGGGATTAAATCGCCCATTTCGGATTCGATCAATTAGAGGCTTCTTGCGACTTATGAAAAATGGAAAATAATAGCAATAACCTTGGGCAATCTGTGCTCGACGCTTTTCTTTTGTAGAATCTTGATAAGCCTGTAGAAACTCAAAGATCAGATTACAAACTCTGTGGCAATTCATAGCCACAAAACCACCAGCTATTATTAGGTTAATATAAAACCTTGAGACATTATAAAATTTCACAAGAAAAACCCTTTAATTCTTGAGATTTTCCAGGTGGGATTCAATGATGCAATAAGCAAAAACATGACAAAGATATATAAAGATGGCTTATTGAGAGGGGGAAAAACTGGTTTATAAGTATTAGAACCTCATTTGGATCAAAATAAGTCCGAACAAGAAGATGCTCTAGACGAAGATATCGTTCTGGATGTTCTTGCTTCATCACACCCATAACTTGAATTTGCCTCAAAATTACACGAGCAGTATCAAACTAATGGAGCTCAATCATCTCTAGAACAATCTACAACAAACCATAACTCAATTCAATTAGCTGAAATGCAGCCATTGCAACTACAACAATCAAGTTTTAAAAAATTGGGCTTCAGGATGCCCTCCATCGAACTGAAAGTGCGCTTTGATTGGCTCTGTTGACAAGAAGATGGGGTAGTGCCCACTCCTCTGGCTGCGAGTGCGAACATCATATCTCCCACCTCTGGCTCCTCCGATGCCATGGAGCCCGGTGGAGGGCCGATTAGGGCTTCTTCCTTAGCTGGGGCGGTACCCACTTTCAGGGAGGTGCAGGAGTCGGCGGCGGTGAGCGTAGCAGCGTTAGCGAGGACGGGGTCTCTCCCGGTGGAAATGGAGGAGTTGAGGAGGAGGAAGCCCTAATCTCTCCCGGCGGCGTTGGTGAAGACGTTCGCTTCTTTCTTTCTCTTTCTGTCGACTGTCCCTGCTTTCTTTCTTCTTTTTTTTTAATCGAAAACTAACGGAGGTCACCCAAATCTGTTAAAATTAACGAGGAAGGGCACGGGGCGAAATTATTCAAAACCCTAGGGGTACCACGCAAAATATGTAAAAGAGTTGTATACCTCACCAAAATTGCAATACCTCAAGTGCACTTCGCGAAATATCCGTAAATTATAATAGTATGAGTCGACACAGTTGAACAAGGACGGACAATTTCATCCCCTACACTGTTAAAAAAAAAAAAAAATTAACCGGTAAAAAGCAAAAACACAGACATCACAAAATGGCCGTTTTTATACACCACATCCTGTTATCCACATACTAGTCCAGAATCATTTTCAAGAAGAGAAGATATGAATCAATCGATGTACATACAGTACTAATGCAATGGGCAGATACGAATAACAAATGTAGAAAATAGGAAGTACCAGATACTATCTGCAAGTGCAAAGAATCTCAACCCAAAGTATAACAAACGGAAAAAATTAACAATGGCTACTTATAGAGGTGAATGGATCCATGTGATGATCTGAAGGAATGAAACATTGTGTTTGCTGATGATAAGTCGATCACTTGTAGGTTCCCATACCAACACCTGCTTCTCCTCCTCCACCATAAGCCTGGTAGGTTGATCTTGCCTTAGAGTAGGAAACATAATAAAATTCTGAGAAGATGGTGGTGAGGATGATGAAGGCAGCAGCAGCTGCAAACACCCCCTTTCTTAGGGTTTCACAAGATGGAGGCGGATCTTGTGCATTGGCGGTCCTTGTGTTAGTGTGGTAGGTATTCTTTATTGAACCAGCCATCAAGCACAACTCAGCAATGATAAAGGTCAGCCTGAAACAGAACATGTATTTCAGTTACTATGTGGGAAACAAAGTCCAACCCAACAACATTTTGATATTTTTTTATGGGCATTTTACCAGCAGATGATGAAGAGGATGACAGCACAGGCTCTGGATCCGTTGGGGTTCAAGGACTTGCCACAGCAAAAGCATCGGCTAGCTACCATTAGAAGCACTTGGCTAGCCATGAGTAAGAAAAATGCACCCACCCCAAAGCCTGTTGCAATATCTGAATCATAGACACAGAAATCATAGTTCATGTCCGGATCATGACCGATCTTAGCCTGTAAAGAAACACAGGCTCCTGATTAACACATAGAATCGCATTAAAAAATCAAATGATGTAACACAAGTTAGTAGTTGTTACATTACATGAAGCATGGTTTATGCAGGTTATTAAGGCAAGGTTGTCCGTTTATACACCTAAAGATCTAAAGCTTCAAGATTTGCTCAGCATTTTTAGGGTCAATGAATTGGAACCAAAAAAAAAATCTGGCAATCAAGGTTTACAAACAGAAAATCCCCATAGACCAGGTTTTTTTTTTCTTCAGGTTCAGGGAGTATTGGGATATAAGCATGGGATGCTAAGCCACTGCTTTGAAGGTAGATTCTGTAGCAATTGGGGATAATATAGATCTTCACCAGGAATTAGCAGAAGATAGGCAAACCAATTTGAAGGAATAAACTTGTATTTCGCATCATAAATCTGAATCTGGCGGTTTAACTTCTGTTCCTAGGATTTTCACATGCCAAATAGAGATGCAAGTAAACCTAATTTCCGTTTGAAGAAAAATCATTCTCAGTTACGAGATAAAGTGTCGGCTTTCGAGGAGAAAGGAGTTTGGAATGGCGAATTTCTTCATCAAACAGCTAGCAAGCACAGTTAGCCTTGTGCAGCCGTCTAGATCTACAGTCACAAACTCGAACAAATTGATAACACGCAATGAATCGATCCATGATCAATTTTGATTCTGACAACTGTATATAGTATTCGCATCTCAATCTCCTCATAAGCCGGGAGATTTGAATCTCATCAACAAAGAAGATTTTGTAGCACTCAATAAACTCGATGAAAAGCAAGCAATTAACGATTCGGAGGAATACAAAGCAGAATATGAACAAGAAACAAGTAAACAGACAGGGAAAAGGAAACAGAACAAGAGGGAGCTTACGGTGTTCTTTCGCCGCTCAGCAGCAACGGCAAGACCAAAGGCTATTAGATCGAAGACGAAGACGATAATGAGTACAAGCTTTGAAGCCATTGTTGTAGTGCAGAGATTCAACGCTGAAGCTCAAACCGCTCAGATCTGAAACCTCTTCCTGTTTCTCCTGCTCTCTCTACAATCTCTGGTATTGGCTGCAGAGAATGAGAGGAGTGTTAAATGGAAGTCTAGCAGCCCGGTAGCATGCGAAGCTTCTAATGGGGCGATTGAGATTTTTATTGCTTTTTTTTAAATGAAAGTGATATCATCTATTTTTGACAGATAATTACTCCTCCGATGACCGATCCAAACGATCCAAAATCGTGTCGGTTAACTTTTTTTTTTTTTTTTTTTAACATGTATTTTAATAAGTTAAAAACTATTGACGCTATGATTAGATTTGTCATTATCCCAATAGGATTTGTGAATATCCATATGAGATTGAATTTTATCTTATGGGACCTTATTTTTATCTTAACTAGGTAGTCAGACCCGTGCTACGCCCGGGACATGTGATTTTGTCCCAAATGTTACAGTGAGATCGTACTTGGTAAATATAGAAAAAATAACACATTATATAAATTTTTAAAAGAAGAGAATAACGGCATGTAGTGTAGTTTTTACTAAAAAATAATAAAATTAAAATATTATTGTTCAATGAAAAAAATAAAATAATATATATATGTGTGTATGTATGTATGTATGGTTGTATGGTTGTTTTGCAATAAAATACTTTAATTTATAAGATATGGCCTAAGAGTATATATAATTTTGAACAACATAAATATGAGATTATTAGGTGAAGATTACTTCTTGGAATCCAGGGAAGTTAGCATTGAATAACTTAGAAGATAAAAAGAGAGTCATTTATTTATTTGAATTCTAGATCGACGTTCAATTTTATAAAATTAATTAATTAATTAATAAATAGACAAATTTTGGAAGATGAAAAGATAGACATTATTTTTATTAATTCAAGCAGTTATAATTTAAAAGTATAAATTGATATAATATTAGAAGTAATGAGGTATACATGGTGATATAATATTAAAAGTAATTGACATTTACATGTATTGACCAAGGTAAATTAGTATTGTCCATTATTCTAAATACTAATAAAATCCTCACCCCTTTTGGCACACTTTAAGGCTACTGAATTTGAATGGATTTGAATATATATTTGAATTTGATTGGATTTTGAATTTTGATTAAGATAGAAATAAATTTTATTATATTTAAGTAAATATATTATAATAATTTAAATATCCTTATTAATGATGATTGGTATTTTTCTATAAAGAACACTTTGAAATGTTAAATTGCAATTTAATATATTAATACTAATTCGAATTTCACTATATTTCATTGAGTTCAAAATTTTAACTAATACTTCCATTTTCAATTAATTTAATTTCTTTTTTCTCATATTACATTCAATAATACATAAAATTATAGTCTTAGATGCAAAAAATTAAATGGATATCTTTTCATATTCTAAGTGATTTAATGACCAATAAGTCTCTTTAGATTTAGGTAAAAATTAATGATCGAATATCTTTTCATCTTCTAATTCATGTCTATTTATTAAATTTAACTTAATTTTTTTCTCATATTATCTTAAATGCATTAAGTTGAATGCCTTAATTGTAAAATATTAAATGACTATCTTTTTATTTTACAAATAATTAAATGACAATTTCTTTGGATTCCAAGTTAGGATTAAAAATCATATATTATTTTGTTCTAATTAACACATATATTAAAAATATGAAAAAATAGCAAATCGAAACAAAATGAGAGAGAGAGAGAGAGAGAGAGAGAGAGAGAGAGAGAGAGAGAGAGATTTCTATATGCTTAAGATTACATATGTGGTAAATATTACATAATGTGCTTGCAACAATGAATCAAATGTTGTAAGATTCTTAACACTTCAATTAAAAAATAGGAATACAGATTAGAAAAAATAAGAATTATATATATTACTTGAACAAAATAAGAAATATAACATATGATATAAAATAACACCATAAATATTGAGGAAAATTCATAATATATCAATACCGATAATAAAGATAATTAAACAAACATGGTTAATTGTACATATATAAAGGCAAGAGAAAGGAGAAAAACCAATCATAAATTTGTTTTCAACGAAATAAATTATATGTATCAATTATGAATAAAACAAAAAAATAATGGAAAAACATACTCTTAATCTGCAATGTTTACATATCGGCGGTGAAAACGATACTTTTTAGTTTTCACCCTTCAATAAAAAAAAGAATATGAATTAGAAAAAGAATTAAATAAGAAATAAAACATATGATATATAATAACAACATAGAGATAGAGATTGTGAAAAAAATCATAACATAAAAATAAATACAGTTGAAAATAATGCAAAAAGTAAATAAAATCCAAGGTAAAAATTGATGTATTGCATGATCGACCCGGCCCTTGGACGTGGTCTTCCTCCGATTGATCAATGTGACGTTGATCAAGATAGAGATTATGCTCTCTCCTTTTCCATTAGAATATATAGGTGATCACTACTTGTCTCATCATGGGTGTGTAAGGATTTGAGATCATCGCTGTGAATTTAAGAATTTATGCGAGTTAGAATATATTCTAAAATTGTGGGATACTATTTATAAATTATAAAACTGAAATAAGGGTATATTAATTAAAAAATCAAACATTTGTAAATAAAATAATATAAAAAATATTTATTTTAAATTAAATAATTATCAATTGACTTGTAAAAAAATAGCTACAAAAACACATAAAAACTCATTTTTTGATCAATAATCTCATAAAAGCTACAATAGAAAAGCTTAATCAAACATACCTAGACTGTAATAAAATAATACAAAATATTTATAGATGGGCAAACTCCTGCAAATTTCGTTAAAAATAAAACTAAAATAAAAACATAATCATACATACTTACATCTATATATTGTGTCTTTTAAATAAAATAATTAAAGGAAATATAGAATAGATAAATGTATTCATTTGGGCAAAGTTAAGTACTACTTGGTCATAAAATATAAAATATGTTAGTGACATGTAATAATATATTAAGTCACATTATATCTATAAGATTTTTTTTTTCTCTTTGAAAAGAAAGGGAAGAAAAAAAGAACATGGAGTTAATTGCAGAGAGGGAAGAAGAAAGACTAAGACCAAAATTTCACAGCAACTCAATTCAATCGCTTTCCTTATTTTTTTAAAGCAATTATGCTTTCATTTTCATACTCTATTAGAATCACCATGTACAAATCAATAAAGTATAAATTATGACTCTACCATTAGAAAAATCAAAATGATCGAAGAAGATGAAGGAGAATGAATATGGATATGGAGATACATTGGATTTCAATAGCGTCACTATCAAATTCGTCATCCTTCGTAGCGATATTTGAGCGGGTGGTCATAGCATTAACCGGAACACCTGCAATTTAACCCATTTAGAAGTGAGCATAAAGAAGTTAAATAATACAAAATTGGGTGTTGTTACCTTGTTATATTGCTTCTTTTGCTATCTTTCCTCCCATGAGCCATTTAGCAGAGCAAATCCCTATATATATATAGAGGAATAAACAAATGACCGATCTGCTTTATTAGATTGGATGAAACAACCCATTTGAATGAGTAAATGCCTAATTTGGTGCTCAATAGTACGTAACGGCTAATTGATTATATTAAAGTAAATGTCATTTACTCAATACAAAGTTTACAAATGGCTAATCATAAAAGTAAATGTCTATCAATATTGTGACATGTGAAGGGAATCGGCTATTTACAATTTGTAAATTAATTGATTGCATTAAGAGAGAGGGCAATTAAGTTTTGTAGTAAATATTGTGAAATTATTTCACAAAGATGAAACTCCTAATTCCACCTAAACGACTAATCACACTAAATGCCTAATGGCTAATTGTGATGCCACTAATTTTGTGTGTAAAAAATTAAATTGAATACTAATTTTGTGAGTAAAAAAAACATTATATACTACATATATAAAAGATGCTATATTTATGTATTATAGATATCGTATGAGTGTGGCTTGCCTTTGATTAGGTATATATATTAAGAAAATATAGATTTATTGATATCATTTTAATTCCGATCGACCGTTACATTTTAGTCTTATTCAATTGCTATATACAATTAATTACTTTAATTTTGTCGGTTACATTTTGGTGATATTAATGTTACAATTATATTAATTAGGTGTAATTAAGCGTTAATTAGAATCATTTTGGGTGTTATGTGTTCGTGCCTATCTGCTTATATCTAATATGTATGTGTGTGTAGATTTTGAAACAACCGAAGAATTATTTGATTAGGTGTTACAATAGTTATATATTTATAATTAATATATAATAATTATGTGGGGATAATTTTATTTATTTTTGGATTATTTGTGTTCCTAAATGATGTTAACGGTTAAGCTTAAATTCAATTTATAAAGGATGGATCATTGTATGAAAATGGGTTGTGGTATTAATTTTCTTTGAGGTAATTGTCTTAGAATTAACTCTGTAGTATAAGCTAAAAAATTCTTAAAATATATTAATCATATCTTCATATAAAATAAAAAGTAATTACGATAGTTTTAACAATATAATAATATGATTGGGGTATGATGGCAAGTTATGCTTAAATTCAATTTATAAAGGATATATGGATCATTGTATGAAAATAGGCTGTGCTATTAATTTTCTTTGAGGTAATAATATAATATAAGCTAAATTTTTTATAAAAGTATTCATCATATGGTCATATAAAATAAAAAATATTTATGATAGTTTAAATAATATAAACTCAAAAGAAATTCCTTAATTAAATATTCTCAATATGACTATATAGAATATAAAGATTAAAAGTGTCATTAGTAGGAGTCGAACTCAAAACCAAGGGACACTTGACAAAGAACTTATCCATTGAGCTAATATAGACACTTTGTTGCAAATTGTGGTGAAAAAAACAAAATAAAGTAGATGGAGACATGGAGATAAATGAGCAATAAATAGGGTGGTGAACACAACTTTTCATGTATTATTATAGTTTAAATAATATAAACTCAAAAGAAATTCCTTAAATATTCTCAATATGACTATATAGAATATAAAGATTAAAAGTGTCATTAGTAGGAGTCGAACTCAAAACCAAGTGACACTTGACAAAGAACTTATCCATTGAGCTAATATAAACACTTTGTTGCAAATTGTGGTGAAAAAAACAAAATAAAGTAGATGGAGACATGGAGATAAATGAGCAATAAATAGGGTGGTGAACACAACTTTTCATGTATTATATAGATATATAGATATAGATATATAGATAGGGTTTTAGATTACGCTTATCGTCCTATGTAATATCTCTCCTCAAATCAAAAGCTTTACATTGTATCAGTCTAACCCTTTCGTTCCTCACGATCTCCGCATCCTCCCTCGACCTTCGGTCTTTCCCTCTGATCAGCCATCATGTCTGGTGACTCTTTTCCCCTCACAACCGGCTCCAATTCTAGCAAAGATGGCCAAATTCTGGTTGCTGCTGCTAGCCAAGTTGGTACCTTTCACTTCCCAAACATTGTTGTTCGTCTTGATCGCACCAACTACTCCCTCTAGCGTGGTACGATCTGTTCTGCTCTCTAGGCTTACGGGTTGGATTCCTTGCTCAATGTCGATTCAACCCCACCGGAGATAATTGTTCCTGCCCCAACTGACGGCACTACTGCTGCACATGCTACCCCCAATCCGGCCTAAGCAGATTGGCTCCGCAGGGATCGTTTGGTCCTTCCATGGATCCGATCGACACTCACCTTGCCGCTTCTCGCCCATGTTGCCCGCGTTGAAACCGCTCATGTCATGTGGTCAATTCTCGAGCGTATGTTTCATGCTCAAACTTACGCTCGTCAGATGCATCTCCATCACCAACTGCAGACGCTTTAACGAGGCTCTCTCTCCATTCTTGGGTATGTTGAGAAAAAGCGTGCCTTGGTTGATAGCTTGGCCGAGTGTATGCACATCGTCAACGATCAGGACCTCGTCTCCTACATTGTCCCACTTATGGTGCTTTTCGTGCTGCCCTTACTATGCACGGTGGCAATGTCACCAGTTACACACTTCTTGGATTGCTTCTTCAGGAGGAAAAACGACTTGATGAAGAGTCTAAGTCCCTCAAATCATCCATGCCTGAAGTGAATTACTTTAATTGTTCTAGGAACCGCTCTCGCTCATCTCAGTCGCCACCATCCAACCCTTCTTTCGGGCGAGGCTCCCAACAACGACAATCTTTTGGTTCCAACAATCGTCCCGTCCTCAGTGTCAGATTTGCTGCAAGATAGGCCATGAAGCTCACAATTACTTCAACCGGCTCAATCTCAATTATTTTCCAGCAACTCATCACGGTGCTCAGCAACACCTTGAGTCGTCCTCGCAACCATTCGCCAAGGTTGCTACCCACTCCACCATGTCGATGTCAGTCATCTATGACCCTTGGGTTGTAGACTCTGGATCCGCACACCATATGGCATTTCATTATGATGGTAACGATGGTCTCATGGTTAGAAATGGTGAGTCTCTACCTATTACAAAGTTAGGGCATTCCACTCTTCCTACATTGCATAAGTCCAATCCACCCCTTGCTCTTAATAATATCTTATTTGTTCCACAAATTGCCAAACATCTCATCAGTGTCTCTAAAATATCTTGTGATAACAAAGTTTATTTAGAATTTCACCCTACTAATTGATGTGTTAAGAATTTGCAGGGCCAGACAATACCGAGAGGTGAACTTGAGAATGGGCTTTACCGATTGCCATCATTAGTTTCTTCCCCACCTCGTGTCTTTCTTGGTGTTTGGACCTCCCTTGAGTGTTGGCACCATCGGCTAGCTCATCCTCATGAGTCCATTCTGCGTCGTCTTGTGTCTGAAAATAAATTGCCTATTACGAGCAATAAGTTATCTTCTGTTGCGGTTCATGTCAGTTAGAAAATAATCATTGTTTACCATTACCTAGTTGTGTTGAACATTCTAAACATCCTTTTGATTTAGTGCATTATGATGTTTGGGGACCTTCTCGTTTAATTTCAATAAATGGCAATCGTTATTATGTTTCTTTTATTGACGATTGCACAAAGTTCATCTGGGTTTACTTTTTGACAAACAAATCTCAGGTGTTTACTGTTTTCCAGCCCTTCACAACGATGATTCAAACCCAATTCTCCAAGAAAATCAAAGTTTTTCAAACTGACCGCGGGGAGGGAGGGGGGGGGGGGGGGGGGGTGTATCGCAATGTCTCTAGCTTTCTTCAAACAAATGAGATTCTACACCACATCTCTTGCCCATACACCCCTGAGCAAAATGGTTCTGCTTAATGTCGAAACCGCATCATTGTTGAAAAAGGTCTTGCCTTACTCGATCATGTCAAATTACCCCAACAATTCTGGGAACACGCATTTCACACTGCCATTTGTCTCAATAACAGGACCATTACCCCTACATTGAGGTATAAATCTTCTTTTGGAGTGTCTTTATGGGCATAAACTTGACTTTGGCTTACTCAAATCTTTTGGTTGTCTATGATATCCCTTCATTCGCCCATACACCACAAACAAATTAGACTACCGGTCTCTTCCCTGCATTTTCATTGGTTACATTCCAAAACACAAAGGCTACAGTTGCTATCATGTTCCCACAACTAGGGTTTACATTGCTCGACATATTATTTTTGATGAATCTGTCTTCCCTTTTCTTTCTCATTTTGAGTCTCAGGATCATCCTCCAGAGCCTTGTGATTCCCCGCTTCACCCTTTGCAGATGGCTCCTCAACCAGTGGCATCTCCCACCCCAACTCCGCCAACACCACTTGAACCTCCTCCGTCGAATCCACCATTGACACCTTCTTCTCTGGGGATCCCTCTAGCACCTGGTGGCACCTATCCTCAAGCACCTACGTATTTTCACCCTATAAAGGACTCCACACATACTATGGTAACCCGTGTTCTAGGCGTGGCCACGGGTCAGACCCGGCGGGTCGATGGGTTCGACCCGCCAGGTCAAGGGTCGGGGAAGGGCGACCCGAACCCTAACCCGGGATTTCCACGGGTTGGCGGGTTCGGGTCACCCGGCGGGTCAAAGGGTCGACGGGTTGACCCGGCGGGTCAGACCCGCCGGGTCGACCCGACAAGTTGGACCCGGGTTGGACGGGTTTGCACTAGTTCGGACTTCGGAATCTGAATTGTCGGATCAGATTTGTCGAGAAAGGGAACGGGAATTGAACGCCTATATGTTTGACAAATATCCTTTCGTGTTCACAAATCATAACTTGACTCTTTAGCATTTACGTACAAAATACAATATGTAATATTACATCTTATAATTTTCAAAACTAAAAAGTCTACAACTTATAACTCTATAAGTTATACAAATTACAAAAAAGTTGTACAATTTTTGTATTAGGGAGTGTTGGGGGGGAAGGAAGAAGGGCTTGAATCGGTTTCCCGACTGCCTACGTATCCTCCCGGGGGTGAGGAATCAAAGCCCACGTAGTTCTTTTACCTGTATGTCTGAACCCCGGCCCGGTTACCTCCTCTTCTAGTCTTCTTGATCGTCAGATCCTCCACCTCCCTCCCCATCTGTGACCGCGCCATCAATGGAGCTCCCAACGGACTCTGTCTCTATTCCGTCATCATCCTCGGAATCAGTCCCCAAGTTGTTCTTCTGAATCCGCATCTCCGCCTTCTTCCAATCTGCAAGGCGAACTTGGGCTTCGAGGTTCTCGGGAAGCAACCTTGATCTCTTCTTCGAAAGAATCTGACCTCCGCGACTGAAATGCTGCTCGACGGCTACGGTGGAGCAAGGTGCCCCAAGTATTTGTCGGGCGATTACCTGCAACGTCGGGAATCTTTGTCTTTCGGGACGGCTCCACCACTCAAGGACATCGAAATCTTCCTCTTCATCGCTGAGAAAATCAAAGTTAGTAGACAAATATTCGTCGAGCTCCGAGTGGGGGCTCGACGAAGATCTCGACCTCTTTGACCCAAAGATATCTCGGGCAAGTGCCTTAGTTCTAGCGGTGATGCCGGTTCGTGACCCGCTTGAACTGGAAGGCACAGGAGGACGACCGGAGGGCGCTCTGTCGCCCGTCGAATATTCAGTATATAATTGTTCTAACAATCCTCTAACTCTAGCAACAATAATTGTAACATTGCAATCAGGATCATCCACAATTCCTAAAGTCGGATAATAGTTTTCTAAAAACAATTGAACTCCGTTTAATTTATATCTAGGGTCGAAACAACACGCTACGAGGAAAATGTCGGGTATAAATTTGTAATATGCAATCCATTTCTACCGCATCTCCATAGTTGCTTGGGAAATGGAAGGCGTGTTAATCCCGTCTTGAAGGGATATTGCTACGTTCATTGCAATAAAACAAAAAATGTTTGATGTAGGCATGTAAACGTGGGAAAACGTCCGAGTTGCGTCATAAAAAACTTTGAAAACCTCCACAACGTCCCGGGCCTGAGTCCACACATCGGCAAATATGTGTGAGTCCGGGATGTTTTGTGTTGCAAAACCGGAAAGAAGTTCCTTGTAAGCGATTGAATCATAAATCATTGTGTAAGTGGAGTTCCACCGAGTGCAAACGTCCTTGGGGAACGTTTTTGGGCGGGTTTGGTGAGCACGACAATAAGCGCTCCATTGCTGGCGAAGCTGTTTGCTTCGCCAAAGTGCCCGCAAAACAAATCGAATTGGTTCAACAACACCTTGTAAATATGTTAAACCATCTTGAACACATAAGTTTAAAATGTGAGGGGCGCAACGGATGTGGAAAAACTTGCCGCCTATTGCGGGCTGACAGTTTTGGATTAAATCTGGGATAGATGCGGTGTTGGCAGAAGTGTTGTCAAAACCGATACTAAAAACTCTTTTAGTTAATCTATATTCTTGTAAAACCTTTAAAAGGACACCTGCTATGTTTCGTGCCGTGTGTGCTTCGTCGAAAACTCGAAAAGCTAAAACACGTTTGTGCAATTGAAAACGTTGATCAACCCAATGGCAAGTAACACCCATGTATGAGTGATGTTGCCAATGGTCGGTCCAAATGTCACTACAAATCGAAACGTGTAAATCATGGTTTTTTTGAAAATATTCGATTAATTCATTTTTACGGGTGTTATACCGTCTAAGTATTTTCCTCTTAACCGTGTTTCGACTAATACCTTGCCATGCAGGTTGAACATTTTGCGTAATAAATTCATTGAAACATAAACGTTGTGAAAAACTATAAGCTAAACCCTCGGCAGCTATCATTTCCGCATATTGATCATGACAACTACGATAATCATAAGACCATAAACCAGGGGGTTGAGAGGAAGAAGATGCGTACCCGGTTAGTTGAGTTTGTCCTTTGGCGAGGCCGAGCTTCTCGGGATGCTTCGAACGGATATGGCGACCGTAGTTCCCATATCCGCCTCTCTTCTTGTGCTTGTAGACCGTGGAGCAAAAGTTGCACTTGGCGGCGCAACTCGATTCCTCCCAAGCCGGCTCCCTAGGACCCTTCGTGAACCAATACTTGAAAGTAGCGGCTCGAACTTCCGCCGTAGTAATAGGGTCGCCATCGGCCGGAGTTCCTTGGCTCCCTTCGGCGGGGAACCCGGACTCTTGGGTCGGAATCGTCGGAGTTCCGGCTTGGGGGGTCCCATCGGCCTCGAGCTCGGCCTCCTCCTCCTCCATGATCTCGTCGATGTGGTCGGCGAGTAGAGCATCATCTCGACGACGTCGGGATCCGCTCACCGCCGAGACCGATGCACTTCGACGAAGGCTTGGTGCCGCCGCCGGGTTCGAGCCGCCTCCTTCGACACTCGGGGTCGATGAAGATGGGGCTCCACTAACACTCTTGCGACCCCTAGTAACTCGGTTGATGAAACCCGACATGTTGAATTGAAGAGATTTAGGAGATTTAAGAGAGAGACTACGAAACCGGGATTACGAGAGACAAGATCGAGCGATTAGAGAGCGATTAGAGAGATTAAGATGAGATTAGAGGAGATGAGTGAGGTGTGGGTTGGAATTGGGAGGGAAAGGGGCTATTTATAGAGCCAAACCAAGCCCTTTCCCTCCAATCCGACCGTTGCAAATATAGCCGTTGCCCCCAGATTCAATTTTTTTTTTTTTTTAAGTTGCACTTGGGTGGTGTTTGGCTACTAGTTAACTAGCTTAACTTTTAATTAAATTTATATGTTAAGTTTCCAATATATTTTATGTAGATTTTTATTTTTTGAACATTTTAAATGTAATATATAATGTTTAGTTAATTTTTTCTAAGTTGTTAGGTAATTAGTAAAAATATTATCTTATAAAACAATATTCTTTGAATCATTCAAACACAAGTTTATTGTAAACCGAAAGACGAATACATGTTTACAAATCACGACTCACATTCACCGATTCACATAACATAACATAATAACATAAAAACGTAAAACATAAACTTACTACATTACTACTACAATACTCACTACTTAGGATTAAGACTTAGGACATAGGAATAATAGACTAGTTTTTACCGCCACTCGTCCCACTCGAGCCCGAAGCGCCATCGTTCTTAATCTTCTCGGGGTGCTTGTTGGTGATGTGAGACTTCAAATTACCATGGCCAAGGTTATTCCGCATCTTGTACCTTTTAGCACAATGATGACAAACGGCTACGAATGATCGATCGGCTTGCACATCCGCCTTATCGTAGTGATCTTGAAACAACGCCTCTTTGAGGTTGTCGCCAGACATGATTACAACTTACGAGCTTATGAAAATCAAATTGATAGGTGATTGATGGATTGGATGGGATTTGTGATAGGAGGAGTCGGGTATTTATAGCCCCGAGCACTCTACTAGCCGTTACAACGACTACATTTTTTTTAAAAAAAACCTCCGACGGCCCCACTACAAACGGCTATTTTTTTAAAATAGGGTGACCCGGCGGGTCACGGGTCACGGAATCCCCGACCCTAACCCTAACCCGCTACCCGTCCCTACCCACCAACTCGGACCCGTACGACCCGGCGGGTCACGGGTTGACCCGTAACCCGTGGCCACGCCTACCGTGTTCACTCTAATTCTCTCAAACCTATGTCATTACTTACCACTAATCATCATGCTCCTATCTCACATATACCATCAGAGCCCAGAACATTCATTCAAGCCTCAAAAGATCCCAACTGGAAACATGCAATGCAGTTAGATTATGATGCTTAATGCGTAATGGGACTTGGGACTTGGTTCTCAGGCCTCCGAGTTCTAACATCATTGGTAATAAGTGAGTTTACAGGATTAAACGCAAAGTAGATGGCTCTCTTGATCTCTTCAAAGCTCATCTGGTTGCCAAGGGATTCCATCAAGAAGAAGGTGTTGACTACTTTGACCCTTTTAGTCTAGTGGTTAAACCTACAACCATTCAATTAATCCTCGGCCTTGTTGTTGATGTACGGAAGAATTGACTATGAAAATAAGAAATACAATCAAACCCGCAACTCCTAGCCTATCAAATAAATTCAAGACTCCCTTGTGGGACTGGAAGGGAATCAAGATCGATCCACGAGGAAGCGTGTCAGCGGAATCCCAAAGTAGCTCGAAAACACACGTTCTATAATCAACCAGAAGTCACTCGATGTCAACTGGAATACAACCGATATCTACTGGTGGCAGTCGATATGTAGTAAAAACCTGCAAAGACAAACGAAACAGTCGATATCGACTAGAATGGCTGATGTCAAATAGATCAGAAGCAAAAATCGACCGACTCAGAAAACTGTCAGTCGATCCAAGGCACTCGATGTCGACTGGGGTTTAGTCGATCTCGAGTACAAAAATAGTAACCAAAGTGTGTCGGCAAAGATGGCCGAAGAATAAAAGGATGGAAACGAATGATGATCAGAAATAAGCAAAAGTGTCGAGTTTTTCGAGGACTCAACGAACGACAAATAACGGGTGTAAACAATATAAGAAAAGATCTCCTAAAACCAGGGATTACCACAACGTTAGCCACACATGTACAAGGATAGAATAAGACGGAAACTTATGCTCTCTCATCAAAGGAGCAAGCTTTCACCTTTTCCAACAAATAGAAATATTAGCTTACGCAAATAAACCTAATTGTCTCTACCGATTTTAATGTTTGTGATCCAAGTTGTTAACATGAATTCCTTTTCCTTCGAGAAGGGCTAAACACAAAAAGGTAGGAGATGATCAAGACATAACAAATATCAACATCAAACTCACATCAAACATGTATGGCTAATGTCGGGCTCACCCCGACCCTAAGAGAAAAGCGACTACTCGCTCATGGTAATGATATTGGGAATTACCTTATATTAGTATATCTTGGTTGTTATAGATAGATTTATATCTTTCCTATTATCTTCTTTACTAAGATAGAATATTCAGTTGTAATTGTGTTATTTAAACACACCTCAATCAATCAAAGAAATCACAATTCAGCCTTAAACAATTCTTCATGGTATCAGGCTTTCTTTCGATCCTCTAAAACAACCCTAGCCGTCGGTTCTTCTCCACCGCCGCCGCCTCCTATACCAGCCTCTCCCACTACCTCTACGGACCCTACCCAAACCCTACCGTCGCCGCTGCTATGACTACCCTCGTGGCTCTCACCCCGGCCTCTCCCTACTATCTTCATCCTTCCGATCACCCTGGTCTCTCTATTTGCTTGGTGGTTCTCAAAGGAGACAACTATCAAGAATGGACCGTCGCCATGAAAAACGCCTTATCTGCGAAGCGTGAAGACGGATTCATTGATGGCTCTATTACTCAACCAACAACCATCTCTGCCGATTCCCAGTACTGGCGCCCTATCAATGCCATGTTGATCGGTTCGATTACTCAATCGATTGAGCCTTCTCTTCGCTCCACCGTTACCTATTTCTCTACTGTCAAGGAACTCTAGCTGGGATGATCTTTCTCAGCAGTTCTCTATTGGCAATGGTCCTCGCATTCTTCAACTGCGATATGAGATTGCTCAATGTCATCAAGACGGTCAGTCCGTCGCCGCCTACTTCGGTCGTCTCAAGAAGCTCTGGAACGAGCTTGACAACCATCTTTCACCTCGGGCTTCTACCTGCGGCAATCACACCAAGGAGCGTGAGGAGGAGCGCACTCATCAATTCTTGATGAGGCTTGATGACCACGTCTAGGACTCTGCGTTTCACTATCGTCGCTCAGGATACCTTACCGACTCTCAACAAGGTGCACTCTCTCGCTGTCCAGGAGGAGCGGATGCTTTCTATGCGCACTACTCCTCAATCCGTAACGGATGTGCTTGCCTTCGTTGCTCAGCGTCGTCAGTCTCGTCCATCCTCAGGTACTGTCGATAAGAAATCTCTTTTCTGTGTCCATTGCAACAAGACAGGATATGATAGTGCCGCCTGCTTCAAGATCGTCGGATATCCGGAATGGTGGTACAATGGCAGAGGCGTTGCTGATCCCGTCACTAGAGCACTGCCGCCTCGGAGCAAACAGCCTCTCGCTCCGCCTTCCTCTGATTCTGGCGTCGGCAGGGGTCGTGGCAAAGCTGCTGCTGTGAACTCTGTCATCACCAATAGTCCTGTTGCGTTTGGCTCTCAGTCTATTACTGCTGCTGATCATCAGGGCATCACTATCTCTAACGAGGAATGGGATCACATGCTCGATATGTTTCAGAAATTTAATTCCAAATCCAGGACCGATACTCTAGCAGGTATTCCTTCTACTAATTGGATTCTTGACAGTGGTGCATCGATCCACATGACAGAGGACTACAACTTGCTTCGGAATGTTCATCCGGTTGATGATTGACGCATCAAATACCCAGATGGCTCTTATGTTTCGGCTAATAAGGCTGGCTCAATCTCTATCTGTGACTCTTTTTATATCACTGCATTGTTTGTTCATGGGCTTAACTGTCATTTAATCTCTCTTGGTTGCTTGACTGTGGATCTACGATGTGTTGTTACCTTGACTGATAAGCTCTGTGTGATACAGGACCGCACTTCGAGAACGCTGAATGGAGTGGCTGAAGCTCGGAATAGGATCTATTGGCTATGTTGGGCGCCTCCTGTCACCATTGTTGTCTCCTCTTCTTGCCACACCACCCAAGTCGAGTCCCCCTTACTTTGGCATCAGCGTCTCGGGCATCCGTCATACTCTCTGCTTTGTTCCTTTTGCAAAAATTCTAGTTCAATTTTACCAAATAATAATGCTCCTTGTGATGTATGCTACAAGGCCAAACAAACACGTCTATCTTTTCTTGTTAGTTTGTCAAATCCTTCAGCACCTTTTGATTTGATTCATTGTGATATTTAGGGACCCTACCGTGTTCCGTCCTCTTCTGGGGCTTCTTATTTTTTAACCATTGTTGATGACTTATCTCGTGCCACCTGGGTCTATCTTATGGTCCACAAGTCTGAAGTCTCTCGACTCTTTCAATAATTCTGTACTCTTACTGTCACTCAGTTTCACAAAACTATTAAGTGTGTTCGCAGCGATAATGGTTCCGAATTTCTAGCTCTGCGATCATTCTTTGCAGATCATGGCATTCTCTTTAAATCTTCTTGCGTTGCTACACCTCAACAGAATGGTCGGGTTGAGCGTAAACATCGTCATATCCTCAATGTTGCTCGAGCCTTGTTGTTCCAAGCCAACCTTCCGATTAAGTTCTGGGGTGAGTGCACTCTTATAGCGTGTTTTCTCATCAATCGCACCCCCTCCTCTGTCCTTAAAGGTAAAACCTCATATGAATGTCTATTCAATAAGCCCCCTGATTACACACATATTAGAGTCTTCGACTGTCTTTGCTATGCGTCTGTCATCCCTCGCTCCACAAATAAATTTTCCCCTCGCAGCCGGAGATGCTTATTTGTTGGGTATCCTTTCAGTCACAAAGGTTGGCGTCTCTATGACCTTGAAACACACCAATTATTTGTCTCTCGGGATGTTGTCTTTCAAGAGGATGTCTTTCCTTATCCTCTGTCAATGCCACCCTCTCATGAGTCTCCCACATACCCTAACTCCACCATCCCTGAAGCCCCAGACGAGTCACCGTCGGCTGCCCAACACCCGCCGCCGCCCCCCTCGCCGATCCACTCGCACACATACCTCTTCGGTCATTCTCAAGGACTATGTGTGTCACACCATCCGCAAGGTTGATCCTATTTCGGCTTCTCCTGCTTCCGTCACGTCGTCAGGTACGCCTTATCCCTTAGCTCATTATGTTGACACACATGCTTATAATCCTGTACACTCTAGCTTCTTAGCTGCCATCAGTGCCAATCCAGAACCCCCGTCATTTCGTGGGGCCTTTCGCCATCAGCATTGGCGAGATGCTATGCGGTCTGAAATTGATGCTCTCCATCGCAATGGTACTTGGGAGATCACGACCTTACCTCCTCACAAGAAGGCTATTGGTTGCAAGTGGGTCTTTCGAGTGAAGTACAACTCTGACGGCAACATTGAACAGCATAAAGCACGCCTTGTTGCTCTCGGAAATTGGCAGGTCCAGGGTATGAATTATTCTGAAACATTTGCTCCAATTGCTAAACTGGTATCTGTCAAAGTGTTCCTTGCAGTTGCTTCTATCCGAAAATGGGAGCTTCATCAGATGGATGTGCACAATGCCTTCTTACATGGTGATCTTGTGGAAGAAGTGTACATGTCCATGCCCCCTGGCTTCTCCACAGATGGTAGTCCCAGGGTCTACAGACTTTGGAAGTCTCTCAACGGGCTCCGACAGGCTCCCCGCAATTGGTTTTCTAAACTAGCAGCTGCTTTCCGACATGCTGGGTTCCGTCAGTCCTATGCCGATTACTCCCTGTTCTCTTTTGTTCGTTCCAATCTGGTTCTGCATGTGCTTATTTATGTTGATGATCTAATTATAGCAGGGAACAATTCTGAATCTATTGTTCGCTTCAAGGCCTATCTCCACTCCTGCTTTCACAGGAAGGACCTCGGCCATCTGAAATACTTTCTGGGCATTGAGGTCTCACGAACCTCTTCTGGCATCACCCTGTCTCAGCGCAAGTACACTCTAGATATTCTTGGCGAGGTTGGTCTTCTTGGTTCCAAGCCTGCCGATTTTCCTATGGAGCATAATCACAAGCTTGCTCTAGACAATAGTGCTCTTCTTTTGCAGCCAGATAGGTATCGCCGCATCGTCGGTCGTCTCATTTATTTGACAATCACCAGACTGGATCTATGCTATTCGGTTCACGTCCTTGCTCAATTCATGCAGCAGCCTCGTTAGGCTCACTTGGATGCGGCATTTCGGGTTTTGCGCTATCTCAAGGGCCGTCCTACTCAAGGTGTCTTTCTCTCTCGTCACAGTGATCTACGCCTCGTGGCCTATTGTGATTCTGACTATCCTCTGACTTGTCGCTCCTTAACCGATTACATCGTCAAACTTGGTGAGTCTCCTGTTTCTTGGAAAACAAAGAAGCATACAACGATCTCCCGCTCTTCTGCGGAGGCCGAATACAAAGCAATGGCTACGACTTCCTGCGAGCTTGTCTGGCTCAAGTCGCTTCTGCGCTCTTTTGGCGTCAGTCATTGACAAGAGGAAAACCTGTCGTTGTTCTTGCCAAAAAATACTCAAACTCACAACTAGTATAGTGTATAAGTAAGAGATCGATCCACAGGGAAATCTATTAAATTCAAGTCTAATTCTAATTGCTAAGAGAGAAAAGGGGGAGTTTTTAGTGTGAAAAGATCTGCCTTTTAGCAAAGCAGAAGCAAGCAAACAAAGTGAATTGGTTTAAGAATGCAGTGGGGAGGAATAGGTTCACCTACAATTTATCACTTCGATTGATGAATTCGATCCTTGTTTCAGCCTCTAGTTCTTGTCTTTTCCTATCAATGTCCTTGTCCAGATCTTATGTAAATTACTAGTCCTACGAGTCCTAGCAACCCTTATCTCTAAATAACCCTAACACGGTTAAGATTCAACCTAGAGATAGCATTAAGATTATGAATTAACCAAGGTACACATAATATCAAGTTACGAGCCGATATTCAACATGTATTCAACTTCCTACACATCCAATTAGTCCTACGAGTCTTAAAGGGATATGATTGCCACTTGGGTTAAGGTTCGCTACGAGGAATCTACAAAACCCTAGCAATTGAATGAATCTACTCTAACTAGTTGATCAGGCTAGAGAGAATAAAACACATTCAAGCAATTAAGCACAAGGAAGTCAAAACATTGCAATAGGAATAAGAACTAGATTAAGAAACTCACAATTCAACAATCAAAGATCCAAATCGTAGGCGAAACCTCAAGAGTTTAGTTGCTCATGCTCAACAGTGCTCTCAACAATGATGTAAAGTGCATAAGGTCAATGAAAGAATAACTAGAAAAGCCTTAAATAGTCTTGAGAAAGTCGGCCCAAAATAACTTAATGAAAACCCTAAGTAAAATCCGAATAAATGTTCAGCTACTGTACGGGCCGCGGGGCGGCCAGGCCAGGCCGCGGGGCGGCCGGCGATCAGCGAAGTGCTCCGTTTCTTTCTTCGAGCCGCGGGGCGGCCAGCGATGCTACGGGGCGGCCTGCGAATCTTCCGATCTGCTCCTTCTTTGTTTCCAGCAGCTCCTAAGTATTCTCCTTAGCTTATTTTTGCTCTTTTCAAATCCATTTCACCTCCAATCTACTTTACCTGAAATAAACCATAAAATCATGTAGATTCCCCCTCTTCTAACTCAACAAATGAAAATGCAAATTCAACTAAATAAATGCAATATTCACACCTAAATTATGCTAAATGCAATATATTATGCAATACTAAATATGCTCTATCAAATTCCCCCACACTTGAACCTTTGCTTGTCCTCAAGCAATATAAAACTCAACTCTGCAGCCCCACAGAATAGCAATTCATGTATCCACACCTCAATATTCTTTAAGTGCATGAAAACTAGCAAACACAAAAGATTAATAACATCATAGCACATAATTGGAATAATCAATGAAATCAGGCAACCATATCCATTCTAGACCACACAAAGGAGACGTGTTTCACTCTCGCTCAAGTGTTTAGGTTTAAATGTTTACGCTCAAAACTCAATCTTCAAAAACTTAGCTACAAGAGCCTTGCACCAGTGTTCTAAATCTCCACCGTTGGTGACTCTACACACAACAAAAATCATGAGGTCTTTCAATTGGGTTGTAATGGGGCCAAGGTAGAACATATACGGTATGGAACAATTTTGGTCATGTGGTGCTCATAATCCGGGAACTAAGGAAGAAACCAAATCATACAACCACTCATAAACATCTCATACCATATCTCTATAATGCCAAACAACACCAATCTCAAGTATAAAACTTTAGAAACCATACTCAACTCATTCCTTTATTCTTTTTTTTTCTTTTCTTCTTTCTTTTTTTTTCTTTTTTTTTTCTTTCAATCATTCATGCTATATCAAATGATTTTTCTTGACTTTTACCCCTAAGTGAATTTTATCCTCCTTAGGTCCCAAGTAATAAAAATGCTAGCAAGAATCAAACATCTCATAAATACACCTCCAACATACAATCCACCACTACAAACCATCATCCACAATAGATATTCAACAACTATTCCTAAATTCCCGGATGGGGTCAGGCTATAATTGGCTATGGAATCATCTTGTGGAGCTATAAAAGAATAGGCAATTAGGCTCAAACTGGCTTGAAGCAGAGGATAATATGTAAGGTGGGAATAGAGTCAAATAGGGCTAATAAAGGTGCCTCAATCATGTTTAAGTCATGTGCAGAAATCATAATATGTAGCCTTGAACAAGATATCTCAATGCAAGTCAAAGAGGAAGTAATCGAAGAGAGTACACTCAACAAGCAAAAGGACTCAATAAAGTGTAGTCCTGAATAGGCCAAAATAAGCTCACCAGGACATGTCTAGAACTTCAAGATCACCCAAAAATTCAAGATTTTATGCGCTCAATCATCAATCAATCATGCCCACCAAATAGTGTAGAAAACATATATCGAAGGCTTCAACAATCAAAGCACATCATGGGGCATAAATCTCAATAGAAAATATAGAGGACAAACGGCATCCATATGGGGAAATAAGACCTATTCCTAATAATGCAAGAACTAAAACTGATTTTTTTTTTTCATTTTTTTTGAATAAGAAATAATGGTAGAAACTAAATATGCATACAACCAATAGAACTAAACATGCAAACTTAAAAGTTAAAATGCAGTGCAGCTTAGAACCAAAATACAGAGAGTTTGCAAGTCTTCTCCCCCACACTTAGTTCTGACATTGTCCTCAATGCAGAAAAGATAACAAAAACATCAAAATAAAAATAAAAGGGAAAAGAAAAGAAACAACTGACATGCTCACTGATGAGGTGGAGGCGGTGGCGGGTATGGTGGAAACTGTGGATAGGCGAATCGATAGAAGTCCTCCTGCCTCTGCCATATCTGCTCCTGCATCCGTCTGATCGATGTCTGGCCCTCAGAGACATCCTCCAGGTGAGAAGTCAAGCCACGTACATCCCGACGAATGTCGCCAATCTCCACATACAGCTGCTGGTGGTGGTCCCACATCACATCCTGCCTCTGGGACATCCGCTGCTGGTTCTCCCACATTGCGTCCTGACGACGCGACATCATCTGCAGATGCTCCCACATAGTGTTCTGCTGGAGATATAGATCGGCCATCTGCTGCTGTAGCGCGTAGTAGTCTGGACCAGCACTTCCAGCTATGCCAGAAGGTCCAGATCCACTGCCTCCAATATCCGTCTGAACTCTGGGAACATCCTCAGCATCTTCCTGCTCAGCTTCAGGAGCCTGCTCCTCCTCATCATCATCATCCTGATCCATCTCATCCCCCATATAAAAATCAGCAGCTGTAGGGCCAAAAGGGAGATGGCGGGGCAATCTCAACCGAATCCTCCCCTGATGGCCTGCCCTCCAAATCCACATCGGTGCTCTGCCCTCCAGGTGGCCAGTCTTCCTCAGCTGGGCCTCATCATACAAAAATGACCCATGCTGAATGTCATGGACAGTGCTTATATCAATGCACGCGCGAGCTATGAGGGTAATAAGACCCCCAAAGCTGATGGTCGCCTTGTCGCGCTTGTCCAAAATATCCTTGCAGTTCATCAGAAACAGGTCTACCCAACCTGGAACTACAGGGCTCTCTGGCGTCAGACACCATAGGAATCACATATCCTTCAGCGAGATCTTGTTGACCTCAGCCTGTGCGAAGAAGATGTTCGCCAGAACCTTGTGAATAAGTCGTAGGGCAGGATGGCGAATGCTGGAGTTGTACTGGCCCTTCTTGGCCTCAAAAGGCACCCTAGTAGATGCCAACCAAAAAGCCACAGGGCCCTCTCCCTTGCAGACATCAAGCCAACCAGCAGTCGGCGCAGCTGTAACACCCAGAATCTGTGCCAATCTCTCCTTTGATAATGTGTAATCCCTCCCAAGCAACCGAAAATCAATAGATGCACGGTTCACACTCAAAGTTGCTAAAAATTCTTTACATAGGCTTGGATAAGTAGGAGCATTCTTCTCTAACAAACCTCCTAGGCCCCCATGCTCTAATAGTTGCCTAGTGCATGCATCCATTTGTAACAATCTAAGTGTCGGCTCATGAAAGAATTTGGTTACAAAGAAATTCCTAGTGTTTAAACCATTCCATCTCTCTTTCTGATTTCTACTCATTCCATGTGGTCTCGACATTACGAATCTGAGCTAAGAAATATTACCCAAAAGAATGGAAATCCAGAAAAACTCACGGAAAATCAGCCTCTGCAGGGGCCGCGGGGCAGCCGAGGAGGGCGACGGGGCGGCCGGCGACAGGGGTGGCCGCGGGGCGGCGGGTCAGGTGACGGGGCGGCCTAGGAAATGCCGGATCTAGAACTTCGGACGTCGGATCTGCTCTCCGACGTCCCTACCTTCCTCCCTCCGTGGTGGATTTTAAGAAAAACTTGGAGATTTCTTGGGAGAAGGCCGGTTTTTGTGGAGATCTAGAAGAGAGAAGCGATAAGGTGGATAGTGTGGAGGAAGAAGATGAGAAAAGAGAATATATGTGGAGCTTTGGGTGAAAGTAGATAGCTTGAAGGGTGGATTCAATGGAGGATTTTGGTGGTGTTGAAGAAGGAAGAAGATAGAGGTTGAAGATAGAGGATAGCGGCGGCCAGGGTGAAAGTGATAGAGTGGGAAGAAAAAGAGAGGCTAGGGTTTATTTTGATTGGTAAGTGGGGGCCCACACGGGCCCCTAAAATTTTTTCTATCCGGAAAAGGATGCGGGGCGGCCAGGGCAGGCGACGGGGCGGCGTGCGATCTTCGCGAAGGGGCTTCGCTGAGACTCGGCCGCGGGGCGGCCTGGCTGGCGACGGGGCGGCCAACAAATTTCCGTCCCTTTTCTTTGTCCTTTCTCCCTGCAGTGTTAGTATGCCCAAGCCAAAAACCAAAACTAAAAAGAAAACGTAATGCACAAATAAAATAGAATCTAAATTACTTACCTTGGGTTGCCTCCCAAGCAGCGCCTTTGATTACCGTCGTTGGCTCGACGTTATATTCATCCACTCATTCAAGACTCAAGCGGACATCGACAGCGCCCTCAAAAGCAAATCAAACTCTAGTGCCCAACCGATATTCGAATGCACACTGAAAATGAAACAATTGGTAATTAGAAATTCAGCAATGAGAATCATTACCAACTTACCCTTCGTTTGAGCTTGATTCTCCCTCGAGGGTATGTAGAACCACCAACACAGTTCTGCTAGTGGTTTGTTGAAGTAGTGGCTCCATGGATCGACATATTCACCAAAATCTCCCAATTTACAAAAAGTACCAGTTTCTAGTTCGGGAACCACAGAAATTAGTTCCAGACTTGGCTCCTTGATAGGCGAGTTGGGGATGATTTCTACGAATGAAGGGGGCATCGAAACATCCTCAATATCTAGGGACGTCCCCTGAGATTTCGTGTCGATAACCACTAGATGCTCTTCTTCATTATCAGAGAATTCATCATTGCTTGCATCTTGACTTTCATCAAGTTGAGGAATATGACATTGTTGAACTAACAACTCCTGCAATGTCTTAAAGAGTCGGATAATTGCTTCCCCATTTTGATTCATAGCTTCCCCAGTTTGATTCATAGCCTCCCCAGTTTGATTCACTATCTCACGTAATTGCCCTATCTGCTCCATCAAGACAATGGTTGACTCTTCCATGGATGGGTCGGAGTACTCCATTGGTTGAAACGTCGAAGTGTAGGATTCTTCCTCCGCCGATTGGTCACCCATGTAGCAGAGAAGATCCCATAATCCCGACACTCCTAAACCAGTAAGGCTTCCATTGTTTATGGACCTGGCAAGTTCTCGGGTCTGAGGAGCCATGCCCTCAAAAACGCAAACCACCACATCTCGCAAACTATCTCGGAAACCCCGTGAATAACGGATGTTAAATAAATTTTGCACTCTTGTGAGGTAGTTGTGAAAATATTCTCCCTGAAACTGCCATAACTTCAACATCTAGAAATATCAGCAATAAGGTGTCGTGAACCGTAAGATAGGTCCACGACGGGGTTAGATGTAAATATATACAAAAGTTAGCAATTAAAATAACACAAGAATTAAATAAGAGTTCCCCGGCAACGACGCCAAATTTGACAAGAGGAAAACCTGTCGTTGTTCTTGCCAAAGAATACTCAAACTCACAACTAGTATAGTGTATAAGTAAGAGATCGATCCACAGGGAAATCTATTAAATTCAAGTCTAATTCTAATTGCTAAGAGAGAAAAGGGGGAGTTTTTAGTGTGAAAAGATCTGCCTTTTAGCAAAGCAGAAGCAAGCAAACAAAGTGAATTGGTTTAAGAATGCAATGGAGAGGAATAGGTTCACCTACAATTTATCACTTCGATTGATGAATTCGATCCTTGTTTCAGCCTCTAGTTCTTGTCTTTTCCTATCAATGTCCTTGTCCAGATCTTATGTAAATTACTAGTCCTACGAGTCCTAGCAACCCTTATCTCTAAATAACCCTAACACGGTTAAGATTCAACCTAGAGATAGCATTAAGATTATGAATTAACCAAGGTACACATAATATCAAGCTACGAGTCGATATTCAACATGTATTCAACTTCCTACACATCCAATTAGTCCTACGAGTCCTAAAGGGATATGATTGCCACTTGGGTTAAGGTTCGCTACGAGGAATCTACAAAACCCTAGCAATTGAATGAATCTACTCTAACTAGTTGATCAGGCCAGAGAGAATAAAACACATTCAAGCAATTAAGCACAAGGAAGTCAAAACATTGCAATAGGAATAAGAACTAGATTAAGAAACTCACAATTCAACAATCAAAGATCCAAATCGTAGGCGAAACCTCGAGAGTTTAGTTGCTCATGCCCAACAGCGCTCTCAACAATGGTGTAAAGTGCATAAGGTCAATGAAAGAATAACTAGAAAAGCCTTAAATAGTCTTGAGAAAGTCGGCCCAAAATAACTTACTGAAAACCCTAAGTGAAATCCGAATAAATGTTCAGCTACTGTACGGCCGGCGATCAGCGAAGTGCTCCGTTTCTTTCTTCGAGCTGCGGGGCGGCCAGCGATGCTACGGGGCGGCCTGCGAATCTTCCGATCTGCTCCTTCTTTGTTTCCAACAGCTCCTAAGTATTCTCCTTAGCTTATTTTTGCTCTTTTCAAATCCATTTCACCTCCAATCTACTTTACCTGAAATAAACCATAAAATCATGTAGATTCTGCCTCTTCTAACTCAACAAATGAAAATGCAAATTCAACTAAATAAATGCAATATTCACACCTAAATTATGCTAAATGCAATATATTATGCAATACTAATTATGCTCTATCAGTCATCATGGTTCTATGCGTTTGTGGTGTGACAACCAATCGGCGATTCATATTGCCACTAATCCCGTCTTTCATGAGCGCACGAAACACATTGAAGTCGATTGTCATATTGTTCATGATCATGTCGAGTCTGGTAATATTGCTCTATTTCATGTTCGCTCATCACAACAACTCGCGGACATCTTCACCAAGGCACTTGGGCATAAACAATTCCATTTCCTATTGGACAAGTTGGGCATTCGTTCCAGCCATGCTCCAACTTGAGGAGGATTATTGGGAATTACCATATATTAGCATATCTTGGTTGTTATAGATAGATAGATTTATATCTTTCCTATTATCTTATTTACTAAGATATAATATTCAGTTGTAATTGTGTTATTTAAACACACCTCAATCAATCAAAGAAATCACAATTCAGCCTTAAACAATTCTTCAAATGAGAGACATCATAAACATATAAAAAAAACTAAATTGCATTAAAAACCAAAACCTCGAAGTCTTCACAATCGTAGCGCTCCAACTTTCGCAAGAACACCTTATTTGCTCTGAAATTGAATTGAACTAAAACGTAGCCCCAAGGGCTTTATTTATAGCTACTAATCCTTGCTAGCCAAGGAAAGGCAATCTTAATCCTAACCTAATTGGAATTAATAAATAAATATCTAAATAAGTAAATTCTCTAGGGTAAATAGACATTTACCCATAAGGATAGAAGTTTATAAGGTAAGATAAAAAATCTCGTACTTCGTGGTTAAGTAACTCTCCTTCAACTCGGATTCATCAAAACGCGTCAACAGCCCAATAAGGATCCAGTCGACGTCGACCAAGTTCAGTAGACATCGAGTACACTTCACTCGATCTCGGGTGCCTAAGTAGATCTCGAGTGTCTCTTCTTTCCCAACTTCTAAATGTGGATAATCTTCACTAGACATCGAGTAGCCTCCACTAAATGTCGAGTACTCCAGTAGATGTCGAGTGATCAGTCGTTCTCAAGGGTCAATATTGACTGAAATTACAGTAGCTTCCTTGTCCAACACTTAGCCAATTTCTAGTTTAATTTACTCTAGTCGATATCGATTGAATCCACTAGATATTGAGTGCTTCTCTGCAGTCGATCCTTCCTTTTAGTTTTGTTCCGGAATGGCTCCAAATTTTGCAAACTTAAACCAAAACTTGTGTATACCTCTATTTCTTGCAAATAAATACAAACTACACAAATTCAACATATTCCCAACCCATAATATATAAAATAGCTAGAATGTCTACACGAGTGACCTCTATTTGTTCAGGTTAATGTCAGTAATGCCTTCCTCAACGGTGATCTCTTTGAGAAACTCTACACGAGTCGGCCACCTGGCTTCTCCTCACTTCAACACCCAGACATGGTCTATAGACTTTGAAAGGCCCTTTATGGTCTTAAGAAAGCACCTCGAGTTTGGTTTCACAAGCTTTAGCATGTGCTATTTCGTCACGGTTTCACCTCTTGCAAGTCTGAAACCTCGTTGTTCATCAAACAATATGACTCTCCGGTTGCCTATGTTCTTGTGTATGTTGATGACCTCATCATCACTGGGTCCCATGCTCCGTTTATCACCAAGTTTATTGCTTATCTCAATTATGTGTTCTCTCTAAAGGACCTTGGTGATTTGCATTACTTCTTGGGTATTGAAGTTAACTATCCAACTGGTCGACTACTCCTCTCCCAGATAAAATATATTTGTGATATCCTTGATTGCAGTAAGATGTCTGAAGCAAAAGCCATAGCGTCTCTTGCTGAGCCTGGATCTTGCTTAGTCCAACAAGGTGATCCCTTGTCAGATCTGCATCTTTATCGGAGCATCGTTGGCGCCTTACAGTATTTGCACAATTACACGCCCTAAGATCTCATATGTTGTCGACAGAGTATGCCAGTTAATGCACCAGCCCACTGATCTCCATTGGTTTGCAGTCTAGTGCATTCTGTGCTAGAAGGGCACGGTCGATTATGGTCTTGTCATTCGCCTTGCATGTGATGATCGCCTTATTACCTACAGTGATGCATGGTGGGCTTCTGATCTTGATGACGGCAAGTCTCAAGATGGCTTCTCTCTTTACTTTGGCGGCAACCTTATCAGTTGGGCTTCTCGGAAGCAGAAGGTTGTTGCTAGCTAGCTAGCTCCAGTACAGAAGCTGAGTACTATGTCATTGCTCTTGCCGCCGTCGAACTCATCTGGTTACAAGAACTTCTCTGTGAGATGTCTGTTCATGTTCATCATCCTCCCATCATCTTATGTGACAATCTCAGTGCCATTTTCCTATCTGCGAACCCAGTTCTTCATCAGCAGTCTGAACACATCAAATTATACTATCACTTTGTTCGTCAACAAGTTCAGGAATGTGATCTCATTGTTTGTCATGTTCGCTCCTGTGATCAAATTGCTAACATTTTTACCAAGGTCGTGTGAACCACTCGATTTCAACAGTTGCGTTCCAAGCTCTCGGTGCTATAATTAGATTTGCCCTTATCCCAATAGGATTTGTGAATATCCATATGAGATTTCATTTTATCTTATGAGACCCTAATTTCATCTTAACAGGGTTTTAGATTACGCTTATCCTCCTATGTAATATCTATATATTCTTAGGGATTGTGAATAAGAAAATCATCTTTTCCCTCAAATCAAAAGCTTTACAAAAACAATATTATATATTAACTTTTTTTATTATTATTTTTTTACAATTTTTTATCAAAAAATATTAAGTTGTAAAAAAATAATTTAAAAAAGTTGATATTTTATATAGTTTTTAACTTATTAAAATACGTGTTAAAAAGTCAAACAACACATATTTTGGATCGGAGAGAGCATTTATTTCTTTCCTTTTAATATAGACATTTAACTTTCAGATGGAATATAAAATACTCAGTATAAAATATGGTAATTAAACTCCCATTGTAATTTGGCAAATTTGCTAAAATGACCTTCATATCCGGAAGGTTTACAAGAGTAACCCAATCCGGAAAAAAATTTGCACAAAAGCGGATATCCGGATTGAGGAGGCAAGCGGTAGCTGGTAAACTGAGGGGAGTCGGGAAAGAGGAAAAAAAACAAAAGGAAAGAGGGGAAAGGGAAACAGAGGAGGAAGACGCCTCATTCAATCGGCGAGCTCGGGTGCCATGAAATCGAGGGGAGCGGCGGTGGCAGAGGCGTCGGAGAAGGGCCGGACGCCCAATTAGATTGGAATCCAAACCGACCCAATTCATCTCCTCCTTCCTCGTCTGTCTCTCTCTCTACCAACAGATGGGAAGGTCGCCCTAATCACCGGCGGAGAAAGCGGGATCGGTGAGGGGAAACCGCCAGGTGCTTCGGTTTCGACTCCAGCACCACCGTCTCCCCGTCGGACTGTTGTTCTCGCAGCTTCGGCGCCCTGCGGGTACAGCCGCCTCCTCCGATGATCCTGGTTGTGGTGCTTGGAAGGATAAGAAGGAGGAGATTCTTCAAGACATTGAGCCAATTACTCATCTCACCAAAGAGATTCTGCACTCCAAAAGGTCTCCCTTTCTTCGTCTTTCGTTTTCTCAATCGATCAATTGCTCATCTATCTTTGATTATCTGATGATGTGAATTTGATTTGTTTTTTTGGTCGGCGTGTGAATTTGATTTGTTAACTATACTAGTTGAAAAGAGGCTATTTTGTACTGAACAATTTCACACTTGTATGATTTCTATAGAACTAAGCCAGTGAATGGAATGAAATTAGGGAAATTCTCAGTGCTATCTATTCCTGCTGTGAACTGCATATCACTGTATCAAATCTTGCCCAGGTTGTTCTAGAAGGAGATTAGAAATGGAAGTCGCCTTACTATTTCATTGGGAATTCAATCTTGCAAAGAAACTTGTTCTAGAAGGAGATTAGAAATGACCCTCCTGGATATGCAGGAAGTTGCTTTTGAAGAGCTGAAGAAAGAGCTGCAAGAATATTTGTAGTTGCTAATGAAATAAAGCAACAAATACCTTCCATAACAGCAGTCTCTTCTGGTGCAATTGCATCTGATTACCAGAGATTAAGAGTAGAAAGTGTGTGCTCAAGATTGGGACTTGTTTCGTTGGCATATCTTTGGAAGCAAGATCAGAGGCTACTCCTTGAAGAAATGGTAGCTAGTATCTTATCACTTATTAAGATTCTTAATTCAGAGTTAAGTTTAGAATGCATGTAGTTGCTAATGATGTCTTTTTTATTTTATTTATATGTTATGAAAATACGATATGGGTGACATGTAAATTCAGTATGGGTTATTTTTGGTGCTGCTACCACATAGACATCGATTTTGTTTTTTGAAAGACATCGGGTATTACCTGATGTTAAATGACATATTTGTTGTTTTTTTTTGTTATCTCAGCCTATATGGGATTTGAACCCACATCTTTGTGTTTGAACGCAACGCTCTACCATTTGAGCTAATAGGCTTTAAATTAGATATAATATTATTACATAATAGCAAAAAAAGCATTTGAAACGAAAGACATTTGTTAAACCTTCTGAGTAAATAGGAAACTCAAACCACAAAAAAAGGAGAATCAGTGGACTTAAAGCCAGTAAGAGCAGACTTATATATAGCTCTAACTTTTGTACTAGAATATCATGTATTAACACTATGGCAAAATGAAAGGTCATCCCAACAGTGGAAAATTTACATGGTTGCTCAAGTGTGTGACTAAGTGATAATAGCAACTAATATACTGAAGGCGCTGGCAGTGCACAAAAATTATCAGACGAGCCCTGGCAGTTTCTCCCAACTAAACACAGTTGCAAGAGGAAATAAGTGAGAGCGGTAAAAAAAAAAAGATGAACAACATAAAAGTCCCAATTAACAGCATAAAAGCAGCTTCATAGGAAATGAATCAGCACAAATTTAGGCACATCAGTTCATGCCCATTACATTCAATCAGGATCTAGATATGCACATAAAACTTCAAACAGAAAAGAAATGATGAAAGACAAGGAATTGCATGAATTTTCAGCACTACACACCACTTCATGATAGCACCAATAAAACCCCACAAACAAATTCCAAAACTTCCCCAAAAACTAACAAAACCCACGATTAAAAGAGGTCTCTTGTGACCGTGCACAAATCAGAACAAAGACAGCGATCAAGATATGTAATTAAATCATCTAACTAATTAAATCATCTAACTCTTTACCTAGAAAAAGATCACCCAATGACTTACTTTGGACCATGAACCAGTATGGCTAGATCCTTGGTCATTTTCCTGACTCTACTGTCTCAATGCAGGCACTTTCTAGCTTCTGAACAAAATCTAGCAACTTTTCATTCCCATCAAGCTTCGCCCTGTATGGTGTCAATATAAAGAGGACGAGATCAAAGGACACGGTGAAAACAACACATAAGGCTCTATGTGATACAGCCTGATTAAAGGCCAACTGTAGTCATAGTTTCATACAGAAAAACACAAGGTGTATAACCATAAGTTGTCTGTGGAAAGCATTAATTCAAATTAACTATTGAACTACCAAATTGCTACACATACTCGAAAACCATAAAATGTGGTTACATAAAAGCCAAGTACCATAAACAGATGCATAATATGAATAACTTAATATGTTGTATCCATCTTCTTTTCTTTTCCTTGTTATTTTCTAGAACCATACAACATGAATCATTCTATAGATGATTTAATTATGGAGGAACATGAAATTCTGACATTTTATATATTCAATTCAAAAGCTAATACTTACAAAATATAGTGTCCTCTTGTCAAGTTCATACTTAATCTTGCTCACTTTAGCCATCAATATTTGCCTATTTATCAAATGTTACCTAAAGAAAAAATTATCCTATAATCAATGTATCATGTTTCTATCAAATGTTAACTCCATCAGATCACATCTTTAACCCGAGGCACAAACCACAATAGTGTCCTCAAATCCTCAATCTATTCTCTATATTTAAATAGGTAGGAGATACAACTACTGTGACGGGCCAGTCAATGAAATTGAGGGATTGAAGTTTACTAAACTATACATAAGAGCTAGAAACGTAAAAGGGGGCATTGCTCAAATAAGGAGCAAGATAGCGTTCACAGTCATTCGAATTGCTTTGCACAGCCAGCACAGGTAACCCACCATTAGAAATTAGGTTTCTACTTCCTAAGTGTTTCTTTCTACATGACGCTTACTTTAGGTTTACATGACACTTACTTTAGTTTTACATGACGCCCAAATCTCCTTTGATCTCCTTTCACATCTAAGTAGAGACATGGCAACATACTAAATCCTAATCTATCAACATCTGAATTATCACCTAAATTCTATCAAGCAATCCAAGAACTAAGGCATAAGCATCAATACTAAATACTATGTATGTTTATCACAAAAAGTCCTCAACTGCAGCAAACATGAGCAAGAGAAAGATATTTGTTTATGCAAGCTATGTAAAGTATATAGATACTGATTGTTTGTTACCTGTTTCAGTTCATGTTTTAGCTCTTGCCTCACTCGCTCCATGTCTCTGAAGTCTGAACTATTCCAAGGTTTTTGATTCAATATTACAAACACTCCACTTCAGGAACAACTCCCTTCACTCCTTCCATTTCCAAAATATCATACCAGCACCGCCAACTGGACCAAAAGCCCTTTAATTGAACTCAAAATTTGGAATTATCTCTCGTCTAATGACCAAAAACTAAAATCAGAAAGATCCCTAATTCGAAGGAACCCGGAGAGGAAGAAATTAGTAAAAGAACCGAGAGAAAGGGCTGAGAGTGTACCTTACAAGCTATAACCACTCAAATTTAAAAGAACCCTAGAACCGAAATGGAGAAAACACCCAAATTTGAAATAACCATAGCATCTAAATGGAGAAAAGGAATTGAGAGAGTGAGTGTGTATCTTACCGATCAGCCGGTAGGCTGCTTTGCAAAGGAGTTTGCCGGAAAAGCTTTCAACTTTTGATGGACGAACGTCTTACCTGATTCGAAGAAACGCTCAAAGACCGCCATGGAAGTGATGGATTAGATATTTGGATGACGCACCCCACGGACACAGAGGGAGAACGACTCCTTTGATGCGGAGCCTCCGTCTCTTTCTCAATCCAACCAACCTCCTTAGCGCTCGAGCCCTTCCGATGAGCCGGAGACCGCGCCAGCCTCCAATCCCATTCCTTCTCCCTTCCCCTTCTCTCTCGCGCAGGCTCTCTCTTTCTCTCTTCTGGAGACCGGTTACTCCAGGTAACGTTTACCGCCTGGGGTGTAATTTTTTAAGGGGGAAAGGTTAACCCTTGCAAATTGAACCGGGTAGTGGGTTAGTCATGCAAACCAAACCGGGGCAAGGGTTACTTCCTTTAATTCCCTCTTGTAATTTCCCCCACAAAATTATCAATAAACGAATATTTTGACCTCATATCCATTCACTCGACTCAAAATTAGAATAAATCAATACTATTAATAATTATCTATATTTTTTTTTGATTAGGTAAAAATTCGGATGGGGAATCCTATCCGAAAGCATCCTGTCGGATGAGGTCAAGAAGACCTGTATCTAGGTATAGCTCAGGCCCCCTGGTAGAGTAGCAAAGGTGTGCAACCTTATCCGCTACCCGGTTACCAATGCGGGGAATATATGATACACTAACATTCCTTATTCCTTGGAGAAGGCTTTGGATATCTGACATAACCATTTCTATATCTATATCAAGAAGTATATATATTTTTAATTAAAGAAAGTGTGTTAATTATATAAATAAAATTATTGATAATTATTATTAATAATATTAATTATAATGTGTATTTCCGTTTAAGGTTGATCTAAGCTTTGGGAAATCTGTCATATATTTATAAACTAGTTAAAATTAAATCAATTTTTTTAATAGTTATTATTTTTTTTTCAAATTCAGTACCTAAAGAATTAAAGACGCGTATAGTCATATAAAGATGGTTATTTCCACCGAATTGGAGCCAAAGAGCCAAACTCAAACACGCAAAATTAAATGAGACAAACTCAGCTTATTTCCACCGAATCGCCTCGGCAATACGGGGGAAAAAAATTATAAAACATCTAATTTCGGAATCAGGATTGCATCTAACTGATCATAGTCTAATAAGAAACGAGTTCGCCTCATGCTTCTCGTCCCGCTTTAAGTCTTCTTACAACCATGACATTTCCTTCACCAACGACCTTGATGTTATCGGTACTGAGATTTCGGAGGATGACAATTCTTTCCTAACCTCTGCAGTTACAAATGGCGAGATAAAAAACGCCCTGTTCTCCATTAAAGCCGATAAGGCACCGGGTCCTGATGGTATGCCGGCGGGTTTCTACCAAACCTACTGGGACATTGTTGGTCCATCTGTCATAAAGGCGGTGAAGGCCTTTTTTCAATCAGGGAAAATGCTTCGTCAGATAAACCATACTTTCATTACCCTGATCCAAAAGATAGATAACCCTGAAACAGTCAATTATTTTAGACCAATCAGTCTATTCTCTACAGTTTACAAAATTATTTCAAAAATTCTCACCAACAGGTTATCAAAAGTTTTCGATAGACTAATCCACCCTCTACAAAGTGCGTTCACGAAAGGCAGATCCATTCAGGATAACATTCTGATTGCACATGAAATTTTTCATTCATTTAGAATCTCCAAAGCTAAATGTGGCTACATGGCAATCAAACTAGACATGGAGAAGGCATATGACCGAATCGAGTGGCCATTCCTTTTCGCCGTTCTACAGAAGTTCGGTTTTGATGAGTTATTCATTCTTTGGATCAAAGAATGTGTACAAACAGTTTCTTATTCTGTTCTTATAAATGACGAACCATATTCGCCATTCATACCCTCTAGGGGTTTGAGACAGGGTGACCCTCTCTCTCCCTTCCTTTTTATCCTCACAGCAGAGGTGCTGGCTAGGACCCTTCATCGCCAGGCAGATGTCTCCAAGGATCTTGGTTTCTGTCTTGGGAGGGGGGGTGTTAGGGTCCCGTTTCTGGCTTTCGCAGATGATATTATGCTTTTCGGTAAAACCAACCAGACAACATGTAATGATCTATTGCACACAATCAGCCGTTTTTGTCTTATCTCGGGACAAAAAGTTAATTTGAACAAATTCAGCTTCCAAGTTTCAGCCGCCACGACAGCATCAGCAATGAATACTGTTTCTATGACTCTGGGAATCCCACAAACCAATAATCTTGAACAGTACCTTGGGTGCCCGATCATCAACGGAAGGGTTAATCGCGATACCTTCGCGGACATTATACTTAAGGCTAAACAACAAATGTCCAAATGGAAAGCTTCATCTCTGTCAGCTGAGGGACGTAAGGTTCTCATTAAGTCCAACCTCAGTGCACAACCAATCTTCATTATGCAAGCATTCATGCTCCCCTCTTCGATTCTGCATGAACTAGATAAAGTCTACAGACAATTCTTTTGGAACAAAGGGCCAAATGCTACTCCTCTTGTTAGTTGGGACAAAATCTGCTCAAATACCTTGTCTGGTGGTTTGGGTATTTACAAAGCAGAGACTATGAACCTAGCACTACAAATGAAATTGTTATGGAAGATTATAGCGGAGCCTACCAATATCTGGGTTAGGGTCATTTCTGCAAAATACCTAAAAGGGGCTACGCTGTTGGATTATACTAAGAAAGGCAACACTTCGTGGCAATGGTCCAAATTGGTAGCCATCAGGCATTTATTCAGACCGGGGCTTCGTTGGTCTATTGGGGATGGGCGTTCAGTTAAGTTCTGGACGGATAACTGGGCCCTCAACACCCCATTAACAGATTCTGCTTTGGTACCAATCGAGGGTACGACGACGAGTTGGTCTGTAGACCGCTTTATCACCAATGATAATAAATGGGATATCGGCGCCATAAACAATGGGTTACAGAGTTTGCTCACTCCAGCTATCATTAAGAATATCACGGATATCAAACTCCCAGATAACTTTTTTCCAGACAGGCTCTATTGGGGGCCTAGTAGGGATGGATGTTTCTCGACTAGCTCGGCCACATCTATCATCCCGCTACACGATGGGGACCCTCGTTTCGATTGTCATTGGCTCTGGAAACTGGACATTCCTCATAAGATCAAACACTTCCTTTGGAAAATCGCTCGTGATGATCTGCCAACGTCAGATCGCCTACAACGCTCTCATGTGGCGGTTCCGTCCGGTTGCTACTTCTGTGGCAGTTCAACGGAGTCTACCTACCATCTTCTGCTACAATGCCCCATGACCATTGCACTTCTTGTGAATCTTCGCATTGCTTTCCCAAGTCCCATTGGCTTAGATATCAACACTAAACCTAACACAATCCTTAATCAAATTTATAATTTGGTTGGTAAGAAAGCTACTAACAAACTGGCTTTTGCTTGGTGGAGTCTCTGGTTCTTTAGAAACCAGCTGGTATTTCAACACACCACGTCGACTTCTTGTCAGGCAATTGCGCTTTTCTGTAACTCTAGCCAGGGGACTTGGGCGGATCGCTTGGATAAAATAGATGACACTCATAATAGGATATCTAATGTACCCTCAAGGGGCATTAACATCGGCTCTACTGTCTCCGAGATGTCAAGGAACCACTCTCAAGCATGGGAAAAACCTCCAACAGGTCATCACAAGCTTAACTTCGACGGCTCTCACTTCTTGTCCGGGGAGGGTTCGTACGGGTTCGTCATTCGCGACCACCTAGGACAATTATGTTCGCTCGGATCGGGCATTTGTAATAATACATCAGCGGTGTACGCGGAAGCCTTAGGCCTTCATATGGGGGTTGCTAGGGCTAAGTTGTTGGGTATTCAAAATCTCTTAATAGAGGGAGACTGTTTGGTCGTCATAAAAGCTCTCCTGGGCGACTGGTCGTGCCCTTGGAATATCGAGCTGCTGATGGCTGATACGACTATAAATATTAAATTTATCGCTAATGTTGCTATTCGTCATGTTTTCAGGGATTCTAATGCGGTTGCTGACAGGATTGCGCGTCTGGCTTACTGCATCCCTGCCGATGATAGCTTGGCTACTGATCCAGAACTTCGGGTTCTCGTCCGCTCGGACGCTCTAGGAAAGAAGCCTGCTCGGCGGCGAATTTCCTAACTCTTATCTTGCTTCCAAAAAAAAATAAAATAAAGATGGTTCCTGGAGTGTCGGCCGCGCAGACCGGGATTTATAATTTAATTTAATTATTCTAATCAAAACTATTATATTAATGAATTAAAAAAATAATTAACACCTGCACATTTTTGGTTACGTTTAAAGACTGGTGTGGTGTCGGTGGCAGGTGGTTTTGTATTGTTTTGACCTCCGGAGGTTTAAGACTTGTTAAAATGAACATCTGTTCTTAAACATAATTAAATTACAATGAATTGAAAGCAATTGCAAACTTTGCCATCAAAATTAGTAAAGAGGTTCTCTCTTGAAAACTCAATCAATCTGGAAAATTTTTTGCCTAAATATTAACGGTTAATTTAAAAATTGAAACAAGCCAAAAAAAATATTTTGAGGTAGTCAGAAGAACTAGCCATTTGTACAAGTTTTAATAAAATATTTTACTTTTAAAAAATATCAATATAGATCATTATAAACATCTACCTAGAAAATATAAAAACTCATCTATATAATATTTTAAATCAGAAGACTTATGCTAACGTGTCAGCTTCTCCTTGATTTTAGCTGATTCAACCAATCTTTTTTCCTACATTTTTTTCCCTCTCCTACATTTCCTTCCCTTCTACTAATCATTTTTTTTTCTTTTTTTCCCTTTTTATTTTTTTGCAATTGAATTTCATCTCTAAAATAACCTTGAAATAACAATTGTGTTTATTTTAAAATTTTAAATTAATATTAATCTACAATGGAGTTTATCTTGATTGAGTTTACTATATCTTTCTTTTATAAGTTTATTTGTATAATTTTAATTCAAAATATTAAACTATTATTTTATTTAATTGCATAATATTAGTATTATTTTATTTTTAAAAAATCGCGTCATGGCGCGGGAACTATACTAGTTTACTTTTAAAACAAAAAATATCATTTAAAAAACCATTTATTTTTTGATGAACAAAAAACCATTTTATTTTAGAACATGCGTGTAATTAAGCCTAAATGTGACAACATCAAGTGGCATCTATGTGCTCCATTTGTGCAAGTCAATTCAATATAGAGTAGGCCCAATCATCCTTCGTACATGCACTTTATCTTGGGCTTGGCCCATAAGTTTTGGGTCATGTACAGTTAATTAATAAAATCACCAATCAAAATTAAATGTGTGAACTGTGAAGAGTAAGAGTAGGTTATATGACATACTACTAGTAGTAGTTAGTAGTTACCTATTTGAGGTAGATGGTACGTACGGTTAAGCATTTCCATAGGGTTCATACAAATAAGGGCCATAAAAAAAAAAACAAGGATCCTCCTAGGTGATGAGAGTGTGCGACCACTAGGGAGAGGCGAAGTGAAGTTGCTCTCCTAAAGAAGCTTCAAAAGTGGGTATTCTTCGACAAGTTCTAGCTCTGATAATGTATTGTATTCATCCTGTGGTGTCCAAAGAACCTCGACACCCTGCAAAAGACGACATTAGCAAGATATAACTCAGAACCCTGTTATTAGAACTCGATTCAACGCTTACATACCCTGATTCGACTACAAGGGAGACATCCGAGCTTTTCTAATGCAATTTTCAAGTCTTTACTTCCATTTATGATGGGCAACTTATGTACATTTTCAACCGCCACCAATATCGTAACCTGAATTAGTAAAACATAATTTTATTTTTAAGTAAAACACTTACACTGTGGAGGAATTAGTATTGTACAAGTTGAGAATTATAGCAAACACTTACCACTATGTCTGCATATGTAGTCCAGCTAGTTGGGCGTTGTATTCGTATGTTATTCGCATTTATCATAGTCTCCTCCTTAAGTTTCATTCGCTCATCTACTAATAATTGATTGAATCGTGTTTCACCCTTGTCAAAGCAGTCTTCAATATCCGTCTAGAACCATTAGCAAGTACATGATCCAGCATCAAACAAAACATGTTGAGATGTGATGAGACAAAAAAGAATCATATCTGTTGATATTTGTTTGAGCAATAAGTACAAAACTAATATATAAATATATAAGGTTGGTAAGCTATTCGTCTACATACTGCAAAATGAACGAGCTCAAATTCAAGCTTTGTTTAAAGCATCAACAATGGTTGCCGTAAAACTTACATATGAATAAGCTGATACACAATAACTTGGATGGCGCAACAACGCAATAGTTGTATCTGCAGCATATATGGAACAACGTAATATAATTCAATGGATGATAAGAAGCTACTGAAGTTGTGTAAGAGATGATGGTATTGTTTGAAGAACTACTAAACGTACATGGAATATATAAATTCATGAAATACAATTGGTCTTACCTGTCAACACATAACTCATTCCCTTAGGAGACTAGGAGTGGATGTATTAGCCGTTTTAGCTATCCGATTAAGATCTCTTTGAAGCGACTTGGCTGTAACCACAAGTCCAATCTACAAACATTTCATCACCATATATAACTTGGTTATTTCAACTTTGGATCGGATCAAGTTTCAACCGATGGAGGCATTTAGTAATGAAGATTGGATATACAAATACTCATGAGTCGAGACAAGCTCTGTGGGTGGACTCAGGTTCCATCTCAAAATTAATTGACAATGCTTTATACGTTGATTAATTCATTTAATTATAAGCTCATTAGCACCTTCTTCTTATCACATTATTAGGGCTGGTTTGATATCCATATATTGATATCGATATTTAGATATGAGTATTGGATTGACAAGGTGAAGAAGTGAAAATAGAATTAGATTAATATACCTCGATTTATTAGTATATAAAAGCAGCTATCAACCCCTGTAACAAACTACAATCAACACAAAATCGTCGAAAGAAAAAGCAATGGCGATCGAGTACCTGAAGCTTGAGCACACTCATCATCTGACGGCGCCGCGAGTCAATCGAATCAACCAGTTTATCGTGGAGGGCTAAGCCCATTAAAAGGGCCAAACCAATGATCACCACCAAAAGGAGGAACCATACAAGTTGTACAACCATACCAATGGAATCATAACCATTGACAGGGTCATGCATACTAATAGAAAGGTGGGGGTTCTCAATGCACTCAGGATGGCATATCCATTGCCCGTCCAATTAGTCCGATTCGGGTCATTATCGGGTCGGATATCCGCATTGAATGCGGGCTTTAAAGAGGCTTTGGCGCTACATTTGAGGGAGTACGACGGTGACCACCGGAGATGAGGCCGCCGGAGGGTGAGGTTGGTAGAGGGAAGGGTTCTTGGACGGTGGTGGTTACATGAACTTCTCCGCCATTGGAGGAGGTGATGAAGCGGTGGATGTGTGGTGGTGGTGGATCCGGCCACCAAAAGGGCATTCGCCATCATATCCCCAACACCATGTATATTATAAACAAGGTTAGGGTTAATGGTAAGTATTAGATGAATGCAAAGCATATATAAATAAGGTTAGGGTTGCTTCCAATATTTCTTCTTCTCCTTACCCGGTTCAGAGTCCAAGCTCCAGTCCTATAGGCCCATATAAGTTTTGGGCCTTGTCCGGTTTATTCTTGCTTTGCTTTCATTTTTTTTTTTAATATAATGACGACGAGGAACCCACCTTTGGTGGTCAATCCTGAGCACATGACTCAGCCGGTAAGAGACGCGTAACAGGTAACCCAGTTTGCACCAACTGACTCGACCCACTGGTAGGGAGCAAGATAAACCTTGGACGGAAGCAGGGATTGAACTCAGAACCTCTTTACCACTCTCTTTCTCCACATCACTAGGCCACCCCGACCGGGGAAAGAAAAGAATCATAAAATTATCAGTTTATAATATATATTAAAATATAAAATTATGGACCGGAAATCTCCCCCCACGCCCGGTTGGGTTAGTTCGCCGGATCTAAAACCATTTCCTTGCTCATCCTTCAAATTTTGAATGAAATTGTAGAGTTTGTGTTAACTTCAAAGTCTATAATTTAAGTAGCAAGCTAGAAGGTTCAAGGCATGATATGATAAAGACTTTAAAATTGGCATCTAATTGCCACATTTTCCCTATGCATAGGGATGTTGAAACTCTACTAGTACTGTATGAAGACTTGAATTATTGAATGACTTGTTTGGTTCTAAAAACAATTGCATACTTAAAAGGTAATTAAATTCTGAGCAGTAAGACAATACACCTTGTAGTTTTTAATCTTTTTTTGATTCCCTATTGGACTCTGTTTGATCCCCTTTTAAAAGTCTTATCTTATGATGCCCTGAAATGAACCTTCTAGCTTGCAACTTAAATTTGACGGATCGGATTTCTAGCAATATACTGTAATGCGGAGTATATATGTGTTATGATTGTTGGTTAGCTCAGTTGGTTAAACCTTTTCCCTCTCTCCAATGTATCCCGTGTTCGATACCCCAAAGCTCACCGGTTCGAACTCCAAAATGGCCGGCTCTTTAAGGTCGGTCCTAAATTACACCTTCCTGGAACCTGCTCTCACTCTTTTGAGCCTCAAATTGAGATAAACATTACGGAGTACTCCCTAGTTTGCAGGGTAGTTTGCAAATTACTCCACCAATGTTGAGGATAATTGGTTTTTTCATGTCCCATAAAAAATAAAACAAGGATAATTAATGCATTAATTATACTAATATCATTATGTTACCTCGTTTTACGCTCATATAAATAAAAATACTCCGTTATCATTACAAAAAACCTAGATAAAGCGAAGATTTTGAGATGGGAGGTGGTGCAATTAGTTTAAGAAATCCGTTCATTAATCGAAGATTTTGAGATTATTACATTCCAGCATTGTTATAGAGAGGTGAATTATGCAACTGATTTTCTTGCGAAATCTCAGTTGATTTGTAATTTTATTTTGAGTTCTTATTAATGTGAATTCCATAACATTAACGTGTTAGATGATCATGGATGTCGGTATTACATTCAACTCTTTGTCTACTATAAATAAATAAATGATTAAATAAATTTACACATAACTAATTGTTACAGCTAGCAGAATCGATGAATTTGATTGAGGAAGAAGAAGGAATTGAGGTGTGAAATTGAAGAAGAAAACTGAGATTGACAAGCTTTGGTTTGGGACCATCAATGGCGATGGCTTTATTCTCCAATTTCCTCAGAAAACTTGATACAGCAAGGTTATGAGATATTAATCTCATTTATAAGCTGTTTATAACAGAAAATTAAACTAATCAACTAATCTGTTACAACTTAACCAAAATCATGATCATCCATAGTGAACAAGAGTGGACGGTCTTGATTGCTTGGCTGAGCTTCACTTAGGATTGCTGAGCTGGCAACTCTCTTAGCTTCTTTGTCGACCAACATTGGTCTCTGTATTACCCCCCCGCAAGCTGGAGCAGGGTCAGTGAACATGCCCAGCTTGGAAAGAAGGAGACAATGCTGATGAGAAGGTAAATTTTTTGTCAAGACATCTGCAAGCTGGTTGTGAGTGGGAAGAAACGAGAGTTGCAGTAGCCCATCGATCACCTTTTCCCTGGTGAAATGACAGTCAATTTCTATGTGTTTAGTACGCTCGTGGAAAACCGGATTCCGAGCGATATGAAGGGCCGATTGATTGTCACAGTGCAGTGTAACTGGAGTAAGATCCTGAAGACCAAACTCACGAAGTAAGCCCACTAACCATGTTACTTCAGAAGCTGCTTGTGACATAGCTCTATATTCG
>OY998259.1:34723698-35031198 GCA_963922045.1 Persicaria maculosa | reverse complement strand
AGCACGAACAGCTTCTTCCGTAAGTTCTCCAACCGCACTGCAAATTTAATTGAGTTTATGTTGTATTATGAAAGTGGAATTGAAAATCAAAGGCATCTTCAAGGGAAGAAGAACTATGACTCTGAAATCCCGGAACCAATTCTGATTTCGCCACTTCCTCTAGAAAAGCATGCATCAACATTATACACAATAAAAATGTGGGGGAAAATTCAGAAGAATTGCATAAAGCATTATACAACTGTAGAGTGACAAATGTGACAGAGCTTGAGGAGTTGGAGATATATACTCTCAAGGAAAACAACAAGATATACACTGTTGAGCACAAACTTGAAGATCATGATTGTTGCTGCTCTTGTAACTTGTTCAACGGGTTAGGATATCCATGCCGACATATATTAGCTGTTTTGAAGGATATACAACTTAAGAAGTTGCCATAAACACTATTGCTGACTCGTTGGACCAAGGCAGCAACTTTGAGCAATGTTTTCACATTGGATGATGTTGTCGTGAGACAGTCAACTACAAAGCAAGAACAAAAACTCCTCTTGAAAAATATGTTAGCTGAATTTCATTCTTGTGTGGACTTAGTTAAGGACAATAGTGATCAGATTAGGAACTTGACATCTGCATTAACAAATGAAAAAAAAAGAACTCATACAAAGTGCACAAACATCAGCATCTTCAACGGCTTCAAAGTCTGGTATGTATGATGAGTTTGATGGGGCAACCCTAGATTACTGATTGCTTATTTACACCATTTTATAAAAAAAATAGTGCATATATATATATATTCAAAGTATTCTAATTTTAATAAGTTTGTTAACTTGAAGGTATATTTGATGAGTTTGCTGAAGTAAGCCTCCCGAAGAATGTGGAAATAAGAGACCCTAAACAAGCAAAGACAAAGGGCAGTGGGAAGAGACTTAAAGGCGGGAAGGAATCATCAATTCAAGAACAGAAAAAGGGAAAACGAATATGCTCAATCTGCCATGAATATGCACCTCACAACAGCAGGACATGCCCATTAAGGGAAACCTAATAGGAATAATAATCAGAATTTGTGATTGACTTATTATAAATGCACTTTATTATTACAAAAATATTATACTTTCAGTTTTTTTATTCAGATATGCTCTGTAACAACTTTTATATTCTGTTTATTACTCCCTCCGTTTTGTATTAAAGGTTGTTTTGAGGTTTTACATTTTTGTTAAAATTAAATGATATTTTCTTATGCAGTTCCATCACTTATTCTAATTTGCTTAATTAACAATAATTATTTTAAAGAAAAATAGGAAAACATCCAAAATTCGCAATTGATACAGAGTATCACCTCCTGCCCCTATCTTACTTAGGTTCATCATTTGTGAGTTGCAATATTGTGAAATTCTTGGACAATGTGTAACTTCAAATAATGATGGAAGTTGCATAGTCTCTATTGCACCCATCTTATCAAAAAATGAGTACTTCTTAATTTATGTGCAAAATCTCTAAACATCAATAAAAGAAGGACAACAACAGTAAGAAAGGTGAATGTTTGAAAACAGATCTATAACAAAGACAGTTACTATATAATGAATATTTTAAAAAATCAAAAAACAATAAAAAAATATAACAAGAACAAATAAAAGAAATGTCTTTTTTTAAAACTGTGAAGAATCAGGGAAAAAAATAAAAAAGAATAAATGAGTCTCCAACTAAGAAGAAGAATCCACACGGATACTTATACATGAAAATAAAAAATCTGAAATAATAATTGCAGTTATGGGAAGTTGGGAAATATTAAAAATCTAAACTGGTAATAATTACAGTTATAGGAAGTTGAAAGGTGTAATTGGCTTTGGAAAACCGTCAATTGGATAAAGCCAATCAGATGATGGGAGTTGAAGAGCCAAAACCGTCTATATATACAGGGACTCCTCCATCATACCACAACACACAAAACGCCTGAAAAGAAATCTTACTCCCTTATCCATCAAAAACCAAGAAATATCCAACCTCAAAAGAAAAAAAATGGAAGGATTCAACCCATATGTTTTCTGCGAAGAGTACTACAAAATCAATGAGCAGATAGACAATTACCTGTACCCAGGGTACCATATGTCTCTTCTGGAAGAAGCTGCTGAGACAAACATAGAGACCATAAGGAAGGACCGGCTGGATGCCGCTGAGAAGCATCAACTTTTCCTCTCTGCCCTCAATCAGGAGAAAAATGCAAACGCCTACAAGATCTTGGAGGCAACTGCAAATGGGGAGCAACAACTATTGGAGACGGTAAGTTATCAAAACTTTATATAGTATGATTTAAAATAAGATTCCAATATTATTTAACTTTTGAATATAAAAATTTATGTAGTTGCAAAAGAAACAAGGGCAAGTGGAGGAAGAACTGGCGCAGTACATACCCTACGTGATTGAATGCATTAGGGAGGTCTTTGAAGAAGAAGACAAGAGGAGGAGGAAGATTGCAAACTTCCTTGGAAGATAAGCACTGAAGAGCAAGAAGAAGAAGAAGTTGAAGAATACAAACTTTACTTTTGCAATATTAATTATATATTTTATTTAAAATGTATGTATTTCTTCTTAATCTGAAGTTTAAGTTTGATACAATGGTATTTTGGATTTAAAACAATTATGAAGTTGTAACTTTTAAGTTTAAAATATAATGAATGTATTTCAGTATATTTGGCTATGTGACTGAATGCAACATGTAGGTCTTTGAAGAAGAAGACAAGAGGAGGAGGAAGACTGCAAACATTCTTGGAAGATAGGCAATCAAGAGCAGGGAGGAAGGAGAAGAAGATGAAGAACTCAGAATTTACTTTGAATTTAAGATTATTGTGAATATTAACTGTAATTTTGAATTTTATAATATTATGGATTTCAGTATATTTGAAATGTAACTGTAAAATTAACTGTAATCACAGTTAATATTATAAATATAAACTGTGATTTTTACGCACAATATATTGTTGTCGATGCACAATAAGATGTTACAATTGCACAACACAAGGTTACAAGTGCACTATAACAGTAGAATAAAGAAATTGGACTTAAATGTGATTTTTAAACTATATAAAACGCACACAAAGTCAAATCCGTTGACAAAAAACACAAAAAATATAAATAATTATAGATTTAAAGTCAATTAAATAAATAAAAAAACATTATATTTTAAATATGCACAATAAGATGTTATATTTGCACAACAGGAGAATGTGATTGCACATTATCATACTAGGCCTTTATAACTGCACATAATAAATTTGTAATTGTACAAAACGAGGGTACTTGTACACTACAACAGTAGTAAAAAGAAATTGGACTTAAATGTGAGTTTTACACTATATAAAACGCACATAAAGTAAAAGCTATTCACAAAAACTAGAAAAAAATAAAAATAATAATAGATTTAAAGACAATTAGATAATTAAAAACATTATATTACATAAATAAAAAAACAATCTAGTACATATGCACAATAAGGTGGTATAATTGCACAATACGACAATGTGATTGCACATTATCATACTGGGCCTTTATAACCGCATATAATACAGTTATAAATGCACAAAACAGGGGTACTTGTGCACTATTACATTAGAAAAAAAGAAATTAGACTTAAATGTCAGTTTTAAACTATATAAACCGCACACAAAGTCAAAGACATTCACAAAAAGCAAAATATATATATATATATATATATATATATATATATATAGAGAGAGAGAGAGAGAGAGAGAGAGAGAGAGAGAGAGAGAGAGAGAGAGAGAGAGAGAGAGAGAGAGAGAGAGAGAGAGAGAGAGAGAGAGAGAGAGAGAGAGAGAGAGAGAGAGAGAGAGAGAGAGAGAGAGAGAGGATAGATCATATGTACCCAGGGCTTAACGTGTATCATGAGAACAAATCTCATCCATTGATTTAGGAAAATCGGATGGCTGAGATTATTCAATAATATTAATTAATTAAAAAAGAAAAAAAAAAGAAAACACAAAATCACTCTAAAATAGGCGCGTGTTGTAACACCCCTTTTGAGATCCCAAAGGAATGTTGCAGCGCCAGTGAATCCGCAGACTTTAATGTCTTTGAATTCACCTGAGGCTTATAGGGACATGTTATCATGCTCCCATAAACAAGATGATACAAATATAAAATATAATAGCGGAAGTCTTTATAAAAAGATTCAAGTTATTACATCAAAATATTAAACCAAGTCTTAGCAAATAAAAAGTTCATAAACCAAACCCGCGGAATTCATATCTTTTACATTATTAAAACCTCCTATACAAACGACTAAGAAAGTAAAGCCATAAAAGAAGATGATTCCGGATCCAAATGCCCAACCTTCGATGACAACGCTTACCCTAGACCTGCGGGTCATGGCCTGATATCCGAGGGATACCAGCCATCCAAAAGAAAGGACGGTTAGTTCGCGAGAACTAGCAAATGACGACTCAAAACTGGGACTTCTTCGAATTTAAATCCATTGACCTTTAATGGTGTGAATTTAAATCCAAATGCGATTATTAGAGTATTTTAGTGGGTTGGTGAATTAATGACACGACTTCTAGGACACGGATAACCCCGAAGGGTTGAATGAGAAAGTGAAGTAGGTGACGAGCACCATAGGAACCATATCCCGATTACGGATGGGATATGATATAGCTTTAGAAATGCGTTTTATGATCACCATGAAAAAAAATTTCTTATTAAGTTCGGACTCGATATCGGATTATGAGGTACTCTGTGTGGCCCAAATCCGTCCCGCTAGTAGTTACCCAGACGTTAGGGAGAGCCTACTATTAGGAGTGGGAAAAGGGTTGACTTCGTGTCCCCCGATATCAAGTCTAAACAAAAACTTTGGCCAAATGAATAAATATTATTCACTCACTATCTCACATTGCATAGCTTAACATTATTTCTTTATAAAGAAACACATTTTTGAATAATGATACCGGCCTCACTTACTAAAGTGGACACGACCTAAAACCTTTTTAATTGGTAGTGTAACATTCCGATTAAATGATATGTAGATGTGCGCATTCGGAATGTGTTAGTTTCATGAAGCTTTTAGACCGGGGAATAACGGCCCCGACCTCGCATTATACTACATAGCTTTTATTTGTATTTACTCTTGATGCAATTGAGTTCCACGTACTACTATTCCAACACATTGTTAACTAGTGATTAAGGCCAACCTAGGTGATCACGCATGAAAATTAATCCATTTTAATAAAAGTAAAATGGATGCCAAGACCATAAATAAAATACATGGAACATAAATAAAGGCATATTACATACCTAATAAATTGCATGAAAGGATAAAGAATAAATCATGCATTTTTATAAAGCGGGTATCTACGTTATTATTTTATAATAAGGTCGAATAATAACATTACCCGGTTACATGCCAATTCCAAAAGAACGGATAAATAAATTACACAAAGCAAGTGATTGTAATTTATTTTTAGTTGATTTGGCATGCATATCAAGGCAAGAAAACAACAAGATACGAAGGTACCAAGTGAGCGGAAATGCTCGGATTGTCACTTGCCTTCTTGTTGTTCTTGAATCGGGGAAGTTATACGGTTGAATTTGGTGGTGTCGAACGGATCTACACCAAAATCACAACACACAACGAAAGATACTTGTTAGGTGGTATTTTGGTCAAATACGACTTTTATTCAATTTATAACATAAATCGAATGAGACAAAGTCGTTAAATAAGACCACTACCCACCTCTTGAAAGACTTGCGTTGGAGTGTGCGCGTAAGGAGGTTGGTGAAAGGCTGCGATTCAAAGGAATAAAGATATTAATCAACTATTTAATCCAAATAAAAATTACAGCCATAATCTGTAATTTTTATAACTTAGAAAAGGGCAATTATTATAGAAGCAGAAAGTAGGGGTTAGTTTGTGTAATAAGCCCTTCTTCTTCACCAAATGGAATTGTCATAGACGTGCCTTCACCTGCTACTGGAAGGTGACAACGACGGCTCGACGCGGAGGGCTCGATGTGGCTCGGTGACTCCGACTGCCGTGGGTGGTGGCTCCGACGTCAGGCGGTGCAACTCCGGTCGACTCGGCGGCGTACCGGTGGTCCGACGACGTCGAGAAGGGCTGAGCGAATTTGGGGGTTTTGGATTTTGTATGGAATTGAACCAATTTTTGGAATAGAATTTCTTCTGGAGATACAAGGAACACAATGGAGTAGGAGAAGAGCTCCAATTGTGAGTGATACGGATGAATTGCACTCGGAAAGGTAGAGGGTGCTCCCCTTTTATACCGAGCTCACTCGGAGCGGATAAACACCAATTAACGACGCAATTATGTCCGAATTCACTACCCAAATCAATTCCATTCCTCATTGCTGTGTAATTTGTTCATTAACTCGACTGTTACGACCGAAAACTTCGCGAAACGTGGAGAAATGTCGTTAATGATTCAACGACGAAATCAATGGGATTCTATCAATTAGAGCTTCCAGCACAACGTCCTTATCTATATTGGTCAATGGGCATTGATTTCCCCAATTATTGGGGCGAAACAGTTGATGAATTACAAGCTTGAATCTGCTCGTTTGAAGGTGGAAGACAGAGTCGACTCGCCAACTCGACCGAGTCCACTCGACTGACTCAGCCAGCTGAAGGCCTTACTTGAGTGGGCCGGGCTGGGATAGGAAATTGGGCTTCATTTAAATGGTGTACATGACTAATATACATGACTTCCCTATCAGTATAATCTATATACATAATACGGATATACGCATATTAATCTCGGTATATGTACAATTGTACATTAGCAACTTATCTGATTCTTTTGGAAATAACGTAGTATATATATTATATATACACACCTAAAGTACATATATATTATATAATCTATGTACGTATATATGTTGTGTATATAATATATAATATAACATACATACGCGCACATTCGTAGTATAGTATATACTTTATGTACGGACTTCCGTTATAGTATATATATTTATATACCTAAGTTTACGGGTTATATTTTATACCCTTAAATAATACTATAAAATTAAATAACTATTTATTTAACTTTATCATAAGGTAAAATAAAATATATCCCTTGGGTTCGAGATTTCCAAAGTGTCAAGAGACACTTTTATTAAATTTTAAATATTCAAGATAGAGAATAAATAATTCCCTATACTCATACAACCCCAAATTATTACAATATACTTTTATTTAAATTTATCCAATTTAAATAACATGAAATACTGTGGGGTATTTCACGTGTACTACTCACATCCAAACCCTACCACACCCTTTTTCTACAAAGAGGAAAGAGAAAGAGGAGGAGGTGCGAGGCGACGGCGAAACCATAACCGACCAAGGCTGGGAGCCTGGGACTCCGCCGCTCTAAGGCGGATTCCGACCACCACTCACCACTAGCCACTCTAGGTTCAACCGAACGCCTGGGACTCCGGCGGCCCCTTCGTCTTTCTGGCAGTGGAGGTTATCGTGGTCTGAATCACTATCAACCGCCAGCAATGGAGGTTATCGTGATCGATTGCAAAGGCGATGGCGATGGCAACTGCAAAGGATCTGAAGGCGACGGCGATGGCAATCGCCGCCCAGGATCTGGAGGAGATGGCCGCCGAAGTCGTCGAGGAAGGACGAGGACCTGCAGGTGGTTTGACGTCGCGCCGCCATATCTGCTTCTTGTTTCTGGTAAAGCTTTATTCCTTCAATTGTCGAAATGTGACGACGATGCAACCCCTTTCTTAATTTCTAGGGTTTTTTTTAATTGCGAAAATATGTTAGGGTTCCTGTATATGCCGTCGATGAGTTCGCAAATGGATACTCCTATGCGATGACATTTGATGCTTGTTCGAATTGGATATGTTTGCAATTACTTGCGATTGATTAGGTTCTTGAACTTGATTGAAAACTTAAATGTATCATTTTGGCAACGTTGGAGTAAATCATTTTGGATTGGATCAAGTTCAAAATCTCTCCATAGGATTCATACAGTTAGTATCCTTCATGTGGATCAATTTCGACAAAATAGTAGCATAGATGGTGTGTTTTCATGTGATTTAAGAGGTATTCCGGGAAAAATTATTCATATGCATGGATCAATTTTGTGTTTTATGAGATGATTTTTTCTTTTATGTTGGCAGTCAAATGAAAGAAAAATGCATCGATACCATCGAATAATCGTGAGATACAATCGAATAAGCCAACGATACCATCGAATAATTTTTAGTTATTTATTAAAAGGACATAAGTAACCGAATAATATTGTAACACCATCGAATAATCAAGTTATACCATCGAATAATCAAGCAATACGATCGAATAATCAAGCGATATCATCGAATAATTTTTAGTTAAAAGTTAGGGGCGTTTTCAGGGTGCTAGCCAATTAGAAAAATCCATCAATACCATCGCATAATTTATCGATACGATCGAATAATCAAATGATACCATTGATTCAGGGTGCTAATCGATTAGAAAAATCCATCAATACCATCGCATAATCCGCCGATACGATCGAATAATCCAGCGATACTATCGAATAATTTACAGGAAAAAAATAGCCCTGTGCACGCGCCCCAATGCAGCATGTGGGGAAGAAAATATGTGAGTCCCACTTATTTTTAATTAAAGAAAATAGGTAAAATTGCCTAATAATCACAACCATCCATCACAATGAATCAACGCCCCAGATTTGTTCACATGATACACGATAAGGGCTGAGTATACCAGAACCAACCTCTATATACATCTATTTATCTATATATATATATATATATATATATATATATATATAGAAATCCAGACAGATATAAGACAGCCAACAGGGAAAACGACACCAACATAAAAGCATGAATAGATAGCCATCTCAATTATAAAAAATAAAGAGCATTATATTACATATGCACAATAGGGTGTTAAGTTTGCACAACATGACAATATAATTGCACATATAAATATTAGGCATGCACATGACCATATAACAATGTCACAACATAAAGGCATATAGGTGCACATTTAAATGTGAATTTTAAAATAAATAAAAAACGCACAAAGAGTCAAATTCATACAAAAAAACCATAACGATATTGAAGGTTCGGTAATGTAAAACAATGTAATAAGAAATACTCTAGAAGGGGGGTTGAATAGAGTATGCCCCGTTTTTCGCAGAAAGTCTCAAGACTTTTGGAGCTTGTACCAAAACCTTTGAGATTAAACCTGAATCACAAAGTTAGACAATCGAACCAAGTGCGGAAATAAGGTAAAGCAATAAGTAAAGAACACAACGAATTGTTAACGAGGTTCGGCACGAACTTGGCCTACGTCCCCGCCTAGGGTTCTTCCACAACCCTAGGATTCAAAGGCTTTATTGATTGCTTAGCTTAGGATCCTAATAGCTCACCGAGAAGCCTCTCTCCTATACAATTGCAATCTAGTCAACTCACGTTCCCTTGGAGTCCTAGACCAATCTAGAAGAGCCCCACCTCTCTCAGCTATCTAGTACAATCCTATAACTCTCGCAAATCAATAGCCTAGTGCAACTTCCCGAGTTATAAACTCTCGAGTAACACTTGAAATGAATATATCCTATAAGCTCACAGTGACTCTCAAAGGCTTTGAAATAAACAACAAACTCTTGAGCGCTTAGCAGAGAGACACTTGGAAGACAGATCGCTTGAATGAATGAAACTCGTGTAGCACTTCTATTTTCTGTCTTCTCCTTCCTTTCCTTTATAAAAGAGCATGGAGCGTGAGGATCTTCACCACCAGATCTCCAACGGCTCCTTCGAATCAGTTTGATCTTCAATCTTCTATATATGGACACTTCGAACGCCATGATCTATTTTGAACTGATCTCCTCAATATGTATAAGGAAGGATATAATCTCGAATATACTTCCTGAAATGGTTAGGCATACATATATATATAATATAACGGAAGTATATAATAAGATAAAATAATATACGAATAATTAAGATAGGTTTTGTATTTCATCAACTGTTAATGCTCCAAGGCCTTTGACACAAATATCCTGTCAAAGCCTTTGAAACATCTATTCCGATTTTCATCAAGGGAGGGAGTTATCAATCTCCCCCTTGATGAAAGACAAAACCTGTGCATCCCTGCAACTTAGTCAAACAGATATATCATAAGTAAAATCGGACTAAGTACCTACAAGGGTTAGACAAATGTTGGATCAAATATTTAAAGCATGCAAAAACCATCCAACCGAAAACCATAAATCGAAAACCAAGGTCTTCCAAGACCTTTAAGCAGAGGTTTTCAAAGTCTAAGCACCACAGATCATCTCCTCCTTTTTGTCTTTCAACAAAGGGCGGAGGTAAAGACAGTCACCAAAAGTTTTGAAAACGTTTCCAACAAACCAGCAATGTATCAAATTTCAGGAGTGGGATAGGGTGGGTTAAGGTTTAGCTTAGTCATCCGGAGCATCATCAGTGAGCCTCGTCCACAGTCCTTCCAGCATCTTTGAAATCCCGATCATTTCCGTCATAATCTCCTTCTACAGCTCCTTAATATCCAGGAGAACTTCCTCCAAGCCCAACTCTAGGTTGTCCATGCGTTCATCGAAAGCTGCAGCAGTGGGAAAGGCTTTTGAAGGAGTGGCAAGACTCAAGGTCCCTTGGGGAGACCGAGTGATGCCAATCTTTTCAAGGCCTTTAGAGTTGAACTTACCCGTATGACGCAGCTGTTCTTCATTTTTGACATCAATTCCAGAAGCTTTGAAGATGGGTGTCAAAAGGGTAGCAAAGGGGAGGGGAGAGCCTTTTCTAGCTTTTCTGGCATGAGCCATGGTTCCAAGGATAGTGTTGGCCAGATCAAGATCAAGGCCATATAGGATGTGGTAAAGCAGGACCATAGCATTGTCAGTAAGGAGTGAGCCAGAGTTAAGACGGGGTAAGAGGCATCGAACAATGATGTTAAAAATTATTTTCGCCTCAAGGGTTAGGGATGAGTGGGTAAGTTGTTTTGAGGTGCTGTTGGATGCTTCGGGTAGGAGATATTTGGCTCGGGCAAGGATGATGCAATTCTCTTTTGAGGGGTGTACATCAGCGGGTGGAACTGGGGTAGGTAGGCCAAGGAAATCTGCAAAGCCATTGGAGTTGAGAGAGATTCTAACCCCTTTGACTACAGACTCCAAAGACCAACCATCGGTGTCGTTTTTGGCTTTTAGGTTAATGTAGAAGAGTCGGGTAAGCTGGGGGTAGTAGACAGTCTCAAGGTTAAGAAGGGTCCAGGCTGGAGATTTTTTGAGGAGCTCAATGCAGGGTAATTTCAAAGCTTCAAAGAACTCAAAATCTAAAAAATCCGAACAGCTAACCTTACGAGTTCTAAACTCGTCTACCCACTTACCAGCAGTCTCAGCATCTTGAAACCAAGAGGAGGGCAAGGATTGATTTACCTGGATATAGGTCGGGGGGTCTGCATTCTTTCTGCGCGCAACTGTTGGAGCAGCTCTCTTGACAGGCGCTACAAGACTCTTGACAGTGCCCTTCCTGGTACGCTTGGGGGATGGAGGCTTGATAGCAGCAGGGGCTTTCCGCTTCTTTGGAGATGGGGGAGGAGGAGGAGAAGGAGAGGGAGATTCTTCCTCCTCTTCCTCAGACCCCGAGTCCTCACCGGACCCCGCTTCATCTCCTTCAGGTTCCTCGTCCTCTCCAGATCCCTCTTGCTCTTCTTCTTCATCTTCTTCAGGCTCCTCCTCGGCTTCGGCTTCCTTCCGAATCCGCTCAGCTTCTTCCTCGGCCAGTTTCTTAGCAAGTTCGGCCTCCTCATCGGCCTTTTTCTTCCTTAAGGCCTCCTCCTCAGCTTCTTTGGCGGTATCTCTTTCTAGGAGGGCGTCTAGGTCATCTTCCTCCTCATCCTCGTCTGGTTCCTCAGCCAAGATCTTCCTCTTCCCTTTTTGTTTAGCACTGATCGGCTTCTTAGCAGAGCGCTTTTGAGAGCCCTTGGGAACAATGGTCGAGCTCTCAGCGATGGTGCTCTGGACGACAGTGGGGACGATAGCTTGAGGAGCGGGTTCAGGTGTGGGAGAGGTAGCAGGGGCCTGACGTCCCTTGGGGGTGGCGCCAAGTCGTTTGGGTGTGACAGCTTTCTTGGTTTTGGGTGCCATGGAGGAAATCGGTTAGGGTTTCTTGAGAGGCGATTGAGAGGTTGAAGATGAAGAAGTAGAAAGGGTTTGGAAAAGTCTGAGTGTGGGTTGTAATCGGGTACAGTATTGGGTTTAAGTAGAGGGAGTGATGGGACGGGTTTAGGGTTTCAAGGAAAGAAATCATTACATTGCCAATTTGAAAGGTTTTCAAATTCAAATTCAAATATTCCCTTAAAAAACGGACTGAAAATCTGAGAGATTTAGTTCCAAAAATAAATCTTAACGGTTAAGGAAAACACAGAAATAGGCAATTTTGAAAATTAATAAAAATATAATTGATTAAATATCTAAAAAGATATTAACCAAAAATATATGATCCGATATATGTACTCCACCATTTAGTTCACACACCTTGACATAGTTTTCAAGGGTCTTGACACTAAGTAGAGTTTATCTTTCGTAAAGGGAAAGCTCCCCCTACGAAAGTGCATCCTTGTTAAGCATCCCAATCTCTCGTCTTATGAAGGTGAACCTGTCCTCTGCCAAAGGCTTAGTAAAAATGTCAGCCCATTGATAATCAGTAGAAATAAAAGATATTGACACATCACCTTTTTCAACATGATCTCTAATGAAATGATGCCTTACATCAATATGCTTGGTCCTTGAATGCTGAACAGGATTCTTAGTGATGGATATGGCACTTGTATTGTCACACTTAATTGGGATACCTTTGAGGTTGATGCCAAGATCTCACATTTGTTGAGCTATCCAAAGGATTTGGGAGCAACAGGCTCCAGCTGCAATGTATTCGGCTTCTGCAGTGGATAGAGCAACTGAATTTTGCTTCTTTGAGTGCCAACTGATCAAAGATGCTCCTAAGAATTGGCAACATCCTGATGTGCTCTTCCTATCCACCTTATAGCCTGCAAAATCTGCATCAGAATATCCAATTAAAGTGAAATCCTTTTGCTTTGGGTACCATAGTCCAAGTTCCTTAGTGCCATTGAGATATCGAAAGATCCTCTTCACAGCCACGAGGTGAGATTCTTTAGGATCAGCTTGAAACCTAGCACACATGCAAACACTAAACATGATGTCAGGTCTACTAGCCGTGAGATATAATAACGATCCAATCATTCCTCGATACTTCTTTTGATTGACACTTATTCCAGTCTTGTCTTGATCTAGAGACAATGTTGAGCTCATGGGAGTCTTGGCTGCCTTGGATTGATCCATCTTGAACTTCTTCAAGAGGTCCTTAGTGTACTTGCTTTGGTTGACGAAGATCCCTTTCTTGGATTGATGAACTTGTAATCCCAAAAAGAAGTTGAGTTCACCCATCAAGCTCATCTCAAATTCACTGCACATTATGTCAGAAAATTCCTTGCACAAAGATGTGTTAGTAGCACCAAATAATATATCATCAACATAAATTTGAATAACCAAAATATCCTTTCCTTTGGTTTTGATAAAAAGAGTCTTGTCGATCAACCCCCTTTTAAAATCATTTTCTAAAAGGTATTTTGACAAGCGCTCATACCAAGCTCTTGGGGCTTGTTTCAAACCATAAAGCGCTTTGTCAAGTTTATAAACATGATTGGGAAATTCTGAGCTTTCAAAACCTGGGGGTTGAGCCACGTAAACTTCTTCTTCTAGGAAACCATTAAGAAAAGCACACTTGACATCCATTTGATATAACTTTATGCTCATAAAAGATGCAAATGCTAATAAAATGCGAATGGCTTCAAGCCTGGCTACGGGAGCAAAGGTCTCCTCGTAGTCAATACCTTCCTCTTGATTGTAGCCTTGAGCAACAAGTCGTGCCTTGTTCCTCACAACCTTACCATTCTCATCTAGCTTGTTTCGAAACACCCATCGAGTGCCAATGACTGATTGATGCTTTGGCCTAGGCTTCAAGGTCCAGACTTTGTTTCTTTCAAATTCATTAAGCTCACTTTGCATAGCAATGATCCAGTCTGGCTCCTGAAGTGCCTCATCTACCTTCTTTGGCTCAATAAGAGAAACAAACGCGTGAAAAGCACAAAGATCTTTAAGTTTAGAACGAGTTTGAACACTAGAAGTAGGGTCAGAAATGATATCCTTTAATGAGTGTGATGAGGAGTATTTGAATTTCCTTTTGCTAGTCTCAGCTCCTTGATTCGTCACACTTGTAGGATTGACTTGTAGTACATCTGACTCCGTGGTCCTGTTAGGTTCAATTACAGCAGTTTCTGACGTCTCAACACTGTTGGATTGGACACCAAGGGCTTTGGACGAATCTTCAACACCTTGGGCCAATTCTTCAGTGTTAAGAATCGGTTCCTGCATGTTCCTCTTCTCTGTGTTCTTGGTAGCAGCACCATCACCTTCCTCGTTCTCTTCATGGATGTTAAGATCTATATCTGCAACACTTTCACTCAAAGCACCGTCATTGCATTCATAAAAAATAACATGTATACTTTCTTCAACTACCTGGGTCCTTTTATTGAAGATTCTATAAGCTTTGCTACTCGTGGAATAGCCAAGAAATATACCTTCATCACTACGCACATCAAATTTCCCAAGGTTATCTTTTCCAATGTTATGAACAAAACAAGTACAGACAAAGGGTTTAAAATAAGATATAAGTGGTTTGCGGCCTTTGAAAAGTTCATAAGGAGTTTTCTTTAAGATGGAACGAATAAGACAACGATTCAAAATATAGTTAGCTGTGTTAACAGCTTCAGCCCAATAGGTTTTAGGTAATGCATTTTCTAAAAGCATAGTCCTGGACATATCCTCTAAGGTGCGGTTCTTGCGTTCCACAACCCCGTTTTGTTGAGGTGTCCTAGGAGCAGAAAGGTTATGGGAGATGCCATATTTAGCACAAAACAAATCAAATTGAAGTTGATCAAACTCCCTACCATGATCACTCCGAATAGACACTATGGGCTCATTTCTTAAAGTTTGCAACTCCTTACAAAGTTTTGAAAACTCAAATAAGGCCTCTGATTTTTCTTTCAAAAATGCAACCCAAGTATATCTTGAAAAATCATCGACAACAACTAGCATGTACTTTTTACCATTGGGAGATTTGACTCGCATAGGACCACATAAATCCATATGTAAAAGTTCAAGGGGTCTAGAAGAACTTACAACCTTTTTGGGTTTGAAAGAGCTACGTGTTTGTTTACCTCGTGTGCATGCATTGCACATGTCAATACCTTTGAAGTCCATCTCAGGTAGCCCTCTTACAAGCCCTTTGGACACAAGCTTCTGTAGTGTATGTGGACTCACATGACCGAGTCTCCTGTGCCAAAGCTTTGGATCGTCCGTCAAAGCCTTTAGACAAGTTAAGCTTCCTTGTGCCACTTGATCAGCATTTACAGCGTATATATTGTTGTAACGGTATGCAGTCAATATAACTTCACCTGTATCATCTCTGCACACTATACATCTTTTCTTGTTAAATCTGACATTGTTACCACTATCGCATAATTGCGAGACACTAAGCAGATTATACTTCAAACCATTAACAAGATAGACATTTTTTAATACTATGGCTGGAATCACTTCCAACACTACCAATACCAACAATGTCGCATTTTCCTTTGTCACCAAGAGTGATTGTTCCCGTGGATTGCTCCTTTAGATCATGAAAGAGAGAACTCTTCCCACTCATATGCCTCGAGCATCCACTATCAATAATCCATTTGTGTTCTTTCACCTTGGTGATCTCCTGCAAAACAAACATCAACCTTTGTGGCTAGACCAATAAGCAAATTTGGATCCATTGTTGGGGTAAACCATATTTGGTAAAATAGTGCCTTTTGGGACCCAAACTTGTGTTATCCGTTCTTTTCTCAAATGAACAGGAAATGTATTACGAATAATGTATGGATCCTTTCTCCTATAAGGGCAGGTCTCTTTTACATGTCCCTTTCTAGCACAATGGTGACATATAGGAGAGGTTCTGCTTCCTTTTGCCTTTACAAAAGTGGTAATGTGTTGCTTCTTTAAAAACTTTGGATTGTAACCAATACCACTTTTGTTTAGAGAGCTTTGTTGCTCACCCAACATCTTATCAAGAGTGCCTTTGGATTTGGTAAAACTTATGAGGGCTGCCTGTTGGTCTAGAATCTTATTATTCAGGGAGATCTTCTCGTTCTCTAAGTCATGATGCTCATTTCTTAGAGAGGAGAGATCTTGCTTGAGTTCAGATTTCTCCGAGTCAAGCGTCTTGACTTTAATGTCAAGACCTGAATAAGAAGCTTCAAGACCTTTGACCCTCATAGACAGATCCTCAATAGTTCTTTCCTGGTCCAGAGTTCTCTTAATAAGAATGTTAGTTTGGGCAATAAGCTTTTCTTCATTGGCAATCAGATTGGAAAGGAATTCCGATAATACCTCTTTTGGACTTTCCATAAGTTCTCTTACAGTAGCTTCAAGCTTTTCATCGTGGGATTCATCTCCAGAGGCCATAAGACAAATGTTGGCCCTCTCGTCGTCGGAGTCAGAGTCGGAATCACTCCAAGTAGCCACCATGGCTTTCTTCTTCCATTTGTCACCTTTCTTGGGCTGGCTCTTTGTCTTTTGAGTGCAGTCCTTCACAAGATGATCTGTTTCACCACATTCAAAACAAGACAACGGTTTAGTCTTCTTTTCATACTTGTTGTATTGAGGCTTACCTCGAAATTTTGAAGACTCTGATCCATCCTTGTTGTTGAATTGCTTCTTCATTTTGAGAATTCTAGCAAGGCCTCTTGTGATAAGAGCAAAAGGATCATCTTCATCGTCATCCTCATCTTCGGAATCAGATCCATCCTTGGGCTCATCCTTCTTAGACTTGAGTGCCAAGTTCTTAGTGCTAGTTGGAAGTTCTCCATCGTCTTCATTAAGGATCATCTCATGCGTGATCAGCTTTCCAAGAAGGTTATCAAGGGGTAGAGTGGTGAGGTCCTGGGCTTCCTCTATAGCTGTTACTTTTGGACCCCATTTCTCCTTTGGAAGGCACCTCAGTATCTTCCTTACTTTCTCAACGTTGGTAAAGCTCTTGCCGAGAGAGTCAAGGTTGTTGGTGATTTCTGTGAATCGTGTGAACATGGCCTTGATTGACTCATCAGACTTCATCTTAAAGAGCTCATACTTTCGAAGGAAGATGCTGATCTTGGTGTCTTTCACTTGGCTCGTTCCTTCATAGGTGACGACCAACTTGTCCCAAATCTCTTTAGCTGACCTACAAGAAGAGATACGGTTAAACTCATCAGTGCTAAGACCACAATAAAGTAAGTTAATAGCCCTGTAGTTCTTGGAGATGGTTTCAAGATCTGCTTGGTTGTATTCAGACTCCTTCTTTGCAACTTTGGTGTCATTTGGTCCATCCTTCTCTGGAATCTTCGGACCATTCTCTATAATGTTCCAAAGCCCTAGATCTTGGTCTATGATGAACATCTTCATCAAAGATCTCCAGTGGACAAAGTTGTTTCCTACAAAGAGTGGCGGTCTGCTTGTGGACCTTCCCTGTGCAAATCCTCCGCTTGCTTCACCAGACATGATCGAAAACTCACAAGATTGTTAGATCAAAAACAGTGAGTAAAGCTCTGATACCAATTGAAGGTTCGGTAATGTAAAACAATGTAATAAGAAATACTCTAGAAGGGGGGTTGAATAGAGTATGCCCCGTTTTTCGCAGAAAGTCTCAAGACTTTTGGAGCTTGTACCAAAACCTTTGAGATTAAACCTGAATCACAAAGTTAGACAATCGAACCAAGTGCGGAAATAAGGTAAAGCAATAAGTAAAGAACACAACGAATTGTTAACGAGGTTCGGCACGAACTTGGCCTACGTCCCCGCCTAGGGTTCTTCCACAACCCTAGGATTCAAAGGCTTTATTGATTGCTTAGCTTAGGATCCTAATAGCTCACCGAGAAGCCTCTCTCCTATACAATTGCAATCTAGTCAACTCACGTTCCCTTGGAGTCCTAGACCAATCTAGAAGAGCCCCACCTCTCTCAGCTATCTAGTACAATCCTCTAACTCTCGCAAATCAATAGCCTAGTGCAACTTCCCGAGTTATAAACTCTCGAGTAACACTTGAAATGAATATATCCTATAAGCTCACAGTGACTCTCAAAGGCTTTGAAATAAACAACAAACTCTTGAGCGCTTAGCAGAGAGACACTTGGAAGACAGATCGCTTGAATGAATGAAACTCGTGTAGCACTTCTATTTTCTGTTTTCTCCTTCCTTTCCTTTATAAAAGAGCATGGAGCGTGAGGATCTTCACCACCAGATCTCCAACGGCTCCTTCGAATCAGTTTGATCTTCAATCTTCTATATATGGACACTTCGAACGCCATGATCTATTTTGAACTGATCTCCTCAATATGTATAAGGAAGGATATAATCTCGAATATACTTCCTGAAATGGTTAGGCATACATATATATATAATATAACGGAAGTATATAATAAGATAAAATAATATACGAATAATTAAGATAGGTTTTGTATTTCATCAACTGTTAATGCTCCAAGGCCTTTGACACAAATATCCTGTCAAAGCCTTTGAAACATCTATTCCGATTTTCATCAAGGGAGGGAGTTATCAGATATATATAATGCCAACAGGCCCAACTCCACAAACATAAAGTAAAATAGACAAAGACAACCCAAAAAGGGCATCGCAAAGGGTTATACATTACAAGACATGTAGGACACAAAATTTGTATACCCTCAAAAGTTATAACAAATGTCCAGGAAATACTAATGTCTGATTAACTACTAGTTCCTATCCCATCAATCCAACCGCAATTTCAGAGCATGAACACCTTTTAAGGTCAAGGACGCATGTGCCTTAGGTTGAGCTGAAATTTCAGATCGCAATTCATTGACATCAGAACAGATTATGTCAGTCATGTACTTCACACGCAGCTTTGAGATGTTCTTGTCACTCCCTTGTTCAAAACCACACTTGAATCCCTTCTCCAATCCCACAAATGCCTCCATATGGCACATCATACAAATACCAGAATGGGAACGCTTTTCTTCACCAGCCCAGGGGAGATAAATGTGTGATTGACTACAAAGAGAAACTAAATCTGCTTTCTTCAAACATCCTTTAGACCTCAAATAATTAATCAAGAAATCATGCTGCAAAAAAATATAAATAAAAGAAGAAATTACTATAAATGACAAACTGAAAATTAAAATAAATAAAAAATAATAATAGTAATAATAAAAAAGGACAAAAGCAAAAAAGGGACTAATAAGTATGAAAACTAACCAAAGTACCGACTGTATATTGAAAGATGGAACTAGAATTTGGAGTATCACTTGACACATCGAGGAATTGAACAACTTTCATCTTCAGATTAAAGACTACCATGCAATAGATTGTCGCATGATAAACACCAAACACAAACTATACAAAAATATAAAGAAAACAAGTCAACAGAAAACAAATAAAGGAAGAAAAAGAGTAAGGTAGATTAAACAAAAAGAATTAAAAAGAATAAAATAAAATTTAAACTCAAATACCATATCAACATCTTTCAACCGAATGTGAGAAGCAGCAGCCAGTTCAGAATCAAGGCGGATACTAAATTTTGCAAAACGGTCATTAAAGTCATCTCCAGGGGGATTTGGGGCAAATTGCTGGAAAAAAAAATAAAAAATAAAGAACAAGGAAATAAACACATGTAGAATGGTAACAAAATAGAAAAAAATGAGATGGAAAATAAAAAAGAAAAATACAACTTACAGAAGACACAACAGATATAAAAAGCCTTGATGGAGAAACAACACTTCTGTATTATTCTTTGTGATTAAGGACAGAAGCCCATGCGCTCACAACAGAGAAAGCCACTTCAAAATCTTCTTCAAGGGATTTAAAATCAGCTCTAATAACTTCAATAGATGAATTCTTAAAAAGAACTTCACTACAATAGGCAAACAACAAAGTATAAAAAATAAATATAACTCACAGAAACTCAAATATAAAAAGATAAGTAAATGATAAAAAAAAACAGACTTACACATCAAAAGCTGATTTCTTAGATAAATATGCACAAATGCAACGCTCAATGTCAGACGCACGCTAATTCACATCAACAACCCTCGAATAGTAAGGACTCTTCAAGGAATTAGCAGGTTTTGGTACCCTCTTACACCCAACATCTTTCTCAATTTGATATTGCATAGAAACATCTGAAACAACAGGGCAACCCCTAGTAGACCTACGTAAAGGCAAGACAACAGGAGACTTTTGCTTCCTCTTAAACACTTTAGGAGTTGCACAATGAATGTCACTTGATGTTGATATACCTAAAGAAGAAGCAACATCTCCACCAGCATATTCCTTGGCAATATCGACAACAGAGGCAGGAACACCAGATAAACCATCGACAACATTCGGTGCAACTCTGATATCTTTTTGTGCATCAGTATTGGAGTTGGGTGCAGGGACAAAACCCTTTTGTGCAGACTGGTCAGACTTGGCAAAATCTTAAGCAATTTCCTCTTCAGTAGATTTATTTTGAGATTTGAAGGCAGGATCTGAACCAAAAAGATCAAACGACGGCTCAGCAGGAAGATTCATACGCATAGTCCCCTTACCCTTAGCTACTGCAGAATCACCCTTCTTTCCAGCATCACATTCATTCTCAAAACAAACACCACCAAGCCCACCTCCAGCTACATTCCCAACTGAACCAAAAGGATGATCGGCATGACCAGACAATTTCATCTTACCTTTATTCATGTAAGCTAACTCAATTTGATCAAGAGCGTCCAAAAACACAGGATCTGACCATAAAGGATCCTGGGAGGAAATCCAGACAGAAGCAGGGGATTCACACAAATCAGAATGATCTGTAGGGGCAGAACCACCCTTATCACCCTCAAACTCCAAACCCATCAGCTTCTTGGCAGCATTACTAAGTGTTTTAACCATTTCATTCTCTTTAAACTCAGGAGGAATTTTATCAGCCAAATCAACAAACTCAAATATTGAAGTAGCAAGGGCAGCAGTTTTTTGAGCAAAGGATTGAATAAAACTCTACAAGGAAAAAAAACACACACATAAACAAAGAACCAAAATCAAATAAAACACCAAATAATATTATAAAAAATTACTTATATATAAGTAACAACAAAAACCTCAATAGGAGATGATTTTTTTTTCAGAAACAGATGGATTGTCAGAAGGAAAGGAGCAGCACATGGAGAAATAGGTTGATATGCAGGAACAGATTGATGTCCCTCAATTCTGCCACGTCCAAAGCCTCCACTGGAAAGATCATCATCCTCACGTTGACGAAGCATAGGTGATGTCAAACCCATAAAAACAGGGAAATACCGAGTTACTCTCCTCAACAAATTACTTCAAAATAACTTCACCCTATCAATATAAAACAATTAACAAACACAAACAAACAAAAAAAACAAGAAAACAGATCAAAAACAAAGTAACTAAAAAATGTAATACAATAGGAAAAAAAAATACAATTAAACGGTAAAATAATAAGGCAAAAAGCTTCAATATGAAATATAAGCATCACTGAAAACCAAATTATTATAAATACAAGAGATGATGCTATAATAGCACAACAGAATAGTATAAAATGCAAAAGATAGGGTAAAAAAAATACTCACAATGAGGAAGAGAATAGGACCTCTGAACTGACTGGTCTTATTCTTTTCCCAAATTTTCTTTGAATCCACTAAGCTTTCAAGAACAAAAGCACACCAATTCAATTCTTTGAAGTCCTCATTTCCACACAAAACTTTAACCAAGCTGTGACTAACATTGCCATTTTGGTTACTGTCCACAAGCAAGGAATGAAATAACACAGCAAAGTTGACAACAAATTGATCGCTAGCAGCAACATCAGTAACCATATGATCAGTAAGAATAGATGGATTAATGGAATCTCCAACAGAAAACAAACTCTTCCACTTCGTAAGAGTATCTGACTTCTCTTTAGAAGTCTTCCTATATATCAAATTCTTGCCCATAGGCAAGCCTAATGTGATATGGACGTCAAGTTCAGTAATATCTAACTTACTTCCATCAGCAAACACCAAGCAACATCTGTTCGCATCAAACTGCTCAACCAACCAATGACAAAGACACAGAGGAAGATAATGAATATCCAAATCTAATAAACAACCAAAACCTATCCTCTTGATACAATCCTTCTGTTTATCATTAAATCTAGCCAATGCACAAACAAACGCACGAGGATTTGACCTTGTTTTCAAAGAGGGTATTGATTAGCCCTTCTAATCCTCGACTTCTTAACAAAAACAGCACTAGCCCCAACATCTTGGGGGGGCAGTTGTTGATAAGAGGGGCACATCAGAGGCTACAGACTGCACATTAGTCCCTTTAGATTGCAAATTTTCTCCAACAGTTGGTTGCCCTTCCTTGTCAACAGGAACACCAACTCCAGAAGGGACATCATCAGTCACATTGGGAGGGAAATTAGTAGACAAAATTTCAGGACTGGGAGCTGAGGAAATACCATGAGACACAGCTTTGGATAAACCACCTATACTATTACGATTTTCCCTTGATTGACGTAGGAGAGGCACATTATCTTTTGATTCGATATCCATTGACACCCCTTCCCCATATGATACAGAAAACCCAGGGGGATCACGTGCCAAATCAATAGCTTTAGGAGCAAAACGGGCGGGGGGGGGGGGACGAGATTTCTTAATACGTTTTGAACGATAAGACACAACAGCTAGAGCTTGACCATCAACCTTAGACCTTGTTCGTTTACCTATAAGGAATAACAGATCAAAAATATAAACAAACATAAAAACCCTAACCACCAATAAACTGAACATAAATAGCAATAATATATAAAATTGACAAAGGACAATAAATGAACACCAAAAATTAACATAAACAGAACACAAAACAGAGTATAAACACAAATTCACAAAGAACATTACTAATATCAAACACCTAAGATCATAAACGACTATAAAACAAAAAATAGAGAAACAAACAACGGATAAATCGTTGAACAAAAGGGAAAAACAAAAAACGCACAAAATCGAAGAAAAGAGAAAACCCTAACAACCAGGACAAATTAAATAGGCGAGAGTAACAGGAAATCAATGGCGTACCTACTGAAGAGCACGACAGGATGAAAGGACGACAACAAAGACAGCGCAAAAAGGATCGTCGGAGATCAAGGACGCAGAGAATCAGGGAGGAGCACTCGAACGAGAGAGAGAGAGAAAAAAAGATCAGAGCTGAAGAGGAAAAGAACGAAAACAAATGAAACGGAAATAAAAATACGGACAGTCCAACGTAAACAGGCCCATCTCCGTTTGGGAAAGAGTAATCCGAGACCCAATGGTGTTAATTAGGAAAATTTTACACCTTAAGCAAATTTTACACTAAGGATATTTTACATTTGAACCTTTGCCTATATATATATATATATATACCATTCTATGAGTCTCTTCCTTTTTGCGTATGGCACCGCCACTCCCTTTGGCAGCATCCACTAATTTACTAAAAAGGGAGGATGACCGGGTTCAATAAGGCAAATATCTAACCCGCCGAGAGGAAAGATGCTGTGCCGGGTGACTGGAATCCTCGGAGGTCAGCTGAATAGGCTGACAATTCCTGTTACATGTCAATAAATTTCTTCATTATTTGAATATGTGTGCATAATAAACGATATATATACATATATATATATATATATATGAACAGGAAAACATTCAGATAGCCACAAAGGCTATCCGAGAGCGTCCTTACGGACGAGGTCTAACAGACTAGAATTGTTCCAGATTGATTGTCCATCGACGCTGTGGCCAAGGTGTGCAACCTTGTCAGCCACAATGTTCGCCGATCTATATACATGGGAGAAGCAGATACACTTAAACTCCCGTAAGTCCACCATGATATCTGATAGGATCAATGGCATTTTCTTTCCTCTAGAAAATAATCAATGATGATTAGGGAGTCGCCCTCTATCTGAATATTCTTTATTTCTAGTTCTTTGGCTTTCTGCACCCCTAGTTGTAAGGCCAAGGCCTCTGCTTTCAACGGAGTTTGCACCCCAAGTTTTGCGAATCCCATGGAGATCGGGTTCCTCATCCAGTCCCGGATAATGTAACTCGCGGTGCTCAATAAATCGGAATAGGTGGATCCGTCAAAATTAAGTTTGAAGACCCGATTCATGGGCTTTTTCCATTTGTCATTATGTTGTCGGTTGAGCCTATTTTTAGAATTGGTTGATGGTCTTCTTGTGTATTCAACAAGTTCATTCTTTGTGGCCAATTGCCAATTGAGTCGTTGTGTTTTAATGAACAGTTGTAACTCTTCGTCACCAGATAGGCTTCTATTTTCAAAAATTATTTTGTTCCGAAAAAAAAAACAGATTGTCCACCATTTTAGAGCAAGGCCTTCCTTGTCTTGCTTTGTTAGAGTAGTACCGGGCATTTCCATTGTTGTCTTCATATTTCTCTATGTTGTAGAAATAGCGGTGTTTCTCATGTTGACGCCGGAGACGCAAAGCGCCGACCTTTTGTTGAAACCACACTCTAGGAATAGATGCGTGCCATCTTCTGTAGCATTATTACATAGAATACAGTTAGAAGTAACCCCTACACCGCGCTCAAGTAACCTGGTTTTTGTTGGTAGACCATTCTGACAAATTTTCCATAAGAATTTTTTTATTTTTGTGTATGTATCAATTTTTCAAATCCAACCTGTCGAATCCGGCAATTGGCCACTTCGGTCAGTTAATAAACGCATAAGACTCGCCGTGGTATACCGGCCATACCTGTCAGGCCACCAGTAAAGGTAGACTTGTCAAACGGGTCATTCGGGTCGGGTCACTTCGGGTCTCGGGTAAAACGGGTCCCAGGTAAAATGGGTTCCGAGTATTTTCGGGTTGACTAGAACCCAGATTCATTTCGGTTCGATTTCGGGTTTGTTAATTTTTTCATTTTTAAATTAAAAAAATCATGATTAGATAATTTTACAATAAATTTTAATTATTTATTAAAAAAATTAATTATATTTAATTATAAATCAACCGGGTCACCGGGTAAATTGGGTCAAAATTACCGGGTCAATTGGGTCACCGGGTCGAAACCCAGATTACCCGGAAAATTTCCGGTTTTTCGGGTTCGGGTTGAAAAAAATTTCCGGGTTCGGGTTAGAAATTTTCTGGGCATTCAGGTCGGGTCGACCAGATCGGGTTGTGTTTTGACAGGTCTAAGTAAAGGCGATTCGAAAAGGGATGAGCTAGGATTGGGATACTCAGAATTTCATCGACAAGGTTATTTGGTAAATGAGTACGCAACTTAAGCTCGTCCCATCTCCCGTTGGAAATATACTCGCACACTAGCGAATTTATCTCAGAGCCCGGTGGGAGGGTTGTTCGTTCACAAAAAGCAGAAGTTGTTATCCAGTTATTTATCCAGAATTTGATGGTTTGACTATTGTCCACAACCCAAATAAGACTTTTCTTAAATATTGGTATTAGTTTTCTAAGATGACTCCATTGCGAGGAGCCATATCGCTTCCTTTGGTGAATATTAGAATATCATCTGCAAAAGTTAAGAATGGGATCTTCAGACCTCTATTTCCAAACTGAAATCATATATCTCTCTTTTGTTCCAAAGAATCGTTGTGTAGTTTTCGAGCTAGGATTTCAGACTCCAAGATAAATAAAAAAGGCGAAAGAGGATCTCCATGTCTAAGGCCTCTTGTTGGTTTGAATAGCTCTATGGGACCATTATTTACCAATATGGAAAACGAAATCTATGCTTTCATATATATGGATCAGGATCCTCTCTTTAGGAAAGCTGCCTAATATTTACCTAATAAACTGACATCCACCGTCCGATTAAATGAACGGATGAGATTAACTCAAATTAATTAACAATTAACATGGTTTCCTCTCCTAGGTCGCCCCGCCTTTGTACGTCTTCCTGTTCCACTCCTCTCCTATGTTAACACGACGCGTCCTCTCTCTAGAACGAAACCAGGCAACGTTCTCCCTCAGTCCCTCACCATCCAGCCCATCGGAGACCTGTCGTCAGTATTCATCTGCCATTGTCGTCATTCCCACATGTACTGTTCTCCTCTTTTTCTCTCTTTGGTCTTTTTGGTTGTGGAGGGATTTGGATTTGGGAATTAACTTAGTAGTAATTCCTGAATTGAGTTGTTATAGCATTTGAGAAATCGATTTAGTATTAGTTCTTGAATTCAACTGGGGTTGAGAATTAGGTTAAGCTTTACTTCATGGTTTTGAAATTGGGATATGGGAATTAGATTTAGACTAGTTACTGATTTGAAATATTGGAATTAGGTTCAATACTAGTTCCTGTAACTCAAGGAAAGTGGTAGCAATTGAGAATTAGGTTCAGTATTGGATTTGCAATTGAAATCAGACACCAATTAGGTTCAATACTAGTCCCCGTAACTCAAGGAAAGTGGTACCATCTATATCTATTAGGGAGTATTAATTTATAAGTTTTTTTATGATGTGCCATTACCTTATTTTTCTTTTGATTATTCATTACCTTATTAATTGTAGGGTTTTAACCCATCAAATTATAATAGAATTTTTTCTTTAAAATAACTATATGTATTTATATATATATATATATATGTATCTATGTACTGTATATTCTTAATTTAAAAGTCTTTGTGATGTACACTGTAGTTTTTTCAACAAATCAAATTATACCGATATATTTTTTATTTCCTTAAAATATTCTACAATTTCAAACAAATGTATTTAATTCAAAAAATTAAATTAATATTAATATTATAAAATAAAATTATTATAATTATTATATTAATAATCTATAACTATATACTACTTTACGTAGTAAATGAGAAGAGGGAATTGCACATACTAACCCAAAAACCCGAAAGTGTTGCAAGGTTAACTCGATCCGGAAAAAAATTGCATATCCGGTTACCTGTGTACCCGGTAGCCCGTTGCAAAGGAGAGAAAGGGAAGAGAGAAGGAAGGGGATCGGAGACGGTGGAGGCATCTCTCTCGAGGCGAGGCGCAAGCGACTAGAAGGGGATCGGAGGCGGGCGAGAAAGGAGGGAGAAGGACCTCTCGGCCGTCAGTGCCAACCCTAATGCCCTTCCTCCCTCACGCAGCTCATTCCTCTCTCTTTCTTCAGGCGATTTCGAGCCTCACCGGGGAGAATCTCCACAAACTGGCTTCGATTCCGCAATTCCAGGTACAATCCTTCCCCCTTCTTCTTCTCTGCTCTATCTTCCAAGCCTGTATTCACTGGATTGGTGTTCAAATGACCGTTAGAGCCAAGATTTGGACTTTTTACGGTTAGGGTTTCAGGTTGGGGCCGAAATTCAGATTGGATTTGCTTGTTTTGCTTGCAAATTGTTTGAATCCTCAATTTATAGGACAAGATTAGTGATTAGCAGTGTGTTAATGTTGTTTATTTGGTTCTGTAGAAGTGGAGTAAGGGAAAGCAAAAGAAGAGAAATTATTGGATCTCAGGGACAAACGTGTCCAGTAGACAACCGAATGGTGTCCAGAACGTGTCCAGTAGACAACCGAATAGTGTCCAATAGGAAACCATAGGGTGGACAGTTAATATTTACTATTGGCATGGGCGTAACAAACAGGGTAAATGTTTCTTTTTGATCTATTGAAGGGATTGCAAGGGAACAGGTAGATGAGTCATAATGACTTGGATATTGAATTTTTCTCTCTTGGCTGAATTAATTTTGGGAAAGATCACCTTGCACAGGTGGACAACAATTGACTTTTTTATGTGGAATATTGCAAGGGAATAGGTGGACAACAATTGCATTTTTTTTTAGAAAGATCACCTTGCACAAGATTGAATCATTTAGGCATGTTTTAACATAAATATTCTTCGCATGTAGCCTATTAGCTCAGTGGGAGAGCATTGTGGTCATACACAAAGATGTGGGTTCAATTCCCACATAGGCTTATTATTCATTAATCAACGCCGACTATCAACTTATGTTTAGAACAAGTCAAGCTTGCTACATCACCAAATTATAGGCAGTTTCATATCAAAAGAAATCAAAAGCCAAGACACTTCATCTTCCATGTGTGTTGAATTCATCATAAGATGGGTTTTTAACATGATAGGTAATAGGTTTGACAGGTCACCTACGTCAATTCACATGACAGTCACCTGTTATCCTTATGTCGATATCATTAGAAAGAAGTTGAAAGCCTACTTCTTTTGCAAGCAAACTTAATTTGGCTTGCTTCTTTTTTTCAAGCAGATGTGTCAAAATTTCATGCAAAGAATGGCCTAATAATGCTGAAGAGGTTTGACATGTCATAAGATGTGTTTTTAACATGACGGGTAATAGGTTTGACATGTCACCTACGTTACTTCACATGACAGTCAGAGTGAGCGGGCTTACCTCATAAATTATCCAAGGCTGAATTTGAAACCAAGTTAATGTGGCTTCAGTTTCTAAGCACCTAATTTCTATTGAGATCTCTCTTAATGTGCATTCTTCAAAGTTAGGTACGAAGTTTAAAGACCGACCAGTCTAATTTGGGCACAACACCATGATCAGGGAGCCAACTAAAAATGAATCCATCCCTCCAACTTGTAATTACAAGGACACATTCCTCCATGCTGAAACTAAAAATGGATTATGGAAACTATAGCATTTGAGATTCAGTCTAAAAATCAAAAGCATTCTGATTTAACCTTTTAAAAGCTAGCACATTCTGCCATATTCACTTGTTTATATCAACATCCAGATGGCCTATGTGGGAAACTATAGAAACTCCATTTTCTTGATTTTAACAATGTATGATGATCATTTTTATGTGAGCTTGTACCAAAGTTATGCATGATTTCCTTTGACAAGTTCATGTCATGTAGGCAGAATTTGAATGGCATGTTAATATAAGTTCATGTCATGTATGCAGGATTTCCTTTGACATGTTAATAACAACTCAATAATTCAATATTCAGATGGCCTATGTGGGATTCGAACCCACATCTTTGTACCAAAGCACATTTGTAACGGCCCAGAATTATGATTTCCGGGTTACGTTTCAAGGGATGAAACCCCTTGTTCGGATCTTGCAATCCAGGTACGGGTCGAGGTTCCAAACTCATTTTAAGATTAGTAGAAAGAGGGATTTCAAACCCTAAAAACATTGAAGGGCCGTTGGGTACCCTTAACCTGTCTTAGGACTATGTCGCGAAATTTAATTCAATGAAAGTAAAGCGGAAGCAAAGTTAAGATACAAAGTGTCACGGCAGAGCCGGGTCAAAACCAAAACATAAACGAATGATTACCATTTATACCAAGTTAGAGAATTAGCCAAGTTCTTCGATTCGCCAAAAGGAACCCCGTCATATAGACATCGAGCACTCAAAATCTGTAGGAAATACCTTTAAAAGAAGAACGGGGAAAGGAGTCAGATCGAGCCACTCATGCGGGACCGGCAGTCCTCGCTGAGGCCACATAGTATGTGCTATACCTAATAAAGATGCTCTAATGCAGTACGAAAGTCAACACACTAGCATGCTCCTAGTTATAATAATGTGTAAAAATACTGTAAAGGGCCCAAGACAATGCCAAGTGGCATATCCCTCTCCTACCTCCACCCCCTTCCGATAGGGCGGAGACTGGCCAGTTCGTGAATGCATTCCATCATAATCGGGCGGCACGCATGCCTAACCCGCTCCACAATAAAGCCCGCAGGCATCTCATAATATAAGGAAGTTCATGACTCGATTGACTCAGGGTACCCGATGAGGCTGGGCTACCCTATGACCCTAGCAAAGACTCTAGGACTATCACAGATAACGGCCGTTCTGTTTTCAACGCATAAAGTAAGCAGATGCTCATTCAATTAGTGCAACCTAAACATGATACTACATGGCATGCTTTTATGCATATGCAACACCTAACATAAAATGCAACAACAGGCATGAATGTCCAACCTGAGTAAGCCCCCTAGGGAACTTACCTGAAGATGCAGAACAGCAGGATAATACAAGCAAGGGCCCAAATGCAACTCCAAAGCAATCCAAAAGCAATATACACCTATCATCAAGCCATTTCCATAAGCCATCGGACCAACATTCATTCGCACGAAACCCAAGTTCTCAACATGCTCAAAACCAACCGATAGTGAAACCGTTTTCCAAAACCTTTCCGATGTGATCAACATCAACGAAAATCATTCCAATTTTCTTCTAAAAACCAACATCATCAAGTCAAGACAAAATCCCAATATTTGAAATGACACTTTTAACATAACTTCAAGCTCAAGATCAAATAGTTCAAGTTCCGTCAAGTCTCTTCTTTAATATTGAATATTAAAATAGTATTTCCAAAACTCATTTCCCAAAGTTTTCCAAAGTCAACCCGAACACTCAACCCGAACCCAAGTAGAAAGAAAGAAAGAAGGAGCCCGGCCCACATACCAGCCCAAAACCCGCCTAACAAACATCTGAAAGGAAAAGACCCAGAAGAAGAGGATCGGATCCAGGCCACGACCCGTGAAATCAGGCCCAACACTTTCTCCTTCCCAAATTAATTGAACAGAGCTTCTGCTACTCAACGGAAGAACGACGGGAGGAAGGAGGTGAAAACCCAAGCTCGCCGGCGTCTCTCCCTCGCTCGCGGCTCGAGATCTCTCATTCTCCCACTCTATTCCGACACCCATGGAACGAGAAAAGCAATCGAACAAGAACAATCGAGGAAAGAAGAATCTCACCGAGGGCTCGAAGTCTTCGCTGGGGAAAGACTCGATTTGTTGGATTCGGCGTCGTCGACGAGAGGAAACTCAGTTTTTGACCTTGGGGAGAGAGGGGAGTAAGAAATCCAGGTTCCGGCGGCGGCCTTTCGGCCTGAGATTCACCCACCCCTACCGAAGACCAATCCCGACCACCCTGGACCCGACGAGACTCAAACGCGAGTAAGGAGGAAGGAGGAAGAGAGAGATTACCGAGGATTCGAATTCTCGCCGGAAGATCTGCGCCGGGGACTCGATTTGGCTTGCCGGAGACGGATTCGAGGTGTGCTTGGTCGGGGTTCAAACGGGAAACAGGGGTAGAGAAGAGGAGGGATAGAGCTGCTCGGCGTCGCTTCGGTGACTGAGCTCCTGGCGGCTGCGACGGGGTTCATCCTGGCCGCTTCTGCTGCTGCTTGAAGGGAGGAGGGGCTATTGCTTCTCAGAGGAGGTGGAGTGAAGGGCTCGGCCGCTTCTCTTCGGACGGAGGACAAAGTGGTGCAGGGTGTTGTTGTGGCTCGACAAAACAGGTGAAAAGGGGGCTCCTTTGAGCTGTGCTGTGGGGAAATCTGCTGGGGGTTTGAAGGAGTGCAAGGAGGTGAGTAGAGAGGCTTTGATTGTAGGTGATTTAGGGTTCAAGAGGGCTGCCCATTTGATAGGGAAAAGGAGACACCTACTCTTGGTGTGGGTTGTTGCACCACATGAGGAAGAAGACAAAGGAGAGTGCAGTCTTGGCTGGCAACGAGACAGAGAGAGAGGAAGAAAAGAAAAAGGGAAAAGAAATAAGGGTAGCGAGTGGGCCCTAAACAACAAATTTAAATCCCGAAAACCAAAACTCGAAACCCGCTAATCCCAACTTTAACGGAATAAAATAAATTCTCAATCAATTTTTATAACTTATTTACAAATTAACAAAAATCAAATTAAATACTTAATTTCAAAGTTCAAAGACGGAATTAAAATCCGTCAAAATCAAATTTTCAAACGATGCCGGAATGACCTTAAAATCAAATTTGTGCATGAGGACGAGTTTTCTCCCTTTTTTTTACAAATTTAATTAAATAATAATATACCCAATCAATAAAATAATATTATAATATATTCGGCCCTTACATTCATCCACCTCTAAAAACAAGTCTCGTCCCCGAGACTAAAATCATTCTAAAGCCAAGGGAAGGAAGGGAAAATCGGTGAGTCCGAAGATCACGCCATAGACCCCGTAAGAACCTCATAAGTGCACCTATAAGGCCCTTACAGTATCTTCGTCATGACCATGATATCCCCAATGGGTCGTAATAAGTATGTGATATGGGCCCTTATCACATTCTTATCTCGACTTCTCGGTTATATCATAACTCAAAAGCATCCTAACGAAAATCCAATTCTGAAAGTTCAATAAAGTGTTGTAATAAGAAGGTTGAACTTGAAATCCCTGAAATTCTCGATAGTGTTTATCCCTTTAAGATCCAAGCTAGCCCTTTTCAAAACCGTTCAAAATCTTCAAATCCAACTTCCAAACAAGCAATTTCGGATCACGTGAGGTGGAATCATCCACCTCTAAAGGCTAATCCCATATTCTCTTCCTAGTTTCCAGAATCAAATCAATCTATCAGTCTCCATTCAAGCAAGATTCACAAGCCATAAGCAATGCATAACCACATAACCAATCGATCCTCAACGAGTACATCATACGACAAGTCTCAACATATGCCAACAAAGTGCCACAAGGTCACATCAACATCTCCACATCATACTAAAAAGTCATAATATGCATCTATGCCAAAATAATAACACACATCTCGATATCACACAAAAGTCATAAAAGGTACCTCCTTACCATAGAGTCAACGAATCAAAACTCATTGTCAACACATCAACACCACAAGTCATGCTATTAGGATTCCGCAAAAGGAGAGGTCAAGCAGTATACCAGTCATCGAATGTCAGCATATTCACCAAACATCATCTTAACTCATCACAATGCCATATAACGATCATTTAGAAATCTGGTATCATTATCTCATATATATACCAATCATATTCATCATTTAATATAACTATAATCATGCTTAACAATCATATAACATAATATCATGCATATCACCACATAACATAACATCATGTTCTCACATAATAACACATCATTATCTCGTATATCATATCGCAACACATCCTAACATGCTCCTAAACAACATAGTAGAGCATCAATATATCATGATAACATTTGTCACTGCCAACTAGATTTCAATATTGCACAAAAACATGTAATATCATTCTGTAACAGATTCATCATGGTTGCTATCTAACTTCATGCCAACACATATTAATATATCACGTAAGCAAGAAAATCATCACGTCATCACCACTCAAAATGAAACGCAATCCCCACTCGCCCGATTCCAATTCCCAAATCAAAACCAGCCTCATTTAAATTCACCAATATTAGCTCAAATAATACCCTCTAAAAGAAGTCACAATCCATCTCGATACTCCAATCTCGCTCCTCATTCCACCAAGTACTCTCACTCACCATCCACCTCTAAGGATCCAACTCCTATATCTAACTTCTCACCCGAGTGCCCCCTCATACTATGTTCTCAATACTTTCTAAAATCATTTCCTACACTTCCCACACTTCCCAAGTTACCACAAGCATCATGCTCTGTTAGTCACAATTTATCTAGAAATCCTTCGATCACCACCTAGCCGACCTATTCACAACCGTACCTCAGCCAAAGGTTCACCCAAAAGCTTATCAGAATCACCAAGCTTTGCCTTTCAAAATTCCCAAAGTTCACCCAGTCTTACCTAAATCAATATCTCTCTCTTGCGACTTACCTCATAATATCATCGATCATCCAACCACTCAAGTTCTTTCACCATTCTTCTACCATTCTTCAAGATAATCTCCCCACAAGAAGAAGCAATCATGGACATTATTACACATAAGGACCACATCATATCAACCAGTATTTATATAAATATCACCATTAAACATTGCAACTACAATAATAAGTCTCAAATTGTCGTCATGCTCAATAATTATTGCAAAGCATCATATACGAGCATAGTCAATTCAATCTAGCAAGTTTCATCATAACCTTATCAGATAACAATTCAGGTTTCTTAGCATATGTAGTTCACATTTTGCAGACAAAAGAATTCAATCATGCTTAGCAACTTAGAGCAGCAACACGTCAAGGCATCATGTTTCATGAGATCTATAAGTCATCAAATCATATCATCATAGACGACAGGCAATCAGACAATAGTCATCATTAAGTCAACACATCAACACGTAAATCTCATAGCTAGGTTAGTGCAATATTATCGTCAACAAATTCAAAAGGGTTAGCCATTTGAGCGAAGAACACTCCCGCTTGTAGGTCATATCGTACTCGGTAACCGTAATTCTCGATGCGTGCCCGTTCCGCCGACATCATTGATCCTGATGCCCGTGGGTTATGGGCCCACGCTTCCGTTGCACTGCTCTATCGCTATCTACTTTCCGTCCCCTCTTTCATGCGTCGCTCGTCCGATGTATCACGTATGAGTTCAAGTTAGTGGAGATAGGGGAGTGACAGGGACGGACACCCAATGTTCCTCTCGAAGACAAACAAAGACCAATGCTAAAGACGACAAGACTAGTGACAAGACTCCGACCCGAGAATGGCAATGATGCCCTTATGGAAGTCTATTAGATTACAATTGTGACGAACAAAATGAATTCATCATGGAGCACATCGGTGACATTAATCCATACTAACATGTACCTATCTCAAGGAGAACGACATGCATATTCATTTCAAAAGACACAATCGAGTCCTACACAAATGCATGCGAGACAAGTTAACAGTCTATTATTCCATTGAAGCAGAGATGCCTAACAACTTCAAGCAAGATATGCGGAACCAGTAATGATCATGCAAGATTCAAAGTCATGCGGTATTTAATGAGGATGACAAATATCATGTATATGAACAATGCACGAGCATGGTACACACATCAACAATTGAGTTCAAACATAGCATGACGAGGTATATCATAGCAGGCAGATTAAGCATCATACGAGAACATATAAGAGCATCATAGTAACTATCTCATCTTAACACACTAGTCATATAATGGTCAAGCATGACACGTATAAATGTACAATAGTTATCACATCATAGCACAGGTACAACATGTAATCATTTACGAGTCATATTGGGAATCATAAGCCCTACATGACACTACTGGCACTTATCGAACATGAATACAATCAAGATAAGGCGATTAGATTCATCCTAACATTCATGCGTCCTACGTATGTGAAGACATGATATAGCGTGGTGTGTGATCATGCGATGTGCCCAAGTCATACATGTATGCAGGCACGAGAAGATATCATGGAGCAATAGGGGAACACTACCGAGCGACAACATGTAAGCATGCTACGATTAACCATAACGGAAAGCAAATCAATCATCGAATTCAACATCAATTAACTTGGATTAGTAAGACATGTTATGGTAATAGAAAGAGGGAAGAACCACACTATCAGGAACCTAGCTCGAGAGAGAATCAGCAATAATGCAGGCAATATACAATTCACACGAGTCACCACCAAGGATCCTACATGATACTAAAGGTTCAACTTAACATATGATACACACAGGCAACTAATCATGACGATACGTCAAAAATCAATTCAATCACGTTCTGACGATATAGAAGCATGATGAAAGTTTAATGATGTACAATACGAGTCTAAGTAATGGCAAGACGACTATAATTCAAGGACATGGGCTCGAATCAACATATACTAGGATAAAACATGCATTCATCGAGACTCGATTATACCACATATTCTCCATCCAATGCAAGTAATCACACAACAATACAAATTGCAAAACCACCAACGTTAATTAATCTGACGAATACAGAACAGATGGACATCCTATAGATTCTTGTCACAAAAGGTATGATAATCATCAAGGCCTTATCAGTTAACATGCTAATGAGATCATTTACGGGCATTCATCCGAGAAGAGTTGATCACACTATCATAAACCTAGTAGAGAAAAATCATGCAGATTCATTTCGTGTAGCTGACACTTCCATTCAATCCTACGATCAATAGGCCAAGACATAACACAAGACCTAAGTAATGTAACCAATCATAGATGCAACAACATGAGTAGCTTTTTACCAATGGTCATTCGCAGGGTACATGCCAAAGATTACAAAATTATGTCATGCAATTCAGAGAGAGTCACGATTACAACCGGACAGAGATCTCTAAGGGCAACCATTGACTTTTCCCAACCGACTCATTACCCTCTTTCCCGTGGGACTCCGGTACGAATCTTCATGGCAAGAAGACACTGGTTGTTCATCATAAGAATAAAGAAAGATAGCCCCAGAAACACCGTACTTCTGACTCAAGTGACATCAAGAACTTCCAACACTCACTCAGACAACCTTAGTATCCAACCATGATTCCCGACACAATGTGGTTACCAACCCAATTCCCCGTGGAAGACAATGACATCCAAGAAAAGGCTAGATAGAACCGTCAAGGGGTTAACATAGTGGAAGGGGCTGTTCCACACAAGCTGGGTTTGACCACACAGAAACAAGGGTACTCCCACTATCCCGTTTTCATAGATCAGTCAATACACATTTAATTGTTAGGCATACCAATCAGATATCTAGCATAGCAAGCACTGAGCACATAATCAGTTAATAACACTCAATAGTTAAGGCATCCAAATCAGATCCCAACCCATCTGTAAAGAACAAGCTGATATTTGCCTACCCATTCCCAACTACATCCAATAGGGATGGTCTAACGCCTTTCTACCCACTCGGTCCCTCTTTAGTCGGTTTCCTCTTTTATACAAGCCAAGTTCGTTACTTAGTCCAATTTTGGTTAGGCATCTTAAATTCATTTTGCCCTTCGTAAAATCCTTTCAAATCCCTTGAAATTCATGGACGGTTTTCCAAAATATACTCTCGACCCTTGCGTACCCGAATTGCACAACCTCAGCTCTGATACCATCTTTGTAACGGCCCAGAATTATGATTTCCAGGTTACGTTTCAAGGGATGAAACCCCTTGTTCGGATCTTGCAATCCAGGTACGGGTCGAGGTTTCAAACTCATTTTAAGATTAGTAGAAAGAGGGATTTCAAACCCTAAAAACATTGAAGGGCCGTTGGGTACCCTTAACCTGTCTTAGGACTATGTCGCGAAATTTAATTCAATGAAAGTAAAGCGGAAGCAAAGTCAAGATACAAAGTGTCACGGCAGAGCCGGGTCAAAACCAAAACATAAACGAATGATTACCGTTTATACCAAGTTAGAGAATTAGCTAAGTTCTTCGATTCGCCAAAAGGAACCCCGTCATATAGACATCGAGCACTCAAAATCTACAAGAAATACCTTTAAAAGAAGAACGGGGAAAGGAGTCAGATCGAGCCACTCATGCGGGACCGGCAGTCCTCGCTGAGGCCACATAGTATGTGCTATACCTAATAAAGATGCTCTAATGCAGTACGAAAGTCAACACACTAGCATGCTCCTAGTTATAATAATGTGTAAAAATACTGTAAAGGGCCCAAGACAATGCCAAGTGGCATATCCCTCTCTTACCTCCACCCGCTTCCGATAGGGCGAAGACTGGCCAATTCGTGAATGCATTCCATCATAATCGGGCGGCACGCATGCCTAACCCGCTCCACAATAAAGCCCGCAGGCATCTCATAATATAAGGAAGTTCATGACTCGATTGACTCAGGGTACCCGATGAGGCTGGGCTACCCTATGACCCTAGCAAAGACTCTAGGACTATCACAGATAACGGCCGTTCTGTTTTCAACGCATAAAGTAAGCAGATGCTCATTCAATTAGTGCAACCTAAACATGATACTACATGGCATGCTTTTATGCATATGCAACACCTAACATAAAATGCAACAACAGGCATGAATGTCCAACCTGAGTAAGCCCCCTAGGGAACTTACCTGAAGATGCAGAACAGCAGGATAATACAAGCAAGGGCCCAAATGCAACTCCAAAGCAATCCAAAAGCAATATACACCTATCATCAAGCCATTTCCATAAGCCATCGGACCAACATTCATTCGCACGAAACCCAAGTTCTCAACATGCTCAAAACCAACCGATAGTGAAACCGTTTTCCAAAACCTTTCCGATGTGATCAACATCAACGAAAATCATTCCAATTTTCTTCTCAAAACCAACATCATTAAGTCAAGACAAAATCCCAATATTTGAAATGACACTTTTAACATAACTTCAAGCTCAAGATCAAATAGTTCAAGTTCCGTCAAGTCTCTTCTTTAATATTGAATATTAAAATAGTATTTCCAAAACTCATTTCCCAAAGTTTTCCAAAGTCAACTCATATTCAAAACAATTTCAAATCATACTTGTCCAAATCAAGAGGAAGTATCAATTCTCTAATCAACCCCAAATCTTGTTTTATCACAATATTCCGGCATGTTTATTTTCAGAATCATCATATAAATAAATTCTGGTATTAAATCACCAAAACAATTCTATTTTCACAAACCATATTTATATATTAATAAATCATCTCAAAATTTCCAAAATCACATATTTACGCATCACAAAATATATATTCCAATAATATTACTTTAAAATACCTTAAAATGGATAATCATAATTTCAGAAAATATATTCTCCTCAAAAACAGAATAATTATAATAATAACAATATAATTAAACTAACAACAATTATAATAATAACATAATTAAACACCCAATATAGCCATAATAACCGATAACCCATCATCCCAGCAGGCCCACACACTCAACCCGAACCCAAGTAGAAAGAAAGAAAGAAGGAGCCCGGCCCACATACCAGCCCAAAACCCGCCTAACAAACATCTGAAAGGAAAAGACTCGGAAGAGGAGGATCGGATCCAGGCCACGACCCGTGAAATCAGGCCCAACACTTTCTCCTTCCCAAATTAATTGAACAGAGCTTCTGCTACTCAACGGAAGAACGACGGGAGGAAGGAGGAGGAAACCCAAGCTCGCCGGCGTCTCTCCCTCGCTCGCGGCTCGAGATCTCTCATTCTCCCACTATATTCCGACACCCATGGAACGAGAAAAGCAATCGAACAAGAACAATCGAGGAAAGAAGAATCTCACCGAGGGCTCGAAGTCTTCGCCGGGGAAAAACTCGATCTGTTGGATTCGGCGTCGTCGACGAGAGGATACTCAGTTTTTGACCTTGGGGAGAGAGGGGAGTAAGAAATCCAGATTCCGGCGGCGGCCTTTCGGCCTGAGATTCACCCACCCCTACCGAAGACCAATCCCGACCGCCCTGGACCCGAAGAGACTCAAACGCGAGCAAGGAGGAAGGAGGAAGAGAGAGATTACCGAGGATTCGAATTCTCGCCGGAAGATCTGCACCGGGGACTCGATTTGGCTTGCCGGAGACGGATTCGAGGTGTGCTTGGTCGGGGTTCAAACGGGAAACAGGGGTAGAGAAGAGGAGGGATAGAGCTGCTCGGCGTCGCTTCGGTGGCTGAGCTCCTGGCGGCTGCAACGGGGTTCATCCTGGCCGCTTCTGCTGCTGCTTGAAGGGAGGAGGGGCTATTGCTTCTCATAGGAGATGGAGTGAAGGGCTCGGCCGCTTCTCTTCGGACGGAGGACAAAGTGGTGCAGGGTGTTGTTGTGGCTCGACAAAACAGGTGAAAAGGGGGCTCCTTTGAGCTGTGCTGTGGGGAAATCTGCTGGGGGTTTGAAGGAGTGCAAGGAGGTGAGTAGAGAGGCTTTGATTGTAGGTGATTTAGGGTTCAAGAGGGCTGCCCATTTGATAGGGAAAAGGAGACACCTACTCTTGGTGTGGGTTGTTGCACCACATGAGGAAGAAGACAAAGGAGAGTGTAGTCCTGGCTGGCAACGAGACAGAGAGAGAGGAAGAAAAGAAAAAGGGAAAAGAAATAAGGGTAGCGAGTGGGCCCTAAACAACAAATTTAAATCCCGAAAACCAAAACTCGAAACCCGCTAATCCCAACTTTAACGGAATAAAATAAATTCTCAATCAATTTTTATAACTTATTTACAAATTAACAAAAATCAAATTAAATACTTAATTTCAAAGTTCAAAGACGGAATTAAAATCCGTCAAAATCAAATTTTCAAACGATGCCGGAATGACCTTAAAATCAAATTTGTGCGCGAGGACGAGTTTTCTCCCTGTTTTTTACAAATTTAATTAAATAATAATATACACAATCAATAAAATAATATTATAATATATTCGGCCCTTACAACATTGCTCTACCGATTGAGCTAATAGGCCAAAACAATAAATCTTTGACAATATGCCATGAAAGAAGTGATTGAGAGAAATCACTTTACTTACTTATTAGCTAGTGTAATCAGCTTAAATACTGAAGTTTGGGAATATAAATTCAGCAAGTTCCCACTAACTATAAATATAAAAATAAATTCAGCAAGTTCCCACTAACTAGAAATTGAAGTAATTTCAATTGTTAACATCAAAAGTATCAAGCATTTGTTCAAATCTCCATACACAAAAATACTACAAGGCATGTTTCTTATTAATGGAGTCACCAAGAAACCTCATTAATGCATGCCAAGTTGCCACAATTTCTTGGGGGAGAATGCATTATTTGGGAAGAATTGGAGTACTCCATATGAGGTATTGTTTCAGAATCTCCTACTCCTGACATTGACCTTTCTCCAACCAATCCCAACTCTTCATCATCACCTTTCTCTTTACTGACTCCTACCCTTGACATTACCCCCTGCCCCACTAGAAAATCCCACGGACAAACTCAACCCCCTATTTGGCAACATCACTTACTACATGACACCTACACCAATCAACATGTCACCTGTTTATTCAGACATGACAGACAGCAAACCCCAACCCTAACCGAATGGGAAATTTCAAACCAAACCATTTCAATTCCGAAATTCGAAATTTCAGTCTCTAGCCCTAAACTAAAAATTCCAATTTAATGGCTTGGAAGATAGAGCAGAGAAGAAGAAGGGTGAAGGATTGTAGTTGGAATCGCAGAATCGAAGCCAATTGTGGAGATTATCCTCGACGAGGCTCGAAATCGCCTGAAGAAAGAGAGAGTGGAAGGACCTGCGTGAGGGAGGAAGGGCATGAGGCTTGGCACCCGAGCCCCCGACCCCCTTCCTTCTCCCTTCTTGTGGTTGCCTCAACCATGGCACCCGAGCTCGCCGAATGAGGCGTCTTCTTCCACCTCCGGCCCCGTCGAGCCCGAAGGAGACGAATGGGAGGAAGAAGGACCAAGATGACTGTGCTCAAGCCCTCACGTCGAGCCCGGAGGCCTGTCGCCTAGAGCCGCGAACCTCGCCTCCGACGAAGGCGTCTTCCCTACTTCATCGAACCCCTCATCCTTCCCTTCCTCTCTCACTGTTGAACGCTTTTCTCTCTCCAACCGGCTGCAGCCCGTGAGAAACCGGGTAAAGGGGGGTTACTTTGCAAATTTTTTTTTTTGGGGTTAACCCCCGCAATCCAACCGGGTATTTAGGTTAGTTTTGCAAATACCCCAAATGAGAAGCCTTTTTTATCCACATGTTAATATATAAATTACTCCCTTTGGTTGATAACAAAAATTAATATTATTGTAACTATATTTAAAAAAATTTAAATAAAGATAATTGGGTAAATATAATTCTCATTTCAAAGATTTTTTTTAAGGGTGATTTTGGTAGATGACCTTTTTTGAATGTTCAATTAGGTACTAAGACTCCACAATAATTTAATTAATTTTATGTAGACCCCTTTCCAATAGAGTGGAATGATCAATGGTCAACCGGTTGACCATTAATCGGTCAACGTTGACCGTTGACCGGTCAATGTTGACCAACCCATTTGATTTTTTTTTAGTGATGCCATATTTTACCGTTTTGATGCCAAAATTTTATTATATTTTATTTTCACTTTGATGCAACTTTTCTAATGAAATGATTGGATGACACTTTTTTAGTGCCACTTTTTTTAAACCTTGATGACATTTTTTGTTTACTGTAATGTCACGTTGACCATTGATGCCATTTTTTTTACTGTTAACGACTGATGCCACTTTTTTTTATGTCAATTTTTTGAAGATATTTTTTTACCGTGATGCCATATTTTTTATGATATTTTTTCAAAGTAGTATTTTGATGACATTTTTTTCTTTAATGTGATACAACTTTTTCAAAATGGTGTTTTGATGTCATTTTTATAATGTAATTATTTGATGCCATTTTTTTTAATCAAATCGATTGATGACACGTGTTTTTAATTTAATCAAATGTATATCGATTATACTTTCATTCACTGATGACACGTTTGTTATTACACTTCATTGATGCAATCACTTGTGGTGACATATTCATTAAATTTTTATTCATGGATGACATTTGTTATTACGCTTCATTAATCACAATTGTTTATGGTGACAATTTTATATAATTGATGACATAAGAGCTTAAAACGTGGAATCAAAATATTGTCACCTTAGTGCATATATAAAAATACAAAGTCTTTGAAATTATGACATTAATATTGGTTATATACGTAAAAACACCTATTATAACATGTCATCAACTAAAAAAATGCATCAATGTAAGTAATATAATACGGAATCAATAAAATCAATACAAAGTGTCATAACCATCCAAGAATTATATACAACATTTCTAAAGATTCCAGCTTCTCAAAAGTGGCATCAAAGATTCCACCTTTAATAAAACTCAAGGCAAACAATTTGAGTGCACCAGTAGCTCATACAGACTTCAATATTCCTGATTTTAGTAGAACAACCTATGACAACAACAAAATCTTCTCATGACAGCACAATTTTTAATACTACTATTGGAGTATTATTTTTCCCTTCTTGATTCAAACTGACAGTATCAAAAATCAAACGGAGATGTTGAACTCCACAATCACACCAGGAAATTAAGCCTTCCGCACCACCATATCTCTGTTGAAACTTATACAAAGCCAAAACTCAAGAAAACCTCTCAGTGAGCTATGCAAGAAGGATATCAATTTTTGGTGAAACTAGCAAATCAAGAAATTCTCTCAGTGATTCAACATCTGCATAGCAATTTAGAGGATAAACTCATCAGAATTAACCCTATAATATCACAACTACCCTATTGTTATTTGCTCTTGTATCTCATCTTCCCAAATCTTCCAAAACACTCTTATGATCTTATCCCTATGTAGAAGATCAAGACAAGAAAACGCAGAAAAGTTGAAAGGACAAACCTCCGGTAGTCACCAAACGCCAACAAAAGACAAAATCAGCTCGGCTAAGCAAATATCTTCGATTGAAGATCTGGCGAACCCCTTGCTCGAACCTTCGACCAAACCTTCAGAAGCAACGAGGTACCTTGGAACCTAGATTCGAAATTTGAGTGGCTTAGAGTTCAAATTAGGCAACGAACAGGACGGATTTGAGATCCTCGTCGCCGGATCGACAAAAACCCTAAGGTGAGTACCCCAATGGAAAAAGGTGAGAGAACGATCGAGACTGGCTTCGTGGTCGACGATGGTCCAGAATTAATCGAACGAGGGAGGAGAACGACGAGAATGAAGCGAGGACAACGGAATCGAACGGAGGCCATAGTAGCGTAAGAGGAGGACGGCGCGGAGAGGTTCCGCTGGTGGTGAGTGTGGAGGAGGAAAGGGCTCGGGCTCCTAGGGAGTTTCGATTGGAACGGAGGCCATCTCAGCTCTTTCGCGTGGATTTGGTGTGGCTAATAAAAAATTAAAGGGGTTTGTTGTGGCTAATCAAAAAAATAAGGGGGCTAACTACCTAATCAAATATGCTAAAGGGTCTAAATCACCACATTCCCTCTTTTTTTTAATTTCCATTAGAATTAGAAAGTGAAAAAACACTAATACAGTGTCAATCTATATAAACTCTTAATTTAGAAGAGTTTAGGATGATGTGTCAATCTTAGAGGCATTTTAGGAGTCTTAAGCAGTCATTTTTTGCCATTTTTTTTATTTTCTTTAATTCTCCTTTTTTTTAATTCTCTTTTTTCTTTAATTTACTAATCATCTATATCTATATAAACTCTTAATTTAGAAGAGTTTAGGATGATGTGTCAATCTTAGAGGCATTTTAGGAGTCTTAAGCAGTCATTTTTTGCCATTTTTTTTATTTTCTTTAATTCTCCTTTTTTATTTTAATTCTCTTTTTTCTTTAATTTACTAATCATTGGGCTTAATTCAAAACATTGAATTCAATCTAATATAACTATCTATATAAACTCTTAATTTAGAAGAGTTTAGGATGATGTGACAATCTTAGAGACATTTTAGGAGTCTTAGGCAGTCATTTTTTGCCATTTTTTTTATTTTCTTTAATTCTCCTTTTTTATTTTAATTCTCTTTTTTCTTTAATTTACTAATCATTGGGCTTAATTCAAAACATTGAATTCAATCTAATATAACTATTAGGCTTAACTCAAATTTATTTACTAACTATTAACTATTGAGCTTAATTCAAAACATTGAATATAACTATAGATTATGACACATCACATTTAAACAATGTTATAATGATATTGATATTATTATTACTGAGTAATTTAAAATATCTAAATTTATGTATTATACTTTACATAAGATTTTTAAAAAATAATTTTCTGAGATAATTATAATATAAATTTGTTACAAAGTTTTTTTATAATTTTTATCTTATCATTTATTAATATTTTTAGATATAATATTTTAGTTTTAAAAAAACGCGTCATGGCGCGGGGATCATAGTCAATGTTTAATTTAAAAAATTTAAATGGGATGAGTGAATGAACAGGTGGCGCAGAAGCAAAAATGGTGCCGGATGACCGGGTTCACTGTACTCCTCCAAATTGCCACTTCTCGATTTCTCCTTCCTTTTCCCCTTCATTTTCCTTTTCAGGCGAAGGCGATCTCTCCGTCTCCATCTCCATCTCCATTTCCATGGTGGAATGAATCCAAGTAAGTTCATCTCCCCCTCCCTCTCTTCCAATGCGACCAGTGATTTCCATTTCCATCTCCATCTCCTCTTTCGATTTATGAATTCCTTTTCATTTGTTACCTCTGCTAACCTCCAGATCTCCTGCCCTCTGCTACGCTCATCTCGGATCGCTATCTCTAGGTAATCCTCTCTTTCTTCCTCTCCTTCAGTCCTCTCTTTCTCCCTTTCATTCTTCTTTTCGAGCTTTTCGGTTACAGCTTCTTTGTGTGGATTGACTTTTGGAATGGATCCTACTTTTTGTCGGTTTAAAATTTTCAGTAAATAGAACGTTGACTGGCTGATAGCAGATCGACTGGTCTTTGTAGGTTGATTGTGTTGTGATTGTATTTGTGCAATTGTTGATTTTCGTCTTCTGGCTATCTACCTATCTACAACGTACTACAGCCACATATATGTAATAAATTCTTCCGTCTCGAGTTTTCAAGCACCTTAGATAATAGATCTGATGGCTGCAAATACACTTTACACTTTACATACATATCTGGTGATTTAAGTTATCCCTCAATGGATTCCTTACTCAAATGAACCTGAGTTTGAATTCATTTGGTGGATATTGTTAAGTTAGTTGTTTTATACCATCTTGCTTGTTACTTTGTTAGTACCATGATTTAATAGATGACATCTAGAGGTGCGGGGATGGTTGCAGACTTGCAGGTGAAGAGTGAACCTAAATTGAGCTCTTGATCACGGCTTTGATTCCTCTTCAACTGAAGAAGCCTCTAGCTACAGGCTTTTGCAATTTGATTTGGATTCCTTACGTTTAGGTTTTCTTTTTAATTTTGGTTTGTCTTTTCAATCTTACAATCTGGATTACATGTCCTCTTTCTCATATCCATTTCCTTTGCCATTGGTAGATTACCAGAACCGAATGCGGTGCTGGCAGAATCGAATCTCACCACACAACGCACATGCATGATTTTATTTGAAGGTCTAGTAGTTGCTGGTATGGAGGTAACAAACAGTGTCATTTGGGTCTTCAAAGGCTTAGCTCACTTTTGGTTTTATGCTCCCATCTGGATTCAGAGGCTTGTTAAGTATATGATTATTAAGAAAACTTGATCCAATGAAAGAATATCATATTTGAGTTACAGTGGTTTCTGGATTGGGCATTTATGTTGTTTGGTGTTCATTTTGAGAAACCCTCTTAGGTTCATTCAGATAAAGCTAAGTAGGTGTTTTACACTATCTTTCTTGTTAGTAGCATGATTGAATAAAAAATATCCAGGACCTGTGCAGCATTAAGTATATAATAAGTAAATGAATTTATAACACGATCTTGTCTTGTGCATTTGGATATGCTTTTATCACTGTCGGAATAGTGTCTCTTCAGCTTTACATATTTATAGCAGTCCATGAAACTCTAGCTTGTTTATTTTGAAATGTAGGGTAATTGATATGGAGTAAAAACATTAGTTATATAATATTCAGCCAAATATTCAAACCTAAGCATGCCATTAACATGTAATTGGAGTACATTGTCATAATTTCCATTCGAATTTCATAAGAGCTTGATCACTAATTTCCATGTTATAATTTTGTATTAACAAGAAAGAAGCGATGTATGCTGTTAATGATTGTTATCTACATCATAAACATCTCTAATTGTGGGAAATGTGGTTTAACCCAAACATAATTGCCCAATAAAAATACTAGACAAGCAGAATGTTGTTGAAATGAAGTCAAATTCAAACAACAACAACAACAACCCAGTTGATCCCGCTAAAAAGCGGGGTCTGGGGGTCAGGATGTACGCACTCATACCCCGAACAAGTCGAGAGAGTGTTTCCGATAGACCCAGAACGATAGTGCAATAGGACTTCATAGACAACATAAAATAAGGCATGGAAGGCACAAGGAAGAAGCATTAGAGTAAACAAAGGCGCGAGGGCACAACTCAAATCAAAACCAAAACAAAAGACACTAGACATCAGCAGCTCGTATGCTCCTTCTCCAGTGGTCTCTGTCCGAAGTCATATCCTCCGATAGGTTCAGCAGAGAAAGATCATGTCTGATAACCTCCAGCCAGCTCTTCTTAGGTCTACCTCTCCCCTTACGGATTTCTCCCAAATTCAGGATTTCGCACCTACGGACCGGAGCCGAAGCAGGTCTCCTACTCAAGTGCCCAAACCAACGTAATCTGGACTCCCGCAATTTGTCCACAATACTCGCAACTCTAACCTCTCTCCTGATGTCAGCATTTCGGATTCTGTCTAGTCTCGTGTGCCCGGTCATCCATCTCAGCATTCTCATCTCTGCAACTGACAGCTTATGTTCTTGTGCTTTAGTAATAGGCCAGCACTCAGAGCCGTACAACAAAGTCGGTCTAACAACCACCTTATAAAATTTTCCCTTCAGCTAAACTGGGATTTTTTGTCACAAAGCACCCCCGACGCTCTTCTCCATCTTAGCCACCCAGTCTGAACTCGATGCTCAATATCTCTATCAATACCCCCATCACTTTGAACGTACGAGCCCAGGTCACATACCATATCTATCATCATATTATCATATGCATCTGTGAGGCTTGAATTTCATAACTAACGGTTTTTGGCATGATATAAGAAAAAAGCCTAGGTTTTCTTCTATTTTTATGTGATGTACATAATTTTTTTTTTAAAAACCTTTATAACTTTAGTTAAGCTCTAGTTTTTTTTTTTAATTGAATTTGTTTTGTTTCAACATGTAGGCCTTTCGTGAAGACATATAGGTGAGGTGGCTTAAAATAGGCCGTGAATACCCCACTGGCCGCTTGGTCTGTTAGCAACCTTTAGAGGTTGAAATGGCGTCAGCAGATGGGAGTACTATGATACGTTGTCTACTAGGACTTGGATATTGTATTCAAGGCTTTAGGTGCTTCCCGTGGATGATTGTCAATTTTTTCCTCAAAGATGGTCTACAGGTTGACCCATCCACCCTCCAAGTGTTGCAAAACACTGCTAATCTTCCCATGGTAGGCAAATCATTGTATGGAATCGTTTCAGATGCTGTTTATATCAATGGCGAGCATCGCATTCCATACATTGCCTTTGGAGGTACATATTTTTATGCTTTTGGATTTTGTAGAAGTAGTTGTGATCTGTTTTCTATGCATTCTGCCACTCATGGCTGGACTTTGCATTTCCTATTTTAGTTTGGAGTTATGAAATATTAGTTTTCTACTCTTGGCATTAAGTGATTGGAGAATTTGGAATTTGATGCTGTAATATGTTCTCATCTCAGTTCGCCTTTTCTTGCAGCTTTTCTCCAAGCTATTTCTTGGATTTTAGTTGCAATTCTTTCGTCATCAGGAATTTCAGTTTTTAGAATGACCCTTTATCTCCTTCTTGGGAACCTGGGGGCTTCCATAGCTGAGGTTGCAAATGACGCAATTGTCGCAGAAATTGGAAAACGGCAGACTGCTTCAAAAAATGCACAGTCATCCTCATCAGGCGAGCTGCAATCATTTGTTTGGATGGCTTCCTCATTGGGAGGAGTTCTAGGAAACTTGCTTGGCGGGTTTGCCATTGTTCGATTCTCTCCCCAAGCTTTATTCCTTTCGTTTGGTCTTATTGTTGCTGTTCAGTTCTGCATGACTATTATAGTGCGGGAGAAAATCCTTCATCTTCCCAAGAATCCATCTGGTGGAAACATCAAGAGACAAATATCAGAACTCGTTGTCACACTACGCAAACCCGAGATAGCCAAAGCGATTGCATGGATCACAGCATCTTATGCTGTAATCCCTGCCCTTACTGGAGTGATGTTCTTTTATCAAACCCAAACCTTGAACATCGACTCGTCTGTACTGGGCATCTCCAAGGTGTTTGCTCAAGCTGCTATGTTATTTTGGAGTGCCATTTACAACAAACGTTTGAAGTCTGCATCGCCAAGGAAGCTGATCACATCAATCCAAGCAACTATTGCTGTCTTTATCATCTCTGATGTCCTTTTCATAAACAACTTCTACAGGAAATTGGGGGTACCAGACTCTTTATATGTTGTGATTTTCTCAGGCTTGCTGGAAGCCTTGTACTTCTCGAAGATCCTACCATTCAGTGTCTTGATGGCTCAGCTATGTCCAGCAGGCTGTGAGGGATCTTTGATGGCCTTTGTCATGTCTGCTATTGCTCTCGCCTTCATTCTGAGTGGGTATTTCGGTGTTGCTCTTACATCTTTTCTCGGGGTTACTCCCGATGACTTCTCCGGATTGCCAAAGTGTATTGTTATCGCAACGGTTTGCACACTTGCACCTCTGCTTTGGTCCTCTTGCATTCCGGATAATGTTAAGCCAAAAGGTAGGGGGAAAAAGGAGTAAATGTAGGTTTCTTTTCCTTTTGCATATATTTATGAATAAGTCTATCTTCATAGCTTTGCATTACAACATTTTTGTGGGCGTTGTTTGCTCAGCTTAGAAAGTAGTTCATTTTTATCGAATCAATTCTTGTAATAGTGTATTGACATCTCAGTGATACTAATTATTAAATTGAAATTTAAGACTCTTTTGAGGGTTATATACAGGCCATGATTGTACTCGTTTGATTAGTTTTTCATCACAGCTCAGCTAGTTCATAATTAACTTGTCAAATACTATATAAAATATCAACATCTTGCTGAAGAAGTGGCGAAGTTTGCGATGATGCGGCCACATTGAATGAATTGTCCATCTGCAATGGATTCAGGAATCGTTCGATAGAAATGATTCATCGAGATGCCATCTCTTGGAGCTCCATGATCACTAGCAGATCAATTTTTGCTTTTAGGATACTTGGTTAATTTCCTGCTGAGAATGCAAGGGATTGATTGTTTTGGTAAGTGGGTGTTACTCATCGGGTTGCATTGAGAAGTGCCTGGAAGGTGTTTGATTCAATGCCGAGAGATGGAATGGTGTTATTTTTACAGCATGGGGATTATTGTTTGATTCAAGAAGCTTGACACAACGTTTCTTGTTTGCTCTCTAGAAAGATGAATATATGGGATTGAATTTGACTCCAACATCGCCAACAAGTTGCATATGTTTTGGAGGTTATTGTTGAGATGGTGTCAAGTGTTAGTGAGTTGAGATTTTGATTGTGCCATATGGGTCAGGTAAATGCAATGATTTAAAGCTAATTTTTCCATACTAGTAGTTGCATAAATTGCCTGCATTATGCTTGTTGCAATCCCATGTTTTGCAGATTGGGTCATCCTTACCTTCTAACGTATGTCGTCGTCGCCTGCTTAGTGATTTCTTCTTTCCTCGGTATGATGTTACTTACCACAAAATTAAGGGTCCATTGTGAAACTTGCTTGCATATGGCATCAGAATCTATTGGAAATGGATTATTGGGGAAGTTCCTAGGTAGGTGATCTTATTTGCTAGTTACCCTTTGTCGTTTATTTTAATGTTCTTGTACATCATTATCAATTATAATAAGGAAAAATGTCATTAATACACTCTCCAGTCTCCATGTCAACTAATATTGAACACACTATATTTATACTAGAATACAAACAGCAAAAAGAGTTTTTGAATGACATTGATAATTACAATTCAGCATCAATGGATGTGCTCAATTTGGACTCTTTTGTAGCCCTGTTACCCCCTTGTATGTATTATAGAACTGGAGGATGAAACCTTACCTACATGCGTATGCTTATTTGTCAGAGTATTAGAGATCATTTATATTGACATTTCCTCACCCTAAATTGTATTTCATTCACTTGGTCATTAAAAACAAAAAAAAAAAACAAAAAATCCTTTCACTCTTCCTAATTTCTGGAGTTCTTCCTTTCCACCATGAATGTAAGCGAGTTTATAGTAAAGGCGATTTTTTTGTTTAACTAAAGTAAGAACCCAATCAATTCATACAATATTTGTGACAAACTATTAACTATGTTATCAGTTATCACAACTTTAACATATAAGACCTTTTTTTCTTATGCATATATCCAACTGGTTTGGAACCTGGGAATGATTCATTCTTGTTCAAAAAGGTTGATTGGATGAATTGAGATGGTGAGATTTATGGAACACAAATTTGAGCATCATGGCATGGATTGGCTAGAACTTTTGTGGGGGTTTATTATTTATTTATTTATTTATTGCAAGAATTGGGTTTCATTTTCCACGAATGAGGCTCCAAACTGAAGTGGATGAAGTTCATATTCAGATCTTATAATGACGTTTGATACAAAATTACAAATGCATTCCTGTTGTCCACTTGATCTTGTTCTTTAGGTAAATGCATATTCAGTCAAGAGCTTTGGTTTGCTCACCTCCTTTTACAAAGTGTGTGGAAATTTGGCAAAAGGAAAGCACTTTTGTCATTCAGCCTTCTTCATATGCCTCAAAATATGAGATACAATATACTAGTATGGAACAAGTGGGAAACCCCATATGGTAATGTATGCTGATATGAAGAAAGTAAAGGGGCTGATCATCTCCCTAGAAATTTGTTAAATTAATTTTGTGCTAATACACTTGCAGGGCCTGTTAAGTGTTAATCACAGTCCTAATCATCATTTTATAGTTTACTGCAAATTATAGGAGTAATCCTTTTAAAATTGTCATTGCTTTCTGCAATTTTTTTTAAAGTTTTTGCTCTTGGAAAAAAAAAAAAGCTAACACAGTCTCCAACAGGGACTGTGTCTGTCACCCATTTAAAATCCTCCCATGAAAAGCCACACACCTCTGACACCCACCTCCCTCCCTCTCTCTTCACAAGAGTTGAAAGGGTTTCACTAAAGTCAGCATTTAAAATAGGGGGAGCTCCTGTGCTTTATCCCTGACTGAGCCAAACACCAAATTCAGCCTCTTTTGTTTCCATTCCCTCCCTTGCGGAATCATGCACTTCTTGCAATTGAGAATTTCCTCCTCCTCCTTCTTCTACCTCTCTATTCTGGGTCTTCTTATGCTTCCATTTCCTTGTCATTCTGCAACTGTTGTGGTTGATGGTGTCACTGACTGGAAACACCCCATTGTTAACATTGGAGACTCCATCAGTAACTATTCTTACTATGAATTTTTGCACTTTACCTAGTCTGTAACTCCTGTAAGTACTTAACCAATACTTAATATTCCTTTGTGTTTGTTTGTTTTGTTCATAGTTTTCAGGCACAAGAATCACTACAGTCTCTACATTTTCAGAAGCAGATTAGCTTTCAACCTCTGCAACTTCACTCAAGCTACTTGCCTTACCAGTCCCAACTCTTCCTCTTACACTGTGAGTACCAAAAGTAGCTTAGGCCTCGTACACTATAAAGATTGATATCTGATATCTAGTGATTGGGATATCTAATCAGTAGTGAGATATCAATACCAAACGGTGCCTTAAAAAGAGGTGGTTGTGATTTGTTGTGTCATTTGTGTTAATAGTGGCGCCCATCAAGGCTGGGGAGCTTCTACTTCTCCTTCAGCAATGGCACTGACAAGCCCTGCCAGCAAGGCGATAAGCTATCCATCAAAGTCATCCCTGAGAGCACAGCCACCACCAACATGCCACCGGCTCCGGCGGTCTCAGCTGAGGCGCCGCTGTCTCCGCCGTCCACGGTGGGAGTGCCTCCGATTCCAGCAGGCAGTGCACCATCATACCCATGGCCGTTCCAGCCCCATGAGGAGGACTCTGCAGGGCCAAGCGGGGCTCCGGTTGCCACCGCCACGGTGCCGCTGGTGCCCGGTGGAAAAGGAGGGACCGTGCCGTTCATCAACAGCAACCCGGCAGTGCCTCTGCCCACCGGCGAAGTGGATTCTGCCACCATTGGTCCCTTGCCCACCTTGGCCAGCAATCATGCTACACGAGTAAGCCCCACTTTCCCCTTTTTTCACTATGATTGAGGATTTCTTGGGGGAATTATTGAGATGATATTAATAAACTAAAATGGATTTGCAAAAAGTTTATAGGAGTTACTTATTCATTGCCTTATTAGGGTCATAGATAAATAACATATTATAAATTAGCTACAGAAAGCGCAAATATACCTCTATTTTTCACTGGATAAACTGCTAATGTTTCGCAACATGTTTCGAAATGGTGTTTCACATCTTATTGAGTAATAGTGTTTCACATCCTGTTACGAAAATTAGGAGTGAATTGTCTCATAGCAATATGTTTAGATCAAAACTTGCGTCCTCATTCGAATAGATATTGTAGTTGTCAACCTTTCCAAACAATTAATGCACTTCTGATGCACTTTATTAATAAAAATAAGAAGGGCTAAGTATCCATCTTCATCATTTAGGGATAGCCCGACTCTTAACATCATTATGCATAAATTTCAAAACGACCTCTGATGGGCTAGACAATACAGTCAAATTAATCAATTCGGAGTACTAGCTAAGTGATATGCAACACAATTTGCCATACGGAATACAATAATACATGTCGAACCTGTCCCGATTTCTTATTAAGAAGCCCTGCAAATAGTAACCAATGTCTAATTTGATTAGGAACATGCACATTTGACATTTCTTTTACTCTGTTGTCTCACAACTTCAGTAAGGTACCAATGCCTAATTTCTGACATAGAAGTTGAATTTGATTGTTTTGGTGTAGTCCTGCAAAGTGTTTAAAGCAAAGGTTGACTAGCAGAAGATAAGTTCATTTTTAAAGTACTTGATTGATTGTTACTACTTTGTTTAATGTATGCAGCAAGTGCAGGTGGTGGGATTGATTGGACTTGTCATTCCTCCATGCATTTCAATCTTACTGAAGCTGTGAAAGGAGAGGATTAGAGATTATGGGTAGAGAGATTAGATTGCTATGTACTGTATAAAATATAGAGTAGCTCTACAACTCCTTTCTCCTCTAATGGCATTGCCATGAATGTCTTTTTGTTTTTGCCCTCAAATTCAAATATTTTGTTCTTGCTTTGGCTGATGATTATTGCAAAGCAAACATGTGTTGGCTGTTGCCTTGATTTTTCATGAGTGGTCTGTATAATAGTGACTTCATTAGCCAACACTGCAAACTTGAAAGCAACCAAAAAGAACAAAAACAAAGCGGTGTGGTGACTTTTGACCTCATGAGACTTTTAGTACATGGCTTTTAGGGTGGCAAATTGGCAATTACTTTATGTATCTGCAAAATTATGATTACATATGATGATTTCTGTGTGTAAAAAAAAAAATCCCAATTAATTAGCGTTATGATCCAAAATGTTAAGCACATGGTTGACAATATGACTCCTCATGTTTGGCTCCTCTTAAGGTCGTCATCTCCCCCTTCCATGCCATTAAATGGAAATAGTATACAACAAATGATAATCTTTTCTATTTGTAGGTCCCTTCGTGTTAAAATTTGATCTATCTATGAATGTAAATCGAAAGGATAAAGATATGATCGACTCGGTCAAATTCATCTTTTGACCGGTCAAATTCATCTTTTGTCACTCGGTCAAATTGAAACTCAACTTGAAACTGTTTTTTTAATATCATGAACCACTTTTGTGAATATTAAGTCTCAATCAATATCTAATATCTAATATCTAATTCTAATATAATACTAAAACACATGTTCAAGATGTCATGTGTCACCCAATCCTTAAAATTTGGCTTATGTGGAATATTTTCAAAAAGGAAATCTAATCAATATAAAATATTTCATAGTCATACTTACCAAAAATATTAATAGAAAAATATGTAGTATTTGGTAAATGTTATTTTATTTATATCTAGATTATTTTTTGGTGAAAAAATGTATTTATATAAAAAATAATTATTTAATAATAGTTATTTTATTTACATATATATTATTTTTTGAGCCTCAATATTTATAAAAATATTATGTAGCCACAACCCATCTATGCATAGCTATTTTAGTAAACTAACATAATAAATATATCATATATATTTTATAAAAAAATATATATTTTTAAAAATCAGTTATCTATGAAATTACATAAGATTCAATTAATAGTAGATTAGAAAAAAAACCTTTTACCTTATAAATGTGAAATTTGTATAATCTATCGAACTAATTTTTTTTATATCTATATTATTTTTTGGTAGAAAAATTTATTTATATTTATATTATTTTTATTTTTATTTTTATTTATTGGAATCTATCTAAATTATTTATAATGTTGTATTAATGTATTCTCCGTGCACGGGACGGGGCCTACACTAGTCTAATATAATACTAAAACAGATGCGAAGGATACACGTGGCGGCCTCACATTGAAAGTGACACGTGGCAGCCATTCACTTAACATACCCCCATATATATTTAAAATAAATATACTTAAAATCATTTTTATTAATTGAAATATTGAATTTGTTGACCAAATCATAACAACTTTTCTAATTTTGTAGATTATTTTTTATTCAAGATTTCTTAAAGCCAGAAAATAATAAATGTAAAGACCGGAAAATTTTATAATATTATTTATTTAGAATAGTGATTTATAATCGTTTTGAATTGAAGAGTTCGGAAAATTTTGAAAATCTCCGTCCTCAAGCAAAATTTTATTTCATTCCTCTGAAGCAAATTTCGGCATAAATTCGATTTAGATTTAAAACCGGATTTTATTCTTTTTATACTGGGAACTATTGTTGGTTACTTTCGGTTTGATTTAAAGAATAGCGGAATAATTTTTATAATTTATTCCAAGGTAACCCTAACCTGCCCATATATATATATCTGTTTTAGTTCTCTTCTTACACTTAGCCGCCCCATTCTCACCCTCCCCATTTCAGATCTGAGAACTCAGACCCCCACCTATCTCTAGCATCAATCTCCCCTGCTCACAAATCGGAGCCCCTTCAAGCTCCCTCGTCTGAACCCCCACGGCCCCTCCGCTTCTCCTTCGCTCTTTCTCCCGGAGACCGCGTCGATGGCATCCCTCTCTCACTCCCGGTTTTCTCTCTCGCTTCACCTCTCTCTCTCTCTCCCTCTCAGACACCGCTGCGAGCCCGAGCTCATCGGAACGCCTTTAATGGCAACCCTCCCAACTGGAGATGAAGCACTGCTAAGTCGGTAGGTCGGGAGCCGCTCGTAGTTGGCCTCCGTTGCCCCATCCTCGCACCTCTGTCGAGAAACCGCACCAGCAGCTCATTTCTGTTCATGGTCGAGACGCCAGATCCGAAATGTTGAGGCTCCTTGGCTTTCTCCATCTCCATCCTCCGTCCACTCCTCTCGCTCTCTGCGGTTGCCGACCCTGTGGTTGCTAGCGTCAACGCCTCCTCGCTCTCCGAGTCTTGTCTAGCTCCGATCCCCGAGCTCCGACGCGCCTAACTCCCGAAATCCACGGCAACAGCTTCCGTCCCATCCCTGAACCGAGTCTCCAGCTCCAACGCTCTCCCTCCTTTTTGATTTCTCGAGGCTGGGTAGATTTCTTGGTCCTTGAAACCTATTCATATTTATCGAATTAATTCTCGACTGAATTGAGCTTAGATTTCACTAATTGAATAGTGTTATACGGGAATGAGAACTTTGATATTGATTTTGGATTTAATTGATAACCTGGTTTGATCAACTTTAATGGATTGAGGGGTTATGGTTATAAATATTTGGTCAATTTGCATTTCTTTTTTCTTAATATATAAGGCCTCAATTATCATCTATGAATTAGTCTTGGAGCATTACGTTATTGACTAATTAATGCCTTTCGAATGAGTTACCTCGTAACATATTCCACATAAACCGAGTGAAGTGGCTAATTGATATAATAGGTGAATTATCTTAAATCGAGTAGTTAACTAACTGCTGAAGTTGGAAATTTTATATAAAGGGTTGTGTTTTGGGGAAGTTTTACTTGTGAACTTGCTTGTGATGTCCTTTAGGCTTGCTGGGTGGTTAGTCACAATCGTATTTATAAAGGATTCTTGAGTCATTGGCCTAGTTTCATTTCTCTTTTGACATGATCGATTTTGGAATCTTGAGTCGATGAATATGAAACATGATATGATATACATGTTGCGGAGCATGATGGATTGGTATATGTTGGAGAGTATGAAAGAATGATATACTATGTGATGACATGACGGATGTGAAACTGAGGTGAGATGTTGAGAGATAGTATATGATGAGTTACGAGATAAGTTGAGACGATGATGTGGAAGTTGTGATGACGAGACCTGTGATTATGTGAACTTTGTATGTGATATTGTATGCCTTGTGTGACTTTAGACGTAGACTTATATATGCTATTTATATCTGCTAGGGGATCTGTGACGTGTTGGCTTGCTTATATCCCTGGTTGTTGCTTTTGCTGTTCTGCAATTCCAGGTGAGTTCCTATATGAGCTCACTCAGATTCGAAAAGAGATCTCCCTGCTTGTAACCATGTGCATACTAGGTGCTTGCATTCATAATAAAGCATGTCATGCCATGTAGTATCCTGCTAGGATTGCACTCATGATTGAGCATTCGTTTACTCATTGCTTTTGTAAACAGAACGGCCGTTATCTGTGAAGTAACTAGAGTCATTGCTAGGGTTATAGGACGACCTAGTCTCATCGGGTCCCGTCCTGAGTCAATCGAGTCATGAACTTCCTTATATTATGAGATGTCTGCGGGCTTTATTGTGGAGCGGGTTGGGCATGCGTGCCGCCCGATTATGATGGAATGCATTCACGAGCTGGCCAGTCTCCGCCCTATCGGAAGGGGGTGGAGGTAGGAGAGGGATATACCACTTGGTATTCGGTGCTAAGGCCTTATTATATTTACGCACTTGAACTTAGAAGCATGTTAGTGTGTTAATATTCCGCCTTGCATCTAGAAGCATCTTTATTAGGACTAGCGTGTGTATGTGTCTGCTTGTTTGGGATTATATTGCGTAGGGCTTCGATCTGGCACCGCCCCGCATACATTTTTTTTAGGTTTGTTTTGCAGCATGATTGTTCATTGCTTCCGTGACGTGGGAACTCTCTTGGGCAATTGTAAAGAAATGATCTAACCTCACTAACATCGCCTATTAGGTTTTGATAAATATGCTTATTGATTTGTTTTGACTCAGCTCTGCCGTGGCACCCTCTTGTATTACACTTTTATTCCGCTATTGGCATGACTATTGGTTTTCCACGCTTAGACTTATGACAGGTACAGGGGACTTCCCCGGGGATTCTAACAATCCCTTCGAATTTTGGGTATGAAATCCCCACTTCAAAATGTTAGGATAGGATTTCAAACCTTCAACCTGTACTCGGGGCGCAAGATTCTAACGAGGGGTTTTATCCCTCGAAACGTAACCCGAGAATCATAATCCCGGGCCGTTACAAAGTTGGTATCAGAGCCTAGGTTGTGCAAACCGAGTATGATAGGTTGAAGTGGTTTTGGAAATGGCCAAAGATTTTCAAATGGTTTTTTTGTCAAAATGATTGAGAAAGGGCAAAATGAATTTAATTTGGCTAACTCAAATGGACTAAATAAGAACTTGACTAAATAAATCTGGTAATCAAATAAAGGGAAACGAAAGGGTAATAAAGGCGCTAAACTATCCCTATTGGATGTAGTTGGAAATGGGTAGGCGAAACATAGCTTTATCTTTACAGGTGGACCTGGAAGACTCCAAGGAATCGCGCCGTGGTGGTTGGAGTGGCGAGTTAGATAGCTTGGTTGTGTTTACGCAAACGGTTGATGACTGATTCCACGTTAACTGTTGTCATGCTGAATCTCGGATTGTTGTGCCTAACTATCAAATGTATTTGAAATAATTGTGCTAACGGAATAGCGGGAGTATCCTCATTCCTATATGGTCAAGCCTAGCTTTTATGGAACTGCCCCTTCCCTTATGAAATCTTTCGATAATTTATTCCAGTCCTTCCTTTGAGTGTCGGAGTTCCTCACATGAAATTAGGTTGGTGAAAATAATGTTGTCATAAATCCTGATCGAGTATGTTGGTTCCTGGGTCTTGAGTTGGTCGAGTTGGAGAGCATGGTGTTTCTAGGGCTGTTCCCCTCAATTCTTATGACAATCTACCGGTGTCTTCTTGTCCAAAGGTTGCATCCAAGTCCCACGGGAAAGATGGGTGATGAGTCAGTTGGGAAGAGTCAATGGTTGCCCTTATGGATCTCTATCGGGTCATCTTGATTGCTCTGTCCATGATTGTGTGATTCTATATGTACTACTTCTTAACCTACAGTTTGATCCTTAGTGTGAAACTGTGCTTACATGCTTTGATGTTCATGATGACCATTGTGTGGGTCAAAGTTACATATGTTACGTCACTATTATCCCAGCATGCTTTACTCAGTATGTTGCATCGCCGTGCTCGTGCATGAATGTAAATGTCATATGATAAGAAGCTGCATAACTAATGTTCTCCCTATGAATAGGTCCATGATAGTATGCTACACTTTCCTTGTATGAATGTCGTAAGATGATTTCATCTGCATGATTAGTCGATATTACCCGTGGATTGTTGGCTAAATTAGTAGTTTCAATTGTGATCATGCTATTTGACGTGATGTCTTGGTAAATGCATGCCTTATTCAAATGGTTGTTGATTTGGAACACATGCCTTGTATGCTAGTCATATTGCCTGTTGCGTAGGCTTGCATTATGCATTGCTATATTTCTCCCATGCTTCTATATCGATGGACTATATTAATGTGATCTCTTGCACATCATTGTGTTAGTCATTCAAGAGCATGTATGTATCGAATGTCATGTTATGCCATTAGCATCATGTAGGATCCTTGGTTATGATGTGTGCGGATTTATAACATGCATACATTACTGCTGATTCCCTCTTGAGATAGGTCCCTGATAGTGTGACTCTCCCCTCCTGTTATTCTCTTAAAAGGTCGGGTTCATACTGATTAGATTGATGTTAGATTCGATGATTTACTTGTTTTCCATGATGGTTAGTCCTAGCATGCTTGCAATATAGTCGCTCGGTAGTGTTTTCCTATTACGCTATGATAACCTATCACGTTTGTATAAATGTATGATTTGACACCTCGCATGATCATACACCATGATGGTTGCTAGACACTCGCATAATTCTCCTATTACTCTAGCTTATGTTCCACTTATATACATTGATGCTGGTTGCGATGGTAGTCTTGCTTGAGCTTTTATGGCTCCCCGTGCCATTATGTAAATTTATTTGATGCACCTTAGTTTTCACCACTACTATAATCATACGGAATTTAAGCCCTTAGAAATATGACTTGCATAATCTCATGCTCAAATTGCATTATCGTTCTGTTACACTTGGCATAAGTTATGATAGCCTTGCTATGTCCCCTTATATGATTCTATGACTATCTAAGCATTTTACACGTTTCAAATTGAGTTGTCATGTTATGCCTCAACAACCTTGTATCATGCTTAACATGACTAATGACATGTTTATGTTTGTGTCTCATATAAATTATTGTTCTTACTATATGATGCTCTTGTGAGGCTTAAGCATTTATCTAATTGTTGGTTATATTACTACTTGAAACTATTATCATAAATGTTGTTTGATGTCGGGGGAGAGTATCGGAAAGGATGAGAGTAGTTGGGAAAGAAAGGATCGAGTTTAGATCAAAAACGAGCTCACAGTTACTTGTTTCGCCGCGGTGAAACCATGGTCGCCGCGATGAACAAGGACTAAGAACAAAGGAAGAGAATGATGCTTTTCGCGGTGGCGAGGGGCATCACTCGTGAGGGACGAAGAACTGCATTTCGCCGTGGCGAGCGGCCAATTCGCCGCGGCGAAAACCAGGTCTGGGCTCTTGGCCGAAGCCGGTTCTCTCCTTTCTTTGGGCGTTGACTCGGTTGGTTTAAATCCGGTTTGGGTTATTTTATATATGCGATTAAAATTCTTATGTGATGTTATATAATTTGATAAAAAGGGATTAAAAAAAAAAGGAAAAAGAAAAAGGGTTATGATTCCATGATTTATACGGAATTGGACTTGGATTAATTATGATGGTAGATATATATGATGTTATGGGATTATGTTGAACAGGAGTAGTCAACCATACATGTAATACCCGTTATATTACTATGTTTGGCCTATTTTGTACCACACATATCTATTGTTGAATTCATGCATATGTTATTCTTAATACGTCGAGCTTGTATATTACATGAAAGATGATAGGCCGTTAGCTTGTCTCGCATGCATGACAGTGTAAAACTTGATTACGTTCCTTGAACTAAATACATATGTTGTTATTCCTCGAAGTAGGTGCATGTTAGTGTGAAATTAAACTGACTAATATACTCTATGATGGATGTGTTTTGCTTTCCGCACTTATGATGTCATAGGCTTCCACAAGGGCGTCGTTGTCATTCTCGAGTTGGGGTGTTATCTCTAGTCTTGTCGTCTTTAGTCTTGATCCATGCTTAAATCCGTAAGGAATTGTGTTGTCCGCTCTTGTCACTCCCCTATCTCCGTTAACTTAGAGTCTCTTGCAATGACTTTGACGAACGCCAACATGGAAAAGAGAACAATAAACTGGATAACATTAGAATGCCGCAGCAGAAGCATAGTGGGCTCATAACCCACGGATCCCAGGACCGACACCATCGACAACATTAAGCGGCGAGTACGTTTCAAAGGTTGCGGCCACTGGATTTGACTCCCGGATAGGTCTTGAAAAGAAGGGGTGTCCTCCGTTCGGGTTACGAATCTTTTCTTTGTTGATTGAGAATGATGTTGTGCGATAGGCTTAGAATTAAAGTGATAATGAATCTTGATGTGGTGACGTCTGAAATGCTGAGTGGATAGTGGATATTACCTGATTGCCTTTTTGCCTATGATGATGACCTTCGATGCATTGATATTTTGACATGATGATATTTTGAGTTAGTGAGTATTGCCTAGTTACCCTTGCGTATGAGATGTAAATTATAAATGCTGGATTCCTAATTTGTGATTGGTAATGATAATTATTTGGTGATGGCAGATGCTAATGACTGATAGTTTTGATGTGCTAGCGAGTATGACATAGGGTATATATTTGATGATTCTCTATTTTTTTCTTGATCATGTGATACGAGACTCTTTTGTAGAATAGTCTGGAGAGTGGTGGAAGAATTCGAAGTCTTGAACTTCAATCAATGAGATGTAAAGTAGAGTCATAGGGAGGAGACCTTGGCTTAGATAGAATCGAGTGGGTTCTAGAGCATGTAGGAAGCGATGGTTAGGAACCTTCAAATGAGCCTTCTAGGTAGGTTTTAGGCGGGGTATAGGATTGGGAACGACTTTGATAAGAACGAGTTGCGGAATTGAGGTTGATTAGTGCAGGGTTGCTTAAGGAATCATAGATCTTGGGGATTTGATTGTTCATGAGATAGCAGGATTGAATGTGAAATGTGTAATTGGGTTTGCCTGGGTAGTGCTGTGCATGTTGATCGAGATATTAAGGAATGGAAGATGAACCTTCGACGTAAGACTTTGAGTTAGGTAAGAATATCGTAAGCTTGCTCGTATGGCTCATTGCTTGAGGTTCGAGATGGGAAGGCTTTGAGTAATGAATGAGGAATCTAGTCAAGTTGGGAGACAGTGGGAGCAATATAGGTAAAGGAATTGTGGAGGATTCGATATGATGCGATGCTTTGGGTAATTCGGATGGCATAGAGTTTCCCTGAGAATGATGATTGGTAAATAGAAGCCTTAAGCGGTAAGATATCGTGGTTCGAGGAAATGTGATCAGAGGCGAATTATGAAAATGCGGAATAAGGAACTGGAGCAAGATGACTTGAGAATTGCGTTGTTTAAGGTACGGTGAGGTTCAAAATAGTGATTTGGTGCAATGAATTAGTAGGTAGAATGTGATTGTGAGATTTGGGTCGATGCGGGAACTTGGTCCTTTGTGGTTGCGAGTTTAGCACTAGATGACCCTTTGGTTTAGAATCTGGCAAGTGTAGGCGGTTAAGTATTGCTAGCAGAGTGAGATGCTTGTATTGTCTTGGGTATGTAAGGGGTGTAAGGAATGAATTTTGTGCTTATTATTAAGGATATAGAATGTAAGGGTGCTCTTGATTGAGATTGACCATAGGAGATGATTCTTTAGAGGTGGATTAATAGTGAGAGTGTCTAGTGGTATGGGAAGTAAGATTGGAGTATTGAGGTGATTGCGATCTTCTCTTTAAGGGATAATGCTCGAATCTATATTATAATACTAAAGGAGAAGTCGCCTACGACATGTGGCTGCTTCTCCTTTAATGTAGCTTCTTTTGAAAAAAAATTATTTTAATTAATTAATCCAAACAAACTTGATTTATTTTAAAATAGGATTTGCAAATCTAAATAAAATCTAAACAACCATGATTTATCTTAATTAATTGTTAATTGATTTATTTTAAAATAGGATCGACATTAGGATTTGTTTTTTAATTGTTAAATCTTCAATTCACTCATAGGACTTATGGAAACATTGTGCTTAACAAAGGATCCACGTTGTTTTGTGGCTTATCCGAGAGGATGTACAAGGAAATGGCTGCATTGGCTCCGAACAACACAAAGGTTAAAGTGGTTGCGTCGCCTGAGAGGAAGTATAGTGCTTAGACTGGTGGTTCTGTCTTAGCATCCATCGGTTCTTTCCAGGACGTACGTCTAATTTCCCTCTATCAAATCGAGTTCAATTCGTGGATTCGCTCGTGTTTTGTATTCGCTATCTGATCGAGTTTAAGACTATGATTTCAGGAGTGGGTTTGTAAGCGAGAATGCGACGAGTTTGGCCCAACTGTTGTCCACAGAAAGTGCTTCTAATTGCAAGAAACAAAGTGTTCCTAAATGTAAACAATAGGTGTGTGTTTCTACTACACTTTCATCTATGTTTTTCCTCTATGAGCGTTCACTTCATTCTTCCGGTTTTTGGTTTTTTCGAGCCTGTTATGATGCTATCAACGTTGAAATCTGAGGCCAAGGTGACATTGCTGTCTTGACAGTTTTATCTTCAATTGTTTCGTTGCTTTGTTACTGTCAATATATAGCAGGTTTCAAGTAAAACCATCACCTTCAAAGTTCAAAGCTGTATTGTGTGTACAAATGTGTAAATTGATCAAATGTGCAAATTGATAAATACATTAAATTGATAAAATATAAACTTTGCTATGTATCAAACTCAAAATGATCTGAATCCAAATTTGAAGTAAAATCTAGGTATGAAACTATGCTATGCTAATCGTGTTGTTGCATATTTGCATTCCATACTTTTATTACAATCATATATTACCTACTAAAATATATTCGATAGGGCGACGAATCGGCATAGGGATTACTCGTGAAAACATACAAATCAATATCAATATCAATATTTTATAATATTAAATGAGAAGTCTCTCCTTTAATGTAGGTATTTTAATTTATTTATTAATTGAGTTCTTTCACAAATCTAATTCAGTTAAGATTTGATAGAAATCAGTTAAGATAGGACTATATCGGATTGTTTGATAACTATGCAAATCTTTTTTTGGTCATTCGATAACTATGCAAATCTAATTAATTAATTAATTAAATCTAATTTAGTTAAAATTTGAATACGAAATCGGTTGAGATATTCATGATATTTTGGCTGGTTAGTTTAGATATTCAACGGATAAGATTGAAATAAAATCATATTTATTTCAACAAATTAATTAAATATGATTTTTTTTCTTTATATGTTTATATTTTAATCGTGTATCTTCCTATGCACATAATCATTTACTGTATAATTACCCATCTTCTCATTTCCTTTCCATTTTCTTCTTCTTATCTCTACCTCATGTTTGTTTTATCCATTGAAGGAGAAATTCGAACAATCATGCTGACTAATCAATAATTGTGGAAATTATTGGCGAGACTCAATTTGATTTCTCGCTTTCTTTAATTTTTGTATTATTTTCATTTCAATTTCACATTCTTGATCAATGTGAGATTCGTTTGTACGCATATAGTACTTTTTAATTTGTATTCATAACTTTATAATGTACGGTATTTTCATTTCAATTTCACATTCTTGATCAATGTACGGTAATTTATTTTTGTATTATTTTCATTACAACTAAAATATGACAATTAATATATAACCTACTATAACCGGTGACAAAAAAATTAAAAAAATATTCTTATTTAAAGAAATCCCGCACAAGGTGCGGGTTATATGCTAGTGGAAGCTTAAAGGACATAGAGATAATGGATGCGCACTTGATCGGGAATACAGATGGTGGCAAATTTCGGAAAATGGGCTTTAGCTAGCTGGATGGAAAGTTGGGACTCGAACTTGAGACGTTGAGGTAAATGGACCCTTAGAGGGCTTGTCAATCTAATTGTTAAGGTATATAATGAATTGATTGGGATTTAGGCTTGACTTGTGAATGTGTATGGAAGAATTGGAGAGATTGTCTACAACTTTGGATATATAGTTAGCGAGATGTGGCTATATTCAAGGATATATATTATTTGATTTGAGTTAGTGCTATTAGTGCACCTAGAAGAGGCTCGATCTTGACGTGAGAGTTGATGATGAGTGAATCGTGGTTGCGTTATGTTATGATTGGTAGCTGAATGCATGTTTCTTGATAATGTGACCTATTAATTGTGATGATATGATAGAATTAGCCGTGACATATGTTGCCATTATGATGAAATGAGATTCCTGTTGTGACTAGTTTTATGATACAGATATTCGATCGAACGATAATTGTTATGATGAATTTTGTTGCATGATACTTCCAATGGAATGCGACAATTCTTGTTAGGACTTTGGCTTGATAATTTGTAGTAATTGACGTGAGTAAGATTAGATTTCAATGTGATATGATTTAGAGATGTGTTATATGACTTGGTAGCTTTATGAAGGACTCTGAGATGCATAAATATTGAGCTTAATAATATATTGACTTCATAGCTATTATTGATTTGAAACATGGAACTAAGAAGAGAATATGAGATTAACATAGGGAGGATTGGTGCGAATTTTAAGAGATTGAATGGTTTTAAAAATGATTTTAGTCTCGAGGATGAGACTTGTCTTTAGAGGTGGATGATGTAAAGACCGGAAAATTTTATAATATTATTTATTTAGAATAGTGATTTATAATCGTTTTGAATTGAAGAGTTCGGAAAATTTTGAAAATCTCCGTCCTCAAGCAAAATTTTATTTCATTCCTCTGAAGCAAATTTCGGCATAAATTCGATTTAGATTTAAAACCGGATTTTATTCTTTTTATACTGGGAACTATTGTTGGTTACTTTCGGTTTGATTTAAAGAATAGCGGAATAATTTTTATAATTTATTCCAAGGTAACCCTAACCTGCCCATATATATATCTGTTTTAGTTCTCTTCTTACACTTAGCCGCCCCATTCTCACCCTCCCCATTTCAGATCTGAGAACTCAGACCCCCACCTATCTCTAGCATCAATCTCCCCTGCTCACAAATCGGAGCCCCTTCAAGCTCCCTCGTCTGAACCCCCACGGCCCCTCCGCTTCTCCTTCGCTCTTCCTCCCGGAGACCGCGTCGATGGCATTCCTCTCTCACTCCCGGTTTTCTCTCTCGCTTCACCTCTCTCTCTCTCTCCCTCTCAGACACCGCTGCGAGCCCGAGCTCATCGGAACGCCTTTAATGGCAACCCTCCCAACTGGAGATGAAGCACTGCTAAGTCGGTAGGTCGGGAGCCGCTCGTAGTTGGCCTCCGTTGCCCCATCCTCGCACCTCTGTCGAGAAACCGCACCAGCAGCTCATTCCTGTTCATGGTCGAGACGCCAGATCCGAAATGTTGAGGCTCCTTGGCTTTCTCCATCTCCATCCTCCTCCACTCCTCTCGCTCTCTGCGGTTGCCGACCCTGTGGTTGCTAGCGTCAACGCCTCCTCGCTCTCCGAGTCTTGTCTAGCTCCGATCCCCGAGCTCCGACGCGCCTAACTCCCGAAATCCACGGCAACAGCTTCCGTCCCATCCCTGAACCGAGTCTCCAGCTCCAACGCTCTCCCTCCCTTTTGATTTCTCGAGGCTGGGTAGATTTCTTGGTCCTTGAAACCTATTCATATTTATCGAATTAATTCTCGACTGAATTGAGCTTAGATTTCACTAATTGAATAGTGTTATACGGGAATGAGAACTTTGATATTGATTTTGGATTTAATTGATAACCTGGTTTGATCAACTTTAATGGATTGAGGGGTTATGGTTATAAATATTTGGTCAATTTGCATTTCTTTTTTCTTAATATATAAGGCCTCAATTATCATCTATGAATTAGTCTTGGAGCATTACGTTATTGACTAATTAATGCCTTTCGAATGAGTTACCTCGTAACATATCCCACATAAACCGAGTGAAGTGGCTAATTGATATAATAGGTGAATTATCTTAAATCGAGTAGTTAACTAACTGCTGAAGTTGGAAATTTTAGGGGAAGTTTTACTTGTGAACTTGCTTGTGATGTCCTTTAGGCTTGCTGGGTGGTTAGTCACAATCGTATTTATAAAGGATTCTTGAGTCATTGGCCTAGTTTCATTTCTCTTTTGACATGATCGATTTTGGAATCTTGAGTCGATGAATATGAAGCATGATATGATATACATGTTGCGGAGCATGATGGATTGGTATATGTTGGAGAGTATGAAAGAATGATATACTATGTGATGACATGACGGATGTGAAACTGAGGTGAGATGTTGAGAGATAGTATATGATGAGTTACGAGATAAGTTGAGACGATGATGTGGAAGTTGTGATGACGAGACCTGTGATTATGTGAACTTTGTATGTGATATTGTATGCCTTGTGTGACTTTAGACGTAGACTTATATATGCTATTTATATCTGCTAGGGGATCTGTGACGTGTTGGCTTGCTTATATCCCTGGTTGTTGCTTTTGCTGTTCTGCAATTCCAGGTGAGTTCCTATATGAGCTCACTCAGATTCGAAAAGAGATCTCCCTGCTTGTAACCATGTGCATACTAGGTGCTTGCATTCATAATAAAGCATGTCATGCCATGTAGTATCCTGCTAGGATTGCACTCATGATTGAGCATTCGTTTACTCATTGCTTTTGTAAACAGAACGGTCGTTATCTGTGAAGTAACTAGAGTCATTGCTAGGGTTATAGGACGACCTAGTCTCATCGGGTCCCGTCCTGAGTCAATCGAGTCATGAACTTCCTTATATTATGAGATGTCTGCGGGCTTTATTGTGGAGCGGGTTGGGCATGCGTGCCGCCCGATTATGATGGAATGCATTCACGAGCTGGCCAGTCTCCGCCCTATCGGAAGGGGGTGGAGGTAGGAGAGGGATATACCACTTGGTATTCGGTGCTAAGGCCTTATTATATTTACGCACTTGAACTTAGAAGCATGTTAGTGTGTTAATATTCCGCCTTGCATCTAGAAGCATCTTTATTAGGACTAGCGTGTGTATGTGTCTGCTTGTTTGGGATTATATTGCGTAGGGCTTCGATCTGACACCGCCCCGCATACATTTTTTTTAGGTTTATTTTGCAGCATGATTGTTCATTGCTTCCGTGACGTGGGAACTCTCTTGGGCAATTGTAAAGAAATGATCTAACCTCACTAACATCGCCTATTAGGTTTTGATAAATATGCTTATTGATTTGTTTTGACTCGGCTCTGCCGTGGCACCCTCTTGTATTACACTTTTATTCCGCTATTGGCATGACTATTGGTTTTCCACGCTTAGACTTATGACAGGTACAGGGGACTTCCCCGGGGATTCTAACAATCCCTTCGAATTTTGGGTATGAAATCCCCACTTCAAAATGTTAGGATAGGATTTCAAACATTCAACCTGTACTCGGGGCGCAAGATCCTAACGAGGGGTTTTATCCCTCGAAACGTAACCCGAGAATCATAATCCCGGGCCGTTACAATAAATCAATTTTTAATTAATTTATTTTTATATTAATGTGTTTGTGTTTTCATATTTTCATATGATTGACGTGTTCTTTTAACAGACACATTTTTTTCACTCCGGCCGTTAATTTTATTTTATTAGCACTTAAATAATTTAATTCGATATTTTTTGTAAAACTTATAATTTGATCATTATAGATACCAAGAGTAGTTCACTGATGACCATTTATATAAGATGGTAAAAACACATAAGAGTCTCAAAAAAAAAAATTTCTATTAATTCTGGGCCCATATTCAATCAATTCTAATGGAACTAATTATTGCATATTAATAAATTGTAAATACCAATAACAATTGAACTTCTTAAAATATGGTTTTCATAAATAAATAAGATGCATTTTGATCTTTCATTGATATTTTAATCTTTTATGCTATTATTTTTTAAAAAATTTGTTTATTTGTAAAATTGTTAATCATCTCTATCAAATTAAATCATATAATACATTTATTTTAAAAAATATTGTTAACTTATAGTATAATTAATTTGTTATTACAAATCTTTACAGGTTTGGAAATTATTTTGCATTATTTACAATTATTTTGCATTACTTAGTTTATATTTTTTTAATGTTATTTTGCAATTACGATCCACTTCTATAATTGTTTTTACTTCCCATTATTTAATTTATATTAATAATAATCTTTCTAATCTATACCCTTAAAACATAGGTTATAAAGAACCTTTATTTGGGAAGAGTCCCTTCCAAAAATGGATAACCCTAAGAAAATATTTTTTTTAATATAAAATAATTAAATTTGGAAATTATTTTCAAATCAAAATTCTTAATTGATGCCCTTGAAAAATAAATAAATAAACCATATATTTTTTAAAAAATCGATAGCAATCAATAAATGTATACATGGTTCTTTTCCCCCTTTTTAAAGATTTTTTAAAATAATAATAAAGCAGCTCCGAATGATACACGTGGCGTGGCAGCCTCGCATTGAAAATGTCACATTGCAGCCACTCACTTAACATGCCCCCGTATATATTTAAAATAAATATACTTAAATTTATTTTTTGATTAGTTAAAATATTGAATTTGTTGACCAAATCATAACAACTTCTCCAATTTGCATATTATTTTTTATCCAAGATTTTTTGAACCCAGAAAATAATAAATCAATATATTATTAATAAATTTAAATTAATTTATACAAGACTTAATTTTTAACCAATGATTTGAAAACACGTAACAATGAGATTTGTTTAAATTAAAGCGGTTGTTGTAGATACCACATGGTAGAAGCTCCTTAAAAATAGGCTATGTGACACCTTTAGATTTAACAAGGCCCCACTTTTGATTAATTGATAAATTAATTATTTTTCTTCCTAATTGTCAAATATTTTTATTAGTTGAAAATTATTTATGTGTTCATTTAAATTAATCAATTATCGATAATTATTAAACATTAAAAAAATTTAAAAATTTCTTTTTATTCTAATATTTGTTAAATTTGTTTAATCTTCCATAAGAATTTTTTCATCCAAATAGGTATTCTTATATTTTTTTTATCAAATAATTTATTTTTATGCGTGTATTTGACAAAAAAAATTTGATGTTATGTGAGGATGTGTTTGGATTCCGATATATTTTAATTATAATGCATAAATGCTTGAATAGTGTTTGGTAAACAATTTTTCGGTGTTTTAAAATAACGTAAACTTTAAATTAAATACATAGTAAATTATGTGAATTAATTACATTATGTTATATAATGTAATTAAAAACGTTATACAATAGTGGTTGTCTGATTGACATAATTTATAAGTTATTTTATTTAAAAGGTATATCATTTTAAGCACATTATAAAATTTGATAACGAAATACTACTAAAAAAAATATGGCCTATATTTTGAGATGAAAGGGTTTTTTTTACTTTTAAGTTTATTAATATAATACATCTTTTTTATGTGCTTTCCATCCTAAAGTTCTAAAAATTTCATTCACCGGCGTTTGTGGAATGTGTAGTCCAACAACCAAATTTTTTGGTTCTACCTTCCAACTCATTACCACAACAAATGTATGTTTAATGCTCAAAGTAATCAATCAACTTACTATAAACCTTAATTAGAAGGCTAAAAAAAATTCATTTTCAAACAGCAGTGGTGACTCTAAACTTTGTACTACCTCTGTCTCAAAATATCGGCCGTTTTACTTTTTAGCACGTTTTTTAAGGAGGTAAAAACTTTATAAAATATTTACTTTTTTTATTAGTTTTTAAAAATAATAATATACTTATTATTTATAAGCATAATATTATTTTTTAAAACCAATAAAAATATAATATTTTACAGAGCTTTTAGCTTCTTAAAAAATATGCCAAAAAAATAAAATGACCTATATTTTGAGACGGATGAAACATTTTTTTTATTTTTAACTTTATTACAAGAATATTTCTTCTCTCATTTTTATGTGCTCTCCATCCAAAATTTCTTAAAACTCCATTCACATAAAGTTTGTGTAATATGTAGTCGAACTACCAAATTATTTGGTCTTAATTACCTTCCAATCCATTAACACAACAAAAAATAATAGTATCGGACCACATTTTTATATCCTGTCCCAGACATTTCAAATCTCAAACCCAACCCTTCAAGGAAGGTGAGACATTGACGTTTTGCCACATATATTATATATTGATATAATATAAGTATTATTTTTTTTATCCAAATTTATATTATTTTGTTATATCGTTTTCAAATTATTATAATAGTATAATACATCTAATATACAATGTACATAAATTATGGTAATATCTTCTATAAAATATAATATACTTTACAAATCTCGTACGTTACGCACGGGTACTACGCTAGTATATAATACTAAAACACATGTTCAAGATGCCATGTGTCACCCAATCCTTAAAATTTGGCTTATGTGGAATATTTTCATCAATTATGGCCCCACCTTTCTATTTAATTGATTTTTATTAATTAAATTCTTTAATTAATCAAGCGAAATACTACGTATTTGATTTTAAGTGGGCCCTTTTTTTTATGAACCATTTTTAATTTGATTAGGCCACTTTTATTATAAAAAATAAATGAATCATGTTTGCTAATTAATTGATCATTTTCTTTTACTTATCCAATTTACCGTTTCTTTTATTTTATAATAAATCTAAATTAATTATAATTCTTAAGTTATATCTACCTATCTATCAACCAACTAAAACAGAACTTACATACAAATAATTTGGCTAAGATTTCAAATTATCTAACTAATCCAAATTTTTTTTTAAAAAAATTACATATAAAAATTAAGGTCCATCCATCAGGAATGAATTATTCCATCTCTCTAGCATAAATCGATTAAATCTAATTAACCAATTAAAAAAATAAGACGAAACAAATCAAATCATTCACGTCAAGATAAAATTTGAATGTAAATGGTAAGAATAAATTTAAACAAAAGATATCTTTTGGATGGTAACAAATTAAATATTAGAAAAAGCACTAATATTTATTTGGATTTAATTTATAGTTCAAATATTTAAGGATTTTAAGCTAATTCTTAACAACTTGCCTAATAAGTAAAATAGTTTTTATTTATCTTATCCATTTTTAACCAACATTGATGAGTTTGATTAGAAAATATTTTTTTAAAACTATTTTCTATGTTTTTAATATAACCAATCATACTTTAGTGTTAATTATTTACTTAGTTTTAATCTATCTAATCTAATTTCATTAATTCCTATCTTAAATTTCTAATTATGCTCATGTCCATCCATATTACCAACCCTTAATTAATGTTGTTAAAATATCATTTAAATCTAAACATATTTTGAATATATATTAAGATCCTTATTAATAAATTGCATATAAAATATAATTTCATTAGCAAATACATTTCGTTGAATCTTCTAATTTAATAAAGGACCTGATATAGTATATATATATATATAAAGAAATTTTACATTTGTATCTTTAACAAAAATTTAGTATACAATAAAGACATAGCTTACTTTTTATTTTATTTTTTAATTGTGAAAAATTTTAAAGTCAAATAAATCAAATATTAAAATGAATCATGTATATGTGAATCTTTAAAAATGTTCTTCTTGAATCTCCTTCGTAACTTTAAGTTATTTTATCACTTTTCAACTATTTTTTCTTCCATATTGTTTTTTAAAATTATTTTAGAGGTTTAATCTTGGTTCTTTAATATGCATGTTATTGTTTTCTTTCGAATTGTTTCCAATTACTAATCAATTTTTAAAAAAAAATTGTGACACCATTTAGATTTGGGTAAATCACACTAAAAAAGAAGGGGGTGTATGTGAAGCTTTAACTCTTTTCTTTTGTATCGTGGGGGGTTCTGAGGTTGCCGACTAATCCCCCACGAGCTCGAGAACTAGCCTGCAAAGGATTTAAATCGGTAAGCCCGACGAAAAGCCATCAGACAGGCTCACCCAAACCAATGAAGGTTTGAGCATCCACTAATTACACAACATGTAAGTCGTGAGATTTAAACCCTTGACCTCTTGCAAGAGACACCTCTCCCTTACCATTAAAGCAAGAGGTCATTTGTTCGAAGCTTTAACTCTTTATCTTGAATCTCCCTCATGACTTTTGGTTATTTTCTCACTTTCAACTCTTTTTTCTTCCATACGTTTTTTTTATTTATTTTAAAGGTATAATCTTGATTATTTAATGCATGTTATTGTTTTCTTCCGAAGTGTTTTCCGTAACTAATCAATTATTGTCGTAAGCAATTAATTTGGTTGATGAGGCGCCTTTGTATCAATATTCATCAACAACCAAGGGTGGTCTAGGTAAGTGGTTTTGAATTCCATGTTGATCATATATAATGATCAAAATTTATCATTTATCCAGATGTTTGTAGAGAGAGGTTGCACCCGACCTCATAATGATATGCTTATGTTATATTTGATGTGAATGTAGTTTTGCATAATATATGTTGAAATAGGTGAAAATAGATTAAACTATATTTTTTTTACATCATATGAAGTAAAAGATATTATAGGAAATATAAAAAAGTTCAAATACAAATACCGAATTAATTCAAAGTCAAAGATAAAAATAATTTTTTAGCACTTTAACATATTATAATAAAATATTCATCTAATTAAATTTTAACATATATACCGTGCCTTCAAGGCATGAGAATTAAAATTTGAATCCAAGTTCAAGATTTTCATTATCAATAGGTTATGAGCTCGATTCCCAATCCCCATTTTGTTTAATGGGTTTTCCTCCACTTCTTCTTCTTCTTCTTCTTCTTCTTCTTCTTCTTTTACAAATGAATTGAAAGTACATGCTTGAGATCCAAAAGATTTTCATTCATTTTTTTATTTGTCATATGTTTTATGACACTATAAGCTAACTATCCATGCTTTGGCCTAATATATATAATAGTAAAGCTTCTATTTAGACATTGCAAATCATATAACATGCTCAAATAAAACTAATAAAAAGATAATATTTGATAGAGTTTTTAGTTTCTTAAAAAACATATCAGAAAAATAAAATGGCCTATATTTTGAGATGAAATGATTTTTTTTCCTTTTAAGTTTATTAATATAATATATTTTTTATGTGCTTTCCATCCCAAAGTTCAAAAAATTCCATTAACCAGCGCTTGTGGAATGTGTAGTCCAACTAACAAATTTGTGGGTTCTATCTTCCAACCCATTACCACAGCAAATGTGTGTTTAATGCTCAAAGTAATCAATCAACTTACTAAAAAAAACTTAGAAGGCTAAAAAAAACTCATCTCAAATAGCAGCGGTGACTCTAAACTTTGTACTACCCATGTCTCAAAATATCGACCGTTTTACTTTTTACCACGTTTTTAAGGAGCTAAAAACTTTATAAAACATTAACTTTTTTTTATTAGTTTTTAAAAATAATAATATACTAATTATTAATAAGCATAATATTATTTTAAAAAACCAATAAAAATATAATATTTTACAGAGTTTTTAGCTTCTTAAAAAACATGCCAAAAAAACGACCTATATTTTAAGACGAATGAATAATTTTTTTTACTTTTAAGTTCTTACTTTCCAATCATTGAATTTGGTAAATAATTAAAAAGCGGCCATCCGTGATTTGAACCGGGGACCTTTGGGTACTACCCGCAAGTCCTTGCCGGTTGAACCATTCTGGAACGGTTAAAACCTTCCAATCCATTAACACAACAAAAAATAATAGTAGAGGTCCACATTTTTATATCATGCCTCATGCATTTCAAATCTCAAACCCGACCCTGCTAGGAAGGTGAGACGTTGACGTTTTGCCACATATATTATATATTGATATAATATAAGCATTATTTTTTTTATCCAAATTTATATTATTTTGTTAGATCGTTTTCATATTATTATAATATTATAATACATTTAATATATAATGTAAATAAATTATGGTAATATTTTCTACAAAATATAATATACTTTACAAATCCCGTGCGTTACGCACGGGTACTACGCTAGTTATTATAATACTAAAGGAGAAGTCGTTTACGACATGTGACGACTTCTCCTTTAATGTAGGATTTTTTTATGGAATTAAATTAATGTAGGATTTGTTAGTTAATAATTAATTATATATATTTTTTGATTGAATAAATGTGGATTCGTGTGGTATTTAGTTGTTGAATATCTAGATATTATGGTGAGTCGGTTTAGATTTTTAAGGGATCATATCTTAATAATTATCTTTACTGATTATTTTAATTATCTTATTTAGCTTTAAATATTTTCTATTTCTATTTAAACCATTTCATACCTTTGACAATCATTATACGTTTGAAGATAATCGGTGAGTCACCTTTCCATTTCTTAAAAACCTCTACTCTGATCATTATACATTGTCTTTCTATCAAATTCTAACTGTGTTTTTTTATAATTTTCAATTTTTGTAGGTACTCAAAATATTACTAGCGATTTGAATTTTAAACTTTTTCATTTTTTTCACCGTTTTATAATCGATTCTAACAATGCTTTTCTCAGGTCGAAGATGAAGAACGATTTTACTTTATTGGATGATCTAAGGTGAGAAGAAACTACAAAATTCGAGTTCGTGTTATTCACATTTGAAAAAGAAAAAGTTCAAAGAGCGTATACTAAGAGAAATATCTTACTATTATTATGCTGAATGGTTGAAGGTTAGTTTATACTTAATGTGTTTTTTCAATCACCTCTCCCAGCTCGTTCTCGATTAAATAATTAGTATTTTACACTCTCCACTCTCTGTTTTTTTTTTTGTAAAACAAAATTATGTTGTTTTTATTTTGGAAATTCGTTGTTTGATGTTTTTTTTCATCCGTATATCGGCTTATATGTGATGTGTACACACGGATGCGACCATCCAAACGTTGTAACAACCATTAATTTGCCAGTAAACTTCAATAATAATGTATTTATTAATCTTGTCTTCTACTTTTATGTCGTTAGGAATCAGAACTATGGAGTAGTGGTTGTGTGCGATAAAATCACTTTTTAAATTGATTTAAAAAAATAATAATTATCTTTTTACATAAATATCACCATTGTAATTTGTAAGTTTGTAAAACCCATTAATTTATCTATCCACATTAAGATAACTTGCGTGTAACAACCAATACTTATATAATCACATCGATCAAGATTAACTTTAGTTTTATATCATAACTAACAATGGTTGACAACCTTAATAACTATCTTTATCAATTAATTTAATGATTTTATCTTATTTATCTTTACAAATTTATAAATTAAAACTGAAAATCGATAATTATAAATTAAAAGTGAAATAATAATTTAAAAATTAGTTACAAATTGAGATATTATAAATTTGGTTGTTGGTTGGTTTAGATATTTGCATAGTCATATCTTTCATTAATAATTATCTTTATCAATTAATCTATTTATCTTATCTTATTTGTATTAAAAAATTTATAAATTTAAAGTGAAATTCTCGATCTTTATAAATTAGAAGTGAAATAATAATTTAACAGTCGGTTGAGATATTATAGATTTGGTTGTTGGTTGGTTTAGATATTTATGGAATCCTATCCTTAATAGTTACATTTACCAATTAATTTAATTATCTTATTTATCTTTAAACATTTATAAATTAAAAGTTAAATAATAATTTAACAATCACTTGAGATATTATTGATTTGATTGTTGGTTGATTTAGATATTTATGGAATCTTATCATTAATAATTATGTTTATCAATTAATTTAATTATCTTATCAAATATATCATTAAACATTTATAAATTAAAAGTGTAAAAATAATTTTACAATAAGTTTTAGATAATATAGCTAGATTTGGATGTTGGTTATTTTAGATATTTATGGATTCATATCCTTAATAATATCTTTACAAATTACTTTGATTATCTTTTTTATCTTTAAACATATCCCAACTCGATGGACACCTCTCCAAAGCGATAGATCTTTTTGTATGGTATTTGATTTTCTCAAATTATGTTTTCCATTTTTGTATCTTTATAAATCAATTTTTTAAAATTAAATGATTTAAGTTAGTAATTGATGACCCCTCGGCTATAGACAAATTCATATGGGGTTTGACAAAATCGGGGGAGTTATGCACCAGCTCAGCCATCCAAAAGTTGTTGCGGACCCCTCCTACGAGCTCGCGCCACCTGTGGAGAATCCCGACACAACAGCGGATCCAAACTTTCACTTACATCGTAACCCATAATGCGTTTCTTTCGAATGGTGCCAAGGTTCGTCATCATTTGTCCAACTCTGAAATGTGTCCCCCTTATGCATCCTCTAAGACAGGAATTCACTTGCTACGTGATTGTGGGATGATTCGGAGATACTGGGAGAAGCAGATAATCAAGAATTATATTGAGGATTTTTTTTTAATAACAGTAACATTAGGGAGTGGATTTTCATCAACACCAAAGCGGCTATTTTTGCTAACATGTTCTGGCTCATTTGGAATAATAGGAATCATTTGGTTTTTTTTTATCAATGGATGAACACAAGGGTATGGCGGTGAAGGCATGCGACTTCACAGAAAGGTTTTTCCAAGCTCGCATCGGAGCAGAACTGGCATATGGCCCACCCAACATCATGCCGAGGCTTCAGGATGTTTGGTCTATAACCCCCATAGGTTGGGTTTAACTCAACATTGACGGAGCCTCTAAAGGAAATCTGGGGGTTGCTCGAGGAAGGCTGCTCGGTTTTTAATTCATACATAATACTTATATTTTTATATTGTAAATTGTAAATAATGAATGATATTATATACAATATATTTTGAACGTAAGGCCCGTGAACTGCACGGGTACTGAACTAGTTCAATTTAAAAATCGAATAGGTCAACTTTTGTAGAATTTGTAACAAAATTCCTCTCATTTCCTATGTAATGTGCAAGTAGAACGGCTCCAGTTCGAGAAAAACTTGTTCGAACTCGTTTATTTACCAAATTTGCAAAAACCTAGGTAACAAAAATTGTGATTTTGCATATTGGTTTTATCTATTTCACCGTCAAATAGTTTTGGAGATGGTGACTACATTTGAAGCAAGATATGCGTGAGGTTAAAGTGGGGAGTGACGTGCCGCTTTCCACACCGCCTTGTTGAGCCATTCGCCGCCCCCCACCCATAATTTCCACCCTCAATTCCTGCTTTCCCCGTTCGCGAGCGAGAGTGAGCGGTCATGGCGGCGTCTCTGGCTAGGCTCAGACACACTCTCCAATCGGCGGTTTGCGCTTCCCGGTCCCCTGCTTTTCATCGCCGGCATTGTAATTTCTTTCTTCTCTCTGCTGATTCGAGATTTCTAGGGTTTCTGTTTTGATGAATTTATCCTGAATCGCTTTCGCTGAATTAGGGTTTTATGCTACCTCCGCCATCAATAAATCCTTTGTTTGGTGTTCTTCGAACTATCTGATTTTATTTCATTCTGAAATTGGAAAGAACGGTTCATACATGTACTGATTGATGATGTTGTTTAAATTCCCGTTCTTTCTCGTTGTTTATATGGTCCTGCTATCTTCAATTTCTGCTTCTGTTTTACACTTTGAAATTGGAATTCCCTAGGTTTGTACGATGAAACTTCCCAGGTTCTTGGAGCTACTCACAATCCATCGCGACCTTTATCAACGGCAACAGCTGAATCTATTCACGAGGAAGAAAATGGTGTTTCCATGAAGGGTGTCAAGATCTCTGGAAGACCCCTCTATCTAGATATGCAAGCCACCTCCCCTGTGGATCCGCGAGTTCTCGATGCGATGCTCCCTTACTATATCTCCCGCTATGGCAACCCCCACTCTCGAACCCATCTATATGGGTGGGAGTCTGAGAATGCAGTTGAGAGTGCTCGAGCTCAGGTCGCTTCCCTGATTAATGCTTCCCCTAGGGAGATCATCTTCACATCTGGAGCCACCGAGTCTAACAACATCTCTGTGAAGGGGGTTATGCACTTCTACAAGGAGAAGAAGCGTCATGTCATCACCACTCAGACGGAGCACAAGTGCGTTCTGGACTCATGCCGGCATTTGCAGCAAGAGGGTTTTGATGTTACTTATCTGCCGGTGGAGTCGGATGGTCTTGTGGATTTGGAGAAGCTGCGTGCTGCAATCAGACCGGACACGGGGCTGATCTCAGTCATGTCAGTGAATAATGAAATTGGTGTTATACAGCCGATGGAGGAGATCGGACAAATCTGTAAGGAGTTTGGTATTCCTTTCCACACTGATGCAGCACAGGCGTTGGGGAAAATCCCTGTTGATGTTGATAAATGGAATGTTAGTCTCATGTCATTAAGTGGGCACAAGGTTTATGGTCCTAAAGGTGTTGGTGCCTTGTATATGCGAAGGCGGCCAAGGATTAGAGTTGAACCCCAGATGAATGGAGGAGGACAGGAAAGAGGAATCAGGAGTGGCACAGTGCCTACTCCGTTGGTTGTTGGGTTTGGGGCAGCCTGCGAGCTGGCAATGAAAGAGATGGAGTATGATGACAAGAGGATTAAGGCGTTGCAGGAGAGGCTGCTGGACGGGATTAGATCAAAGTTGGATGAAGTGGTGGTGAATGGCAGTATGGACAGGAGATACCCAGGGAATTTGAACTTGTCATTTGCATACGTAGAAGGGGAGAGTTTACTCATGGGATTGAAGGAGATAGCGGTTTCCAGTGGAAGTGCTTGCACTAGTGCGAGTTTGGAGCCCTCGTACGTGTTACGGGCACTTGGGGTAGATGAGGATATGGCTCACACTTCCATCAGGTTCGGGATAGGGAGGTTCACCACCGAGGAAGAGATAGACAAAGCAATTGAGCTGACTGTGAAGCAAGTGGAGAAGCTTAGAGAGATGAGCCCGCTTTATGAAATGGTCAAGGAAGGCAAAGACATCAAATCCATCCAATGGGCGCAACACTGATTCCTTCTGCTGAAAGGCATAATCCATGGACAACCTGTAATGCTATTCCGTTTCATGCATCCCGTTTTTCCCGGTGGCCTGCTGAAACAGATTAACAGAATAAATACACAAATCTTGCATACCGAGGTCACATCTTTGTCCAAACGTGTTGCATGTTTTCAAGAAATACTAGGCTTCTGCTGTATTAAATTTTGCTGATACTTTTAATCTTTATGGTGTTGTGGCGCACCCTGATAAGCTTGTGTCCTTTGTTATATGAAACAATATCATAGCCGTAGATATTTCATACCGATTGTTGTTTTGAGTGATGATGACGATTAATTTTGCCTCTGTTATATGGATAAGGTGAGAGCATTGGAAGAAGCTATTTCTGTCTTCTGATATTGTTGCTTTTTCGCCATTGCTTGTATCATGGGAACAAACATTCAGATCTTCCAAACTGAGAATTTACATGAGCTATCAATATTGCTTGAGTTGAGCAAAATAAACATAGCTTGCAACAATTAAGGATTGGGGCATTGCAGTTAAGGCCTATACCTTCAAATTAAGGGCTGTGGTCTTGAAATTGAGGATTGGGGACTTCAAATTGAACTTTATCCAATTAAAATTACAAGTTTTATCCACTTGGTTTGATGCCCATAAGGCCAAAGCTGTAAAACCCACACAGCTTTATTTACTGCCTTATTTATTTTCCCACCCACTATTTGAAACCTCAATCCGAATTATTGTTACCGGTCTTAGTTGCATCATGATAGTCGTTTCGTGTAACATAGGTAGCCTTAGCTGCTAGCATCTGTTGCAAAACAAATTTTAATGGTTTACTGGCATAATAATAGTCTGCATTTCCGTATTTCTGAGTTTCCCTAGGAAATGGAAAGGGGAAACACTACCCCATTGAAACTTGAGTGTAAGATTGGCAGTTTTAATATGCTACAGAATTTAATGGGTTGAAATAAGCTTGTTATTGGAAGTTCTTACTTGGGTCATAGTGTTAGTGCAGTTTAAGACTGGAGGCTTGGTTGTATGGAGTAAGAAAGACAAAATTGTTGCATACAGAGGATGTGATTATGAAATGAGACGGCGGATTGAGAAGAATGCTGGCGGGAAGAAGTGTTCTAACTGGGCAATCAACCGTCAAGAGTTGGACAATGATGCCTCTTCTGAAAGAGGGGTGAATGAAGAGATGCGTGGAGAATAGGATTTCCAGATGATGGAATATGGAGTTTTTATGGAAGGAGAAGCTGGTGAAGCTCTTATTGACAGGTCTCTCTATGAGAGGGAAGGTGACAGATTCTTGGAGGGATTGGGGCCACACTTTGTTGACTGGTGGTATCCTAAGCCTCTACCAGTAGATGCCTAGATGGAGATTTGCTTCCGGAAATCGTTTCTGGGTTGAAGACTACATTTAGGCTTGCTCCACCTAAGGTGCGTCCCAAATTGTCAAATGAAGAGCTGACTTACCTGAGGAAGTTTGCTCTCTGTTTACCAACACATTTTGTTCTTAGTATGCAAATATCTTTTTTATTAAATCATTGTTTCTTTCCTTCTTAATTAACTTTGGACATCTTGCTTATGTGCTAGATTGGAATAAGATGTGCTGTATCTTCTTTTTGTGAAAACTATTGAACTTATTTTAAACCACAGTCATTGCCTAAAATATGCTGCTATCATTCTATTGAATGGAAAGGGTTGGGTTATATATATTGTTTTGGAAGGTGTACTAATAACAGTTAACACATGACATTGTAGTCAACCCTCATTCAGCCTGTAAGATACTGGGTATTTGGCTCAAATTAGGAGTTTAGGACTAGAAACAGTTAAAAGTTAGATATCAATAATGTATTCTTTACTCTTTCCATCCTGGTTCAAATAACTCATTTGTAGTTCAGATTGTTTAGGAAGTATGGCTATTGATAGTGTGATGGAGGCAGCATTTGTTTATTTTGGAACTATGACCTTTGTGTTTGAGGATCTTGTGCTTGTATTAGTTGTTGATAAAAAAAATATATGGAAAACCAGATACATAAAAGCAGGTTTAGGGTCTCGTTTTTAGGTTTTTAGACCTAAATAAAAAATAAAATATATGTGTAGTTGATGTCGCTAGAGCAGGGTCAATCCCGCTAGAGCAGGGTCTGGGGGGTCAGTGCGTACATCCTGACCCCCCAGACCCTGCTCTAGCGGGATTGACTGGGTTGTTGTTGTATGTGTAGTTGATGTCATTTTATGATAGAAATAAGATCGGGAAAGGGAAACATGCATAATCACTTAAGAGTTAAGACCTCAGGAATTCACCATGAATACCCAAGGCCAAATTCCATGAAGCCACCAAAAGAGCATCTCTGTGGCCAGAGCCACCTTACAAAATAACTAGCTAGAAGGCCCAGAGCCTCATGTCACCAACCTGTCACATTAACATTCCGTTGCTCACAAACCATAACCAACTGATTCTAGAGCCTCATGTCTAGGGTCTGCAGTCTGCACCAATGCTTTCAAGTGGAACGAAAGAATAAGGATAACATAGTTATACACCTGGTGTCAATGTACATGTCTGTTAGTAAAAATGCAAAACTTCTCATTCTGATTGAATTAGATTTTTTTTATCTGTTATATTTTTAAAATTTTGATTGATAACCTCAAATTTGTGACCCTCTGATCTGTGCTTTGCTTCCTTCAATTAGATATGTTATTGTTGTCTTGGGATTTAGCTAGGGTCCTTGGGATTTAGGAGTTAGGGTTCTTAGGATTTAGGAATTAGAATTTAAATTTCTCATCCTAAGCTGCTGGATTTTTCTGCTGTATATTGCTGTTTATTGCTGCTGTACATGGGAGATAAAATCCTTTTTTTTTTCTTTTGTTTATTGCTGCTGGTTTTTGCTGCTGTATATTGCTATTTATTACATCAAAATAAAACAGATTAATACCTATGTGGCATAAGAATAGATCTAATAACTTCTGCAGCTTTAAGCCTCTGTCTTACATCTAGATAACATGAAGGACTGAAGGTACTTGAAAAAAATATGTGCGTTCTTAACCAATTCCTGGGTTCTGTTGTATCTTATCCCTTACTTCAATTCAATTTACCAGATTGGTTCGCAGATTTAGCAATCATCGCCTCCAACGGATAGCTGCATCTGACTCCAAGAACATTAGTGTCGTTATTCGTTTATGCTTGCCGTGGTTTTCCAAGATAAATCTCAGGTATCCCTTTTACTCCTTGCTTCCTTTCAATTGGGTGATGAATTGATTTGGGGATTTGCCACCGGATAGTTGGCTCATTTGATTCTGTATTGTTTATTGATCTTGTTGCAGAATAAACCAACGGAAATTTCACGAGGTACCCCCGAGGTATCGCTTAATTCACACGGTGACCAATTGTTTTACATCTTTCACGTGGTACCCCTGAGGTTATAAATCATTTCACCCCATACCCTTAACCTTATTATTTAACAGATTTCGTTGTTATTTAACGTTTTCCGTTTGCTGGAAAAAAAAAAGGAAGAAGGCAAACGGAAGGTTAAACGAAGACACGAAGAAGGAGGGACCGATGGTTCCGACGCTGGCTGAGGCGCCACCTCTGCCGCCACATCCGCCATAGCCGCCACCTTCTCCGCTGCCTCCTCCGACGCTGATGATTCCGACACCAAAGAAAAGGGGGAAAGAAGAAGGAAGACGCAAAGAAGCAGGGGCCGATGGTTCCGACGCTGGCGGAGGCGCCACTGACGCCGGCGGAGGCGCAACCGCCGCCGCCACATCTGCCACAGCCGCTGCCTTCTCCACTGCCTCCTCCGACGTCGATGTTTCCGACACCAAAGAAAAGGGGGAAAGATGAAGGAAGACGCGAAGGAGCAGGGCTCGACCCGGACGATGGTACCCCAGAGAAACTCAATCAATCTGCAAATCCCCATATTTAATTTGATAGTTTCAAATTTCCCAGGACGAATCCACGCCAAATCCAGAAGCGGGAGAGAAAGAGGAGATTCAAATTAATTTGATAGTTTCAATCCGCCGCCTTCTAAGTTCTCGAACGAAGTTTCAAAAACCCTAGCTTTCGATGTCGGATCGCTTCGTTCGATTTCGAATTCCGAGAGAGAACTCAATGGCTTAAGAAAGAGAGAACGATTTCGCCGTCGAGAAGTCCATGAGCTCCTTCTTCTTCGTCGCCGAAAAGGTCGCGGAGGCTGCGGTGGTGGTAGAGGATGTTTTGGTGTCGGAACCTTCAGCGTCGGACGAGGCAGCGGAGAAGGCGGCGGCTGTGGTGGGGGTGGTGGTGCCTCCGCCGGTGAATCTGTGTGGATGCTGCACTAGCAGCCCCTTCTTCTTCTTTGTGTCTTCGTTCGACCTTCTGTTCATCTGCTTCCTTCCCGTCTCTTGTTTCCTTTTTTTTTTTTTTTTTTTATATTTCCAACAAACGGAATCTGTCAAATAATAAGGTTAAGGGTATGGGGTGAAATGATTTATAACCTCAGGGGTACCACGTGAAAGGTGTAAAACAATTGGTCACCGCGTGAATTAAGCGATACCTCGGGGGTACCTCGTGAAATTTCCGATAAACCAATTACCCCCAATTTGTGGCTTAAATAATCACAAAAGATTGCCATTGAAATGATGTTGTAGACTTGTAGTTGTTTCAATCTGTTTTTACTGCCAGAATATTTGTGGCTTTCTCTCTTTTAGGTAATGAAAATTATGATAAGCCAATTACCCCCAACTTTTGCATCTTTATTAGTGTGTTTTTCTTGCCTTTTGCCATGGCGGTCACTTGAATCTATGCAGTTTGATCCAATCGTAACTCAGTTGATTACACTTTGATTGAATGAAGACAGAACATTTAAAGAATAAAATGTCTTAGTTTCCTAAGTTGCAATGTACACGTAAAACACCTATGTTACACGGAAACAGAAACGGAAACCGAAACGAAAACGGAAACGGAAACGAGGGAAACGGCAATCCGAATTTTGTAGAAAACGGAAACGTCGAGGAAACGGCAATATGAATTATATGTTCATCTAAAGGTCTAAATAAGAGCAATAAACATATCACCAAGTGATACACATTGAATGCATCGTTAAAGATACAAATTAAAATGTTCAATACTGTGATAAACAGTGTCCTTACTCATTAACAGAAATCAATACAGACATGTCAAATATATTAAATGTCTTGCAAACCAACAAAATAAAGTAACTTAGTTTTAAAATAACAACATAATCAAGAACAGCACAAAGTAATTAATTCAACATAATCTTCTACTTAGCTCGCTCTTTCTTAAGTTTTGGCTTATCAGAGAAACTTCTACACGAGGGTTTACCGAAGAGAGCTTAGAGGGAGAGAGTACTGAGCAAGTGAGAGGAGGTAGGACCGAAAATGGAGGAAAAGTAGGCGACATGGATAGAAGGAAACATGAATTTCAGACGGGAGGAAGGGGAAGTATGATTTGGGGTTTGATTTTTTATATATTTTTTTAACTATAAAATTAGTGGAAACGCCATATGGCAAGTCAGAAACGTTTCTGACCAATTGCAACTATTGGTATTGTTTTAGCTTGGTTTGCTTTGTGTTCATCAACTTCGCAGGACTTGGTGATCCTAGTATCCACGAGCCCCCTTCTTGTGCCTCCAAGTTGTCCGCTTGGTTGTGTAGGGTTGTAGAGGCGGGCTTTATAGTCGTTGGCATTTGGTTCCTACCCTCTTAGGAGGCCTGGGGTCTTTATCTCGTTCTATCTTAGTTCGAATCACCCAAACTATCGGTGTTCTGTTCTTGAGTCTTTGCTTCCATCTTGTCTTTGAGTCTTGATTGTCGAAGATCGGGCCATCCTACGACTAACCCCGTATCAAATTGGCATCAGAGCTTTGGTTTCCGACATCAAAGATTGAGTCTTTTCTTTTCATAAACACAAAACCCACAAAAAGAGTCTTTTTCTTTATCTGGTCTTTTAGTTCTTGTTTTTTTTATTTGATTATTGCACTAATCTTGATGTTTGTGATTGTTTGTGGTTGCATAGCCTAAACACAAAGCCTAGCCGAGACCGTGGAGTCGACCAAAGTGATGCGCATCCCCTTGTGTAGCACTGTAGCCGACGGCAACACCCTTGTCCCCATAGTCTTCTTTGGCCGAGTCCATCACATACCACAAGAATCTTAGTTTGTCTATCTTTTCTATCTTTGAGATATTTGTTCTATCTTTTACTTGCCTTACATAAAAATCAGATTTTATTTGGTGGATTTTAATTGAGAAATTTTGCTAAAATATCACCTTTTGCTAATTTGATTAGGTAATTAGCATCCCTCAATCTTTTATTAGGCGTTCTAGCACCACTTTAATATTTTTTAGCCCCGTAACCTCCTTCCTCATAAGTTCTTCTTCCTCGTATACCCATTTCTTCATCAAACTTCCTTTTCATGGCTTCTCCCTCCCTCTCTCCCAAACGGGACTAACCACGATGAACCAGCGCCGGAGGCTATGGAAGCAAGCACTCCTATCCCTCTCGACCTCACACTCTCGCCCGATTGCCATCAACTCAGGAGATCTCGGATTGCCGTCGACGAGAAAGCAATGACAAGTCTAGGGTTTTTAGTCGGCGAAATTCGGTCTCTAATCCACATGGATCTCCTCCGGAGCTACGGAGACGCCGATTCATCGCCAAAAATCCTTCTTCTTCGCCTGAAGATCTCTAATCTACATCGACGAAGATGGAGATGCGACATGAGCAAGATCCTTCTTCGTCCAATTCATCGCCGATTCGTGTACTATCTCTCCCTACCAAATCGTCTTGAACATCTAGTTGTTGTTGCTGGATTTCAATTTTTTCAATTGCTTGAGTGGTGCCATTTTGCCAAGTAAAAGTATCATTGACCGAGTTTGTGCTTTGAATTTCCACCAATTTCCATTGTCTTGCTTAAATTTGTCATCTGTTGTGCTAAATTGATGAAAAAAATTGCACCGATTTCCATTTTCTTGCTTAAATTTGCCATCTGTTGTGTTGAATTGATGAAATCTGCTGTGTTGAATTGATGAAATGTAATTGCCACCACCAGCATCAATTCTCTCTCCTCGAAATAGAAAAAGAGAGCACAGTTGTTTGAGTTTGTTGGGGACGACTCGAAGAGGCCGAAGAAGGAGAGAGGGGAACAAGTTAGAACCAATGAAGAAGGCAAGAAATTGGCTATTAAGAGGCTGTGGAGCGATGACGATGATGATTCCAAAAGAGGTACAAATTGATTTGAATGCCTTAAATGTAGAGAATGTCTCTTCGATCTATCTCAGAGAAGCACCTTAATCCAACCGCACGCAAACTGTTCGACGAAATGTCCACAAGGATGGTTAGCAAGGAAATTGACAAGCGCATCTCATTGCAAAGCTTATTGGCCGCAGGTAACTCCTCTATCGATCCAATTGCTCAATTTAGGATTTCATAATCATCCTCGGCTTAGGATTTGTATTGCTTGCTATTATTCTGCAACACTCTTTGATTCCAAATTATGCAACACTCCTTGGTCTTACTCTAGTTATCGTCAACCATTTATTTATCGTTCTTGGTTGTTTGATTGATTGATTGGGTTTTCAATTGGATCTGATCTTAGTGCTGGTTTTTCTGCTTTCGAGTGTGACTTCTGCAATTGGTTCCGAAAATTGGGGCTGTTTGATCACTTCAGTTTCAAGTTAGAGGTGCATCCAAGGTGTGCATCCAAGGTGTTTGATGGAATGCCTAGATGAATTGAGTCTGTTTTTGTTGTTCCCTGATAACTTTTAATTGGAATAAAACCACTTCTTGAGTCCTTGTTAATGGCTTTGTTTCATATTCACTTGTACGTTGCAGTGAAAGATCAATAGATAACACAATTTTGTGACTTGTGAGCCCTGCATATTAATGTGTGTTGTAGCCTTGTCATTTCTTGGTACAAAGGAAGTCTATTATTGTCTTTTGAACACCATATTGTCTTTACATTAATGTGTTAGTTTCCACCAACTTCTCAAGCGAAACTGTTATTGGAAGGTTAAACAATAGACTAGGTTCCAAGAATTTTGCCTTTGACCATTCATATTATGTTCTTGGTTTCAAATATGTATCTTTGTATTGTTTGAATCCATGTACATGTATGCTGATTCTATTTTGCCTTCAGTAAAGCCCTTGCAAGACTATATTGTGTCACCTTTTTTTTTTTTTTTTGCTGCAGGGATGGGAGACATCGTAGTCGTTTGTTCCGTTAAACATATGTTGGCCTCTTTTATGGTGTTCTTGGCGGCCTTGGACAGTTTGGCATCATCACCGGGGCAAGCATATCCCTTGAACTGGCTCTAAAGAAGGCAAGTTTCTGTGTGTTAAAGCTCTTCTTTTTTTTTTTTTTTGCTTAAACAATTAGTGCTCTTTTGGCTTATGGTCTTTTTTTATGCTCCAAATTCTGGAATCATATGTGTGTGGCTAAATTGGTCTTTGCTGTGAGGGGTTTTGCAAAGTTCCTCTTTTATTGGATTTGTGTAAATCGGTTGCTTGTTATTGCTATGCTTACTGTATCTAATGACCTATCTAATGTATTTCATTTATGTGAGTAAAACTTATTTGAACCCATTCACCCACTGTAATATAATGCTGCATCTTGGTAGGTACAAAAATAAATCCTAATAGATTATTATATTTGTTCTGGTGGGCAAGCTAGCTATGCCTTGATGATTATAATTCGCCTATTGACTTACTTTAATATATGTTACTGCACCTTGAATTGAATGATTAATCCACCTATGCAAACAGTTAGCTAGCCATTACACATTTTTAACTAGGTGACCTAGTCAGTTGTTTAGTGCTTGCTAGCTAGGTGATAACATGTTTTTAACTCCGCTTGTGTTTTGGTACACAACCGGTCCCAAGCCCAGAAAAAAGGAGGAGGGGAGACATGTTATATGGTATTTCATGTTACTCCGTATTAGATTTTTAAATGTCATCACAAATATGTCACCTATAAAAATGTCACCAATGAAGTGTAACCAAATTTCATGCTCATATGTTATCAATTGTATAAAAATGTCATCAAGAAACAATGTCATCACAAATGATTGAGATCAATAAAGTGTAATCACAAATGTCACCAATGAATAAAAAATGTAATAAACATGTCACCACAAATGATTGCATCAATGAAGTGGCATCAAACGATTTGATTAAAAAAAGTGAGATCAAATAATTACATTAGAAAAATGGTATCAAAACACTACTTTGAAAAACTTGCATCACATTAAAGAAAAAAATGTCATCAAAATACTACTTTGAAAAAATATGGCATCATGGTAAAAAAAACATATCATCAAAACATTGACATAAAAAAGTGGCATCAGTAGTCAATAGTAAAAAAAAAGGCATCAATGGTCCACATGACATCACAGTAAAGAAAAAATGTCATCAAAGTTTGAAAAAAGTGGCATCACATAACATCAAAAACACTACTTTAAAAAGTGGCATCACATTAAAGAAAAAAAATGTAATTAAAAATTTGGCATCAAAACAATATGAAAAATGACATAAAAAAAGTGGCATCAGTTGGTTAAAAAAAAAAACCGAAAGAGTCGGTCAACGTTGACCGATTGGGAAGGGTGCTAGCCTACCTAATAAAATTAATTTGGGTGCTAATTATCTAATTAAAGGTTCAAAATAAGCTATTTAGCAAAAACACCCATTTTCAATTCATTATATCTACCAAATATCTTTTAAGGCTAAGATAGATCTACTTACCTAATTTATCCAAAGGTTGTTTATTTATTTATCTTTAGGGCTTAAATTTTATCTTCTATCACCTTCTATCTCAGATTTTTCGAGTCCTATTATTTTCTTAGAGTCTTTCTTGCATTAGGTTAAAAAAAAATCAGTTTCGAATTTTCTTAAAAAAAAAATAATAGATTGAACTTGGACCTAGGAGGATAAAATTCACTAGGGGCAAAAGTAAGTAAAAAAAAAAGAGTTTGTTGATCTAGTGCCAGAAACCTCTCGAAGGACCAATCTTGGTGCCCTTGGACAATCGAGCTGCTACAATCGGATATTTTGTTAGATATTTCGTCTTTTTCTTATGTTGTTATTCGTCATATTTTCAAGGAATCAAATGTCGTGGCTGACTATCTTGCTCGTAGTGCCCACGCATTCCCTGCCGACGATTGATGTGAGTATGATCCAGAACTGCTTGTTCTCGTCCAGAAGGATGCACTAGGAAGGGCTTCTGTTGCGGCTGACCCGACCTAATCTTTATTCAACATCAAAAAATAAAAATAAAATAGTGTTTACTTGAAGAAGGAAAAAAGAAACGCTTCATTTGGAGCCCTAAACCCCTCCTTCGGGAGGCCCTAAATCTCCCCCGAGAGCCCTAAATCTCCTCCGAGAGACACCAATCCGCCTCTCGGCGTGTGTAATCTCGGCTTCGGCCATTGCTACCACCCGCGCGCCACCACTCTGCTCCAATCCGGTTGCACCGCACAGTGTGCGCTGTTCCCACGCTAGTCTTCGATTGTGGTGTTCTCCGTATTTGTGGTGGTGGATCCCTCTTATCCGAATCTCAATCATCGGTCTCTACAACCGTCGTACTGTTGTTCTTGTCCTCTCGCTTCTAGGCTGGTTTATCGAATCCCTGTTCATACAATCGATTTGGGGCCTTTTGATTTCTCGCCCTAATTTGACTCTACCTTTGCAAATTGGCTTCTTCGTGTTCAATCGGACTGAGTTCGGCTGGGTTTGGGGTTTTTGTGCTCCAATCTCTTTGTCTCGGCCTCTGATTAGGTTTTCTCAAACGTTTCTTTCCTGTCCGTCCCTCCCTCTCCGTTTGGCCTCTCGTTGGCGGCCTGGGTCATTCCGACGACTTTTCTTCTGTGGGCTTTGCTCCTCCGACGCCGACTGTCGCTTGGCCTTCTTAGCGTTTCAATTGTCTCCTGCAAACCTTGTGTGTTGCCCACTGCCTTGGGTATCTTTGGCCCGTAGGTGAACCAGATGAATTGGTTTTATGCACCAAATAAAATCAATACATATTTACATTTATTGATTTTATTTGAGTGCCTCTTCGATATTGGCCTTCTATTTGTTTCACATTTTTGGAGTGCCACTCCTGATCTCCTTTGTCCGTTGCCTTTTTCAGGCCTTCGGATTCGGGCCATTATTCTTGGCTCCTTAGGCACAAGTAATCTTGTTCGTTTGGGCCAAGTGTTGAAAATAATTTTATCAATCATAAAACACAAACATTTATTTTTATATATATATATATATATATTCTATTTGTGTGTATATATATTTAATAACTAATAAATTTTGAAATCTTCTCTCACTCTTCGCCCTTCTCACTGTCGTGCTTCATTTTCTCTTGTTGTTTGGGTGTCCGTCTGTTGGTTCGTAGTTAGTTTCGGTTGAGGAGCAGTTCTGCGACCCTGGTTGATCGAAGTGATCGTGTTGGTGGTGTTTGTGGTCTCCGAAGATCCTTCATCTAGGTGGGGGGAACGTCGTGTGATCCACACTTCCCTAGAAGTCGTCTTTGCCTTACGAGGAGTTCTGCTTTCCATCTTTCCGGTGGCGAGACATCGTGTCAGCTGGTGCTGTCCCATGCGCTCGCTATCCACTTCGCCACGTCGGGCTTCCTTCCTCTCGATATCGTGTCCACTGGATTGCTTAGGGTTTGGGTTTTTTCCGTGTTTGCTTTAGGTGTTCTTTTGATGTATTTTGTGTTTGTATTTCTTTCAGATCTTCGTGATCTTATCCTTCAGGATGCTCTCGGGTTGGCTAACCACCACCCGAATTTTTTCCTTATAAAAAAAACATCATTAAATTTCATGATTTTTTGTTTTTTCCCTTTAAATTATTATTTGGGTATGACATAGTCTTGCTTTTAGTTTATATCATTTATATGTATAGTTTTCTACTGAAGATTTTCAAGCTTGATTAGATGTTAGATTATAGAAATAAATAAAGTGGATTATGGACTAATTGATACAATGTCCATATTTTTTTGTCACTTACTATTTGGTTTTTATTAAATTTTTATGAATCATAAGTATGAAATCATTAATAAAAAAAATTGGGGCAGTTTCTATACAGGCCATATTTTTGGCCTATATTAGGAAATTGTCCACCACCCTCTCCATATTAGCTAAATGTCCACCTATGTTGCTGAAGCTGCTGAAACCGAAGTTGCTGAAATTGTGCCCATGTGCCCCCCCACGTGTGTCCCCCTCATGTTTCACAAGTTTTTTTTCCACGTTGCTAAAACCGAAGTTGCTGAAATTATTTAGCAGTTTTTTTTTGCGTTGCTGAAAACCCGATTTCATCAACTTTGTTGATGCTGAAACTCCGATTTCAGCAACGTTGTTGATGATGAAATGGTTATTGCTCACACTGCTGAAATTGTTATACATACAAGCTACTAAAATGTTGAAATACTGAAATGTTGAAAGTCTGAAATGTTGTTATATATGCTTGTAAGATAAGTAGCTCATACAATTTAATAAGAATTAATTTCAGCAAGGAAATTTTTTTTTTCTGAAACTGCCAATATCCAAACTCTTATTAGCTAATTAAGAACATTACCTCTACCGGCATTTTACATTAGCTAATTAAGAACATTGGCTCTACCTGCTGAAATGCTGAAACCGGGGTTCTCCGTGCTCTCTTTGTTCTTCCTCGCTCTACCGACATTGCTGAAATGCTAAAACCGGGGTTTTCCGTGCTCTCTTTGTTCTTTCTAGATTCTTCGCTCGCTTGCATTCTCTTGTTTCACATTTCGCAAAGTTGGCCAGCCCTCGTGCCACTTGTGCAACCACTTCAGCATTCCTAGATCTAATCATTCCAAGCAGTATCCCTTATCTTTGAGGGATGCATGTAATTTGACTGTAAAATGAAATATCATCTTGAGACACGTCAACATGCTATAAGCTGCTATGCATTGTGATAAATGCTTCTAACCACATTTTGTTCAACAATGCGGTATGAAGTCAAGATGAGCTTACCATTTCCACATAATTGGTAATTGCACCGGCAACCATTCTCAGGGTTTGGGGATCATCGGTTTTCATTGATGTATTCGCTAGTAAATGTGCCTCGCCTTTGCTCATAATCAATCCTTGATTGATCACTAGAAGACGGGGAAAAAATTAGGCCAACTAAAAATGCCATGGTTTTCAACTAAAAGTGAATATGTAGCTAACACAATTCAGAAGTTATTCACATTGAAAGTATCTATTTTATCACTAACAGCTAACACAAATTCATCAAACAAGAGGAGCAATTAGGGAATACAACTCATCAGACCATCAACAAACCAATCATAAAAGCAAAAATCAGAAAAGTGAAATTGAAAATCAAGAAAAATGGAAGTTGTTTCCCTCACCTTTACATTCCTACCATCTCTTTCCAGATCGAGCGGAGCGAAAAGGAGCGGGCTCGCAGGCGCGGAAAAGGGGTGGCGGTGGCGAAGGCCGCGCTGAGAAAGAGGAACTCGTATGGGTTGCCAGTGAGATCCTGCTGAAATCGAGCATGAGATCGGAGCTAATCGCCACTCTACACAAGGCTCAGCGGGATCCAGGACCAACTGCGAAGAGAGAGAAAGGGACGAGAGGGAGAAGCCAGAGACAGAGCAGCGGTGTTTGATTGATTAGTGTGGCCGGCGAAATCAGAATCAACTTCCTAGGGCCGGACCTGAGTTTTTAATGGCCTAAGGCGAAATTTAACCCTTTTACAACTCTACTATATATACAGTATATATAATATGGAAAAGTCTACATTTACACCTAGTGTAAAAGTAAATATTTTACACTACCAATCAAATAGCAAGATTCCCACCCACATATCTAAAAGTAAAAATGATTAAAAAAGTAAAAGTAATTTCACAATTACCATCATTACTTAGTTATTATTTCAAAGACTAAGAGCATCCGCATTCGTGAAACCCACTCAGTTCCTTAACTCCACTTTTTATATTTCACTCTCCTTAAAAAACCCAATACAATTTTTCACCTACATCCCTAAAACCCTTTAAAACCTTTTTTTTATTGGGACCCACCTCTTTTTTTCCTCTCACTCTCTCTCCTCCTGTTGGTCCACCTTCACTCCTTTTTCTTTCTCTCTCTCGGTTTTTAAAGGTTTGTCAGTAAGAAACCTTTCAAATCATTCATAAACCCCTCTTCCCTCTTCTTCAATTTTTTATTAATTGCTTTCTTATTTTGAGGGTTAAGACACCCCCATTGTGGTTGCTCTAATAAACTAGATGATATATAGGAATATTTTATTTTTATTTTTTAAAAAATAAATTGTAAGTACAACAATATAAAATCATAGATTAAGAAAAAAAAAGATGTCAATCATTACGTGTAGTTCTAACAAAGACGTCAATCACTCATATTAAGAAAAAAATTTGGAAAAGAATACTTGTTCAAAAAAAAGACGTAGTAAAAGAAACTTTACATTATACAGAGTATTGTTTTGCCCGCAATATTTATTCAATGTATTATATATAATGATAGGGGTGGATATGGGACGGGACGGGATTGGGGTAATCCCGTGCCCCGTCCCGCGTATTTTTTACAGGACGGGATTGAAATATTTTTTTTAATCCCACCGGGTCTTATCCCTTGCGAGACAGGATGGGATGAGACTGGTCCCTCGTAAAAAATTCTAAAATAATCCAATAAATATGGCTTTTATCTTTTGATAGAAATTAAATTTATTAATTGAATATATTTTTTTATAAGGTTATTAACTGAGTATTATATAATTTATATATATACAGAGTATTTAATTGATAAACACGGAGTATCAAATTGAAAAATTCAGTAGCTTTTTAAATTCAGTATGTTTTCAAATCGTGTGGGTTTTATAATCATAAATACAACATATATATATACAAGTGGTGAAACTAATTAACACTGATATTATGAATATTTATTTTAAATAGTTTTAAATAAAAAAAATATAGTTTATGTATATGCGGGACGGGACACGATTTGCGGGACGAGAACTTTCCATCCCGCGTCCCGTCTCTCTTATTTTTTGCGGGGCGGAATCGGGACGGGATTATATATATATATATATATTTTGCGGGGCGGAATCGGGACGGGATTATATATGTATATGTATATGTATGCATGTATGTATATATTATCAAAATCCCAACGGGATCGAGACGGGATGCGGGACAGGAAGAGATTTGCGGGATTTGGGCCCACCCCTATTCAATTTAATCATATTATATATTGTAGTTTTTTTAAATAAAATGAAAACTTGTATTGGATGAGACCTAAATGGGTGGGTGATGAGAGGAAAACATATAGGTTATCATGAGCAATAAAAAAAGGAACAGCTACACTTGTAGGCTTGGTTACTTTTTACATAACTTTTTTGCCACATGTCATGTTAGTATTTGTAGTGTAAAATTAAAATTCGCTTCGGATATATACACCGCAAATCTGCACTTTAATTACGAAGTGCATGCACGTCGGAATTAACGTGCATGCACGTCGAAAATGACGTGCAGGTGGGTTTGCAACCATCCTGCCAGACGTGCAGGCACGTTTTTATTTTTTTAAAAAAACGTGCTTGCTCGTCATTTTCGACGTGCAAGCCCGTCATCTAAAATTGAAGACGACGTGCCTCTTCATCTCCACTTCAACCAAATCGATCGAGAGAGAGGGTTAGGGTTTGCCGGCGACGACGAGAGAGAGAGAGAGAGAGAGAGAGAGAGAGAGAGAGACAGAGAGAGAGATTCAGAGAGAGATGGAGTCGGAGATGGTGGTGGTGCTAGTGGAGGCGGAGGTGGTGGCAGTGCCAGTGGAGACAGAGGGTGGTGGAGCGGAGGCGGCAGAGGTGGTGGCGATGGAGGTGGCGCAGATGGAGGGTGGTTGTGGTGGTGCGCATGCGGAGATGGTGGAGGGTGGTGGTGCGCAGGCGGAGATGATGGAGGGTGGTGGTGGTGGTGGAGCGGAGACGGAGGTGGCGGTTCCGGTGGAGGAGGCGCAGGCGGAGGCAGTGGCGATGGAGGTAGCGGCCGGCGATCAGCCAGAGGTGGTGGTGCCGGCGTCGGATCCGGAGGTGGTGGTGACGGTGTCGGATCCGGAGGTGGCGACGCAGCCCCCCATTACCGCCGCGGAAGCGGCGGAATATGGAGGTGTCTTCTATCCCGACCCCACTGGTATGTTATTTGAATTATTTATTTTATTTGATAGTAGTTTTATAGTTTTATAATATAGTTTGATAGATTATAATATAGCTTTATAATATAATTTGATAGATTATAATTGATAGTATATAGTTTTTATGATTTGTTATATGTTTATAATTTTATAGTTTATAAAATACATTACTTGCTTTATGTTTGTAGTTTCAAATACATAAAAATACATTACTTGTATGTTTATAGTTTCAAATATAGTTTGTACAAAATGTACAAACTACATTAAAATACATTAAAATAAATTCAAAAACAGTAAAAATACATTAAAAAATATTTAAAAATTGTATAATATATTTAAACACATTACAATATCGAAAAGACATTCAAAGACAATAAAAAACATTAAAAGTGATTAATATATATTAAAATATATTAAAAGACATTAAAAGATATTCAAATATATTAAAAGACATCAAAAGACATTAGAATAACATTAAAAGTCATTAAAATACATTAAAAGATATTCTAATAACATTAAAAGTCAGTAAAAGCCATTAAAATCCATTACACGACAGTAAAAACCATTGAATGTCATTCCAAGACATTAGAAGACATTAAAATAAATTCAAACCCATTAAAAGACATTATAAAAAAATTGAAAAGACATTAACAACCAATTGGATCAAATGAATTAGCATAAGGAATACAGAAAGTAACATAATCTTAAACATTTCATAATAACAGGCAGGGAGGCTCTTGAGGGGGGATGGTACCCTACGACCAGTTAGGGTCGGCGACCGGGCAGCGGTCAGTCAGCTTGAGAAGGAGACAGTACCCCATGTTAGACACGATGAGACACATACATTAGATGATCTATTGATGTCTGCAGAGGGCTACCAACAGTCCACAGGGACCCCCCGGCAGACGAGAATGACAGCTTCTGGCGGGGTCTACCTGATTGGCGCGGGATTGGTGATCCGACGGATGGGCAGCAACCTTCGTTGGAGTCCGCCTATGTACTCAGCAGCTGCGTCCCTGATGTAGTTGCGGATCGATGGGCCCACGGGGGTAGACCGTCTGCTTGGCTGCCCCCCACCATCCATGAGGCATCTACTTCAGGCGTCCACGAGGCTTCTACTTCGACCACCCACGGCGCTGAGGTTTCAACATCCACACCACCGCCGATTTCTTTGGCTTCCAGGGATGACACCATCCCTGACGTCGTAGAGGGGGTGGACGACGGGCAGGAGCGGCAGAAGGAGAGGCAGTCTGAGGGGCAAGTTGAGGGACAGACTGGGGGGGGGGGGGGGGGGGGGGTTGCAGGAGCCCGCTCCCATCCCTGCACAGGCTGCTGCACCGCCTGCGTAGGTCGACCCATTCTTGCCGCCGAACGATCTACTGGTGTCTTACAAGCACCACCGAGCGTACCAGGTATGGAGGGAGCTGACTGTGGATCTGCCGCTGCTGAAGTTCCACCATCGGGCAACTCACCTGCTGCCGTTTGACCCGCATATCTTCGAGGGCCCGGGGACCTGGAGGTAGGATCTGATTCCATCGGGCATCCCACAGCTGCGGGCCCTCCATTCGGAGGGTGTGGACGAGTTCACGATCACCACGTTCCTGGAGCATTGGCACCTGGAGACCAGCTCCTTCCATTTTCCGTGGGGCGAGATGACCATCACGCTGCACGATGTTGCCTGCCTCCTAGGGCTTTGGATTGAGGGTCTGCCGTATTTTTCACATCTGGGCCTGACGGAGTTGATCCACACGGTCGCCGCGTACTACCAGTTGACCCCAGAGACCCTGCGGTCATACAGACACGCTGGCGGCCCTCCCGTTACATGGGTGACGGACGAGTGGATTGCGAGACACGGGCCGCAAATCGACCCCGCGCCCGCTGATGACCCCGAGGCCGCAGCTGATCCTGAGCATATTCTGATCCGCACGAATACGGGAGGGGGGCAGCCAGAGGATGACCCTGCACAGCGTCGGTTTCTGCACCTTGGTTACCTAGCCACTGCTGTCGCCGTGACACTATTTGTGGACAAGTCGCAGAGCCGGATCCCATAGAAGATGTTCGGCCTTGTTTGGGACACCCCCCGGACGGCCACCATTGAATGGGGTGCAGGTGCCCTTGCATATCTCTACAGGGGCCTAGGCGAGGCAACCCGAGCAGGTGCGAAGGGTATAGATAGCTGCACGCCGCTACTACAGGTACGAGACCGCTAAATTTGTTTTATAGTTTAGTAATATTTATATTTTATTCTAACCACATTGTGTTTTGTGTCAAGGCTTGGATATGGGCGTACTTCCCTCGCTTCTGAGGCGATCTATCCAGCGATTCGGCTAGGAAGGCGGAACGACATTGGTATGCGAAGTTCATCCCTACGAAGGTGCCTACCCGCGCGAACCAAAGGGCGAAGCAGGCGAAGCTGGAGAAGATGCGAGACGAGGTCGACCGCCTTACCGTAGTCAATGTATGTATTCAAGGCTCTAATTATATGACATATATTTTAAAAATGTGAATAACGACTGATTTTTTTATTTATAGGTGGAGGGGATGCCCTTTGGGCGTGATCTGTACTTCGACGGCGAGTACCGTCATTCCACCTATCGGGGCACCATTACATTCTGCGGGGAGGAGGATCCAAATATGTCCGATAGGTGCCTTTGGCAGTTTGGACGAGTCCTGGGGGTCCCGCTGGCCGTCATCCCGCCGAGGCAGTTCACCCGCGGCGCCATATTGACGCCGAAGTACGTCGCCCTGTTTGACGCCGCACACGAAAGGTGGCAGGACTCTCAGGACGAGGGTCGCTTTTACCGACTGGATGATCACACACGCACCAGCGAGGACTGTCAGTCCGGTGTCACTGCGGACTACATGGCCTGGTACGCATCGCAGAGTCGGCCGTATGTGCTTCCCACCACGCCACCCTATCCGGACCCTCCAGCGCCCGTCCACCCGATCGGCATAGATCCATGGGTGGACATGCCTCATCTTCCTATTATCCCTCTGGCGGTAGCGGCCCGCTTGCATGAGATAGAGGGCTGTTGGAGGGCCCTAGCTACCGACCCTCGGATCCAGCAGTTGTTAGATGAGGTGACTGAGATCTTAGATGATGTTGTACGCCATCCCCTTGGACAGTGATGTACATGTAGACTGTTACAGCTTTTGTAGTATCTATCTTTATATTATATTCACTTTTTGATGTTATATTTCTATGTTATTCCCTATGTTATCCATCTTTACAGTTTATTCTCAAGTCTAGTAAATATATACAGTTGAATTTCAATCTGTCATACTAAGTTAAACCGTCAAGAATGAATCCATTGTAAGTTCAATTGGACCTCGGCCTAAGTATGTTTGGCTAGGAGAGGGCGAGGAGAGGGTTAGTGGTGGTTAGGGTTTGGCTAGGGTTAGTGGTCGGGCATGCACGTCGTTAACGACATGCATATAGTGCACGTCTAAAAAACGTGCAAAATGCACGTGGTCAATGACGTGTATTTTGCACGTTTTTTTAGACATGCACCTCCGCGTACCTTTGACGCACAACTGCCTATTTGAAGCGGAGCGGGATAGCTTGATTCCGCATCCTCCAAAACAACGTCTAACGTAGTTCGATATATTTTATCACAGTTAGAATCGCTATGTCCGAGTCGCAAGGCAATCGTCGTCTCCAAGTTTGCCAGGTACGGTTACGGTTCGTTTAGTTCAATATATTCCATATGCCTTGCGTTATGTTTATATTTCCACTCATGCTATTACAGTTTCAGGACTTCACACTTGAGTTCTCGGACCCAAAGGTTTGGAATGACCATAACGAAATGCTTACGCTTTTCAAGGACTTAGGTCTGAAACACTGCATGAATTTAGTAATCAAGCGGTCTTGGACGGGGACGTCAAACCATCCCGGCGGGGTTCTCCTTGCTTGCAAGTAGTATGGGGAGTACCGACCACGCGGGAGGAAGCTCCGAAGCACGTAATCGAAGATAAACGGATGTCCATTCTCTCTACACGGGCACGAAGGCTCGCCGGGTCACTGGGTTATGACGGTAACCCACGGTGTTCATAACCACGAACTTCCCACGAGCTTGAAGGGTCACGTCATCGCCGAACAAATGACAGAAGGGGAAAAGAAGATGGCTAGGTGGATGAAGGAAATTGGTACTCCTCCAAAAGCCATTGGGTACGGATTAAGGCAGTTGGATGAGACCAGCGTCACGTCATCGCGTTCCCTTACCAACACGATCAACAGGATGGTCGCCGAAGAAAGGGGTAGTCGGACGATGACCCAAGATACCCTGCATCGTCTGCGGGAAAGAGGGTACTATTACGAGTCAGACGCCATCCAGATGACAACGACGTCTTGAGCGACCTCTTCCTAGCGCATCCTGACGGGATACGGCTACTCTGAAGGTTCCATTACGTCATCATATTGGACATCACGTACAAAACAAATGCATAAGTTACTTAATTAACTACGATTACATTATTACACATCTATCCAATTATAAAGTATTGTAAGTGTAACATTTTTACACTTGCAGATATGGGATTCCATTGTGCGAGGTGGTCGGGTTCACACCCTCAGGCCATACTTACTGCATTGCCTATGCCTTCATGTCGCACGAGAACGAAGACACGTACGCTTGGGTGTTGCGTCAACTTCAGATCTTGCTTGGGACGGTTCAGCCTCAAGCTATTATGACTGATCGGGAGCTAGGTCTCTTGGCGGCGCTAAATGTTGTCTTCCCCAACGTCCAACATCTCATTTGCTAGTTAAACATGAGGAGAAGATGCGAGAAAGCTTCTCTGAAGATCACAAAGAATTTACACCACGCTGGCATCTTCAAAGGCAACTGTTGGGGGTTGTTCCAATCGATGTCGGAGGAATCATTCGCCCGACGTCGTCGGGCGCTACACGCTGCATGGCACCCATTCCCAGGTGTGGTGGCGTATTTAGAGGCGGTGTGGCTTCCTTACAGCAGGAACATCGTACGATGCTACGTAGATAATGTCTTCCATTTCGGCACTCGTACAACAAATAGGTACACCTTACTTCATATCTCCCATTACAATATGATATGACATCAAAAGTTTAGTGGTATGAACTTCAATGTTTACGTGAAACTGTTTACAGAGTTGAGGGTCAACACAAGGTTCTCAAGGAGGCACTGCACTCATCGACTGGTGACTTTCGCATCGTGATCGATGCAATCCATAGAGTCAACGATTGCCAACTGCTTTGGAGATCGACCGCTTCAAATGGCCAACAACGGCTTATAAAGTCAACTTTTTTGATGAGGTAAAGACTTTAATCTCCAAAAAGTGCTTCGACTATCTATACGAGTTGTGGCAGGATGTCGTGAACCAAAACATTCCTCCGGAATGCACGGACCGACATTGGAGGGTTTGTTACGGGATCCCTTGTGTCCATGAGATTCAGGCCTACGTCTGTTCCGGGACTCCGATACCCGTTGAGGACATCCACCCGTTCTGGATGGATTTGGCATGGACTGACATCGACGACACCCCACTCCCGTATGAGATGTCATCTTCATACACGGCTTCCAACAATTTATGCGACGATGAGCTCCACCCACCCTCATCTGCAAGCGTCCGATTGAAAGGGAGGCCTCGGGGGTCGAGGAATGCCTGCAGAATCAACCCGTTGCCATTCGAGAAGTTCAAGGCAAATTTTGAGAGAGAAGAAGCACGTGCTGCTCGACATGATGCTCGACATCGTCCACAAGCGACCTCAGCTCGACATGGACGTGATGATGTGTTAGGAGGGTTCAACTGGTGTCGAAACAACGTTGAACCCTTCATGCTTGGACATATTGAGGGTGTGAGGGACACTATTGGAGATGGTCATTGTGGCTACCATGCTTTGGCGTCATTGACATCACCGATCGACGAGTCTGCTTTCCCGGAACTCAAAACGTTATTATGCAATCACTTGTAGGATCACACCAATCTCTACGCCGGTTGTTATATGGGAGGGTACTCATTCCAGCAGTTCGTAGACAATCAGAGATGGGCGAGACCTGTCCATGGTGATAGGAGAAGGTGGATAGAGCTACCCATCATGGGTTTAGTATTTGCAACGGTATATCATATTCCTCTCGTTGTCCAAGATTGGCATCATCCGTTCACATGTCTCCCCATGGTTTAGCCTGCATCGAAAACCAAGACCATTTTGCCTGCATTGGAAACCAAGACCATTTTGGCATCATCCGTTCACTTGTAGGATCATCACCCTTGGTTTAGCCTGCATCGGAAACCAAGACCATTTTGCCGCGGTACGACATCAAACGTCTTATATGATTACCTATTCTTGCTTTTCATCTATATGTCAATACTCTAACTCTAATTTTCCGTTCTCATAGATTTGGTTGCGTCCTAACGCTCCTATTCCACCGCCTGCGCCAGAATGGGTTGCAGATCATCAACCGAGCGTTGAAGGATGGAATGCTCATTTTTAAGCTCGGTTTGACAGATTTCGAGCCTTACGTGTCGAGTCTGGTCGCCCTTTACACTTTGCCTAGATTTTATTCCACCAGTTTATTACAATTATGGATGTAAACCTTTTTTTTCCGTTCCTTGTAACATTATTCGCATATTATCTGAATGAAAACCTTAACAATTATTGCGTCCCTTTTAATTATCACTTGACAATTAAACTCACCAATGCTCGGAATGATTTAGACCCTAAATCCTAAACCTCTACTAGCTAAACCCTTCAATTTCTTTCAATTAACCCTAAAAAACCGTCTGTGAACCCTAAACCCTAAACCTTAAACGCTAAACCCTTTGCACGTCACTTAAGACGTGCATAATTGCACGTCCAACGATGTGCACAATGCACGTTATTAATGACGTGCAATATTTACACGTTGTTAAAGACGTGCAAACCCTAGTTTGCTAACGACGTGCACAATCCACACTTGCACGTTAATAAGGACGGGCATGCACGTTATTTTCTACGTGCAAATCCTTAATGATCATTTGCGGTGTATCTAACACTACCCATTAACATTTTACACCTAGTGTAAATGTATCATGGTCCATATAATATATAAGCTAGGTAGAATAAATAGTTTTATCATACAAAAAAACCATTTTAACAAAGATTTCAATTGAATATATATACACAAAGAAAGATCAGTGAAATTATCATATCCTAGATTAAAATCCTAATTAAGACTACAATATCATAATTCCTAGATTAAAATCTTTATTAAGGCTACAAATTAGGAAGAAATCAAAAGGAGAAGCGTGGAGTTGTTGCATCTATCAATCTAGAGGTCGAACTTCCATACAACTTGTAAAAAAAACTAGTTGGCCGAACACAATTCAATTCCTAAATCATCTAAATTCAATTCCAAAATCCTACAAGACAGTAGAGGAGTGGGACAAGGAGAGTTGGAGCAACAAAATCACGGGAGGCGGAACAAGCAGAGGAAGAGTCCTCCCTAATTCGAGTGGATCGCTCAGATCTGAGACGGATCGAGCGTGGTGATGCTCTCGGGTGCCACAGATGCCCAGATTGGAGGAGGTGGAGGTGGAGGTGGAGGCGACTGAGGAGTTGGCGGAGGAGAGAAATTGAAGAAGAAAAGAGCGTTTGGAGAAGAAGAGAGAAGAGAGAAGGAAGAACGACAGAGGGTGGCCGGAATCTGAAAAAGCCGGTGGAGCAGCGGAGGCGGGGGTGGAGGCCGAAAATTTTCAGCAAGAGGAGGCGGACGGGGGTTTCTTTTTACTCCTCCCCTTTTCATTTGTTTACAAGTTGCAACTGCCTACTTTCAACCCTAAACCCTTTTAATTTTTTTTTAATATATATATATATATATATATATATATATATATATATATATATATATATATATATATATATATATATATATATATAGGGCCCTGGGCTAATTGGGCCCGAGGTGAGGGCCTGTTGGGTCTCGCCTCAGGTCTGGCCCTTCCCATCCCTATCGTGAGATCCAAGACCAACCGCTAAGAGAGAGAAAGGGACGAGAGGGAGAAGCCAGAGATGGAGCATCAGTGATTGATTGATCGGCGTGGCCAGCGAAACGGCATCATCGTCAACCATCACTTCGTCTTCCTGGTCGGAAACGGCATGGTCGTCGCGCTCTTCGTCAAGTTCGGCCAGTTCTCATGCGACGATCAGAGCTTCGCCGATGACAAGACGAATATGAGATCCGGCGACGGAGAGGTAGGCTTGGTGCCCGGCGGAGGGAGGATCCGATGACGACAACCTGGCGCCGCTGGATCTGCAGAGCCAGACAAACGGCACCAGCCTCGATCTTCGACGAATGACACCGCTGGATTGGGAAAAGGAAGGAGAGATGAGGGGGGGCCTGGAGGAAGGGATTTGAGATCAGAGTTTAGTTCTCATTAGGGCTATTTTGTCCATAAAATTTTTCGTGGACAAAATCCCTATTTACCACACTTGGTGGACATTCCGTTAATTTGATCGAAAATTTACACACATCATTAGTGGATCGAGTTTGATTTTCAATATATGCACGCATTAGAATCTTATTATGGTAAAATGCAAGAGTTAAGCATCCATCCTATATTGTTGAGAGAAGCAAAAAGGTAATATATACTATGTATTTTTCTAAACTGAACACTATTTTTTTCATTTGTTTTGTAATTTTATTATTCTCTATTCTAAATATTTTCTCGCACATGTAATTATGAATATTATTTGAATAATTACAATGCACGTATATTGTGTTTCTATTACTTTTTAATTCTATATGTTTTGATTGTTCTTTTTTTTTTTGTTTCTATATATCCACAAAACTCCAAACGGAGGTTTTGAAGTGAAAACAATGGGGATGATTTAATCCAACATAAAATAATTAATTTTTACAATTTCAAGATGATATGGATAATCAATTGAAAAAATATTGACAAATAAAATTATGATATGAATTTCATGCAAGATACCAAACTAGGACATTAATTATATAACAATATGTGTCATTAACAGTTACATAACATAATAATATTTATTAAAATTAAATACCATACATAAACTTTTTTTTATATATAAATAAGGTAAACCAAAATGTTATGAAACATATAAAATCAAGATTTACCCATATATATTTTAGATTACAGAACAAAATGTCATAAAATAAGCTCTTAAATAATACTGAAAAATATCAAAACTTATATGTCCCGTTCTTACCACGGGTATGACTTGCCTAGTATTAAATAAAAACTAGAATAATTAAGTATATTTAATTAATACTAAAATGCAACTAAGAGCGGGATTAGAGGACCATGTTTAGCATATTACCTCCTTCTCTTTTTAGTTTATAACATTAATTAACCACTACCTTTAATTTATGTGGGAAAAATAAAAAGAATTTTACTACGTACTCCGTATTAATTACTGCATTTAATTGAGTGGTTCTATTAAATTTGTTTCTTCCTCAGATATCAGGCAAGGAAAGAAAAAAGCCTACCCAAAAATTATTTTCAACTCTTTATCACGTAATTGATTTGTTTCAAATTGAAAGAAAGTTAATTTACAAACAGATCATACATTATTAAATTAAAACAATGACTTTATATTTTATGATGATTTATAAAATTTACTAGATGTTAATTTAATTTGGGATAGATTACTGAAGATTGAGATTGGGGAACGACGGTGATGAAGTAGGGTTGTATATTTTAAAAAAAAAAACTTGACCCTCGGACCGGATCCAATTTACCCGGAATTCGGGAAATTTATCGGGTAGTTCGAGTTTGGGTCAAAAAAATTTCGGATCAAAATTTTCGAGTCTTGATTTACAAATTTACCAGCGTTCGGGTCGAATTTTTGGACCATTTTCCGTTTTGACAGGTCTATTTAAAATGGATCACCATTTATACCGCCCCAAATTTACAATGGTCGTTTGAATTTTGAAGATGCTGTAATATTCCGTATATTATTTACCCTATATACTAAAATGCACATGAAATACATTTAAGGCAAGTCGTTTTCACTTTTAACTTGCATTTGTTCAATGATTTAAACTTTTTACTAAGTAAAAATTCGAGCTCGATCAGACAAGTTTGAAACACCGAAAAGCCGACAAGTCGGCAGACTGTCACACATACCATATAAATATAGAAAACAGTGTAAAAGATCAAGCAATACAAAATTACAAACAACGAAAAATGAATCAAAGCAAACCTAAAAATGATTTAATTAATTTTAGGGGAATTCCGTTTTTATCAAACAGATTCTCCATTTTATTTTATTTATACTACAATTAATCGATTTTGATTTTTTGTATTATGTTTGACCGATTTGCAATTGCAAACCTATCGTTTGAAATTTGGGCACATTTTATCGGAATAGTTTTTTTTTTATCTTAATCCAGTTCAATCGACTCAGTCGCTCTACATCTGGATCGGGTATTGTATGACCCATTTAAGGGGTTGACCCTACCACTCACAAGCGACTCCGTGTTTCCAAGGGGATTCGAACTTCGAACCTCTTGGCATGGGTGTAGGCCCACAACCACTAAACCAACTTGCGATTGGTTTTTATCGAAATAGTTGCTACTGCGTACGAAGTGACCCGATTTGCAATTGCGAATTCATCAAAATATGATTTTTTTATTAAAAAAAATTAATTTTGTTTATGATTTAATCAATCATTAATCAATGAGATTAATTTAAAATAGAATTTAAAAATATCTTTTTAGCAACCAATGGTCCTTAATTTGAAATTAACTAATCTTTTTATGTTAAATTTTATCAAAACATTCTTATATTTGTCATAATAATGTGTTATATCATCATTATTTTATTGATTTTAAATTAAATGCGCAACGGCGCGAGAATTTTATGATACTTGCTATTTTATAATATCATATGCACATACTAATTTCAAGTTTTCTAGTGTTTTAATTTACATTGTAAGATACAACACATTCAATACTACGTATTATACTATAATACTTATATTAGTTTTTATTTATTTACTTACTTCAAAGTTTTAACATTATATTTTTAATTTGTTTCTAAATAATTATTTAATCTAAATTAATATATATCCGTACATTTCAAGGATTTTCGACTAATAATTGTATTACGGAGTATTTACAAAACACTCAACCTAGCATATTGATTAATGTAGATACCAATTCATACAGGGAAAAAGTAATACCCGTATTAATTACACTGTAATAATACTACTGGTAATACGTTTATTTTCCCAACACAAATTAAACAATTAAAATACAGAGTAATTAATACTGTGCATTTAAAATAGAAGGAGGTAGGGTCCGTTTGGTAATACAAGTAGCTTTTCGGAGCTTTTGATTTTAATAATTTATAGTTTTAAATAAGTTAAATATAAGATTTTAATTTAATTAGCTTTTGAAATTAGATTTTCAACAGCTACTAACCGCAAGCTTTTCAGAATTCTATTCATTTTCTCCTATCTGATCAGCTAGTTTGTATCAGCTACTCTATCAGCTGGGTTACCAAACACTTTACTAGCTTATGAAAACTCCAATTCAACATATATTTAACACACTTAATCCATCAGCTTCAGCTACCCTATCAGCTTCAGCTACCCCATCAGCTCCGTGTTACCAAACTGACCCGTAGACTACCACCTAGGCAAATAGCAAATGAATGACGTAATCAGTGAGAGAGAGAGAGAGGTGGTGATTCAGTGAGATAAACCCCACGTTAAGCATCAAATCCCGGCGGAGCCCAACATATATACCTATCTACGATCTGATTCTTATAGGATCGATCGAGTATGATATATCCATATATATAATTCCAAATTTATAAAAATAAGCCTTCATTATTCATTTATTTGCAACAAAAGAAAAAAGCCAACTTCTTAATTTGATATTTTAATTGACTTATGTTCCCGTAACATAGATTAAACATACTAATGTAAGAAAGATTGAATAAGATTTCATAATTTATCTCATAATCAAGTGAACTCTTAATATAACTTATGGTTTAACTAACCCAATATAAACTACTAGAATTCTGCTATTTAATATCGGTTTATTAACATCACCTAAAAAAACCTGCCATGTTAAATAGTTTTTTAACATCGCTTTATAAATTTGTGATGTTAAAAATAAAATAGACATCACTCTATATTTTAGACCGATGTTAAATACTTATTTTGAAAATTTTTATAAAAGGCGCGGAATCAAATAATGAATTAATTTCAACTCCCGCCCGTGAGATTCCCGACTATATCCAACACTCTCCCCATTTCAACCCAAGGTTTCACTTTCCCGTCTCTCGCTGGAGCGAAATCTGGCCGGCCTGCTTTCTCCAAATCTTTCTCCCATCATCGTCTCCTTCTCTCTGCTCCAAATCCGGCCTCCTCCCTCCAAATCCGGCCTTCTCCCATCACCCGCTCTGGTCGGTGACTACAAAGATGGCGGTCCTCTCTCCCGGAACCCTAACCGGTAAGCCCTCTATAGATTTCTCCCTCTGTCTCTCTATGGCTCTCATTTGTAACCTCTCTCTAGCGATGGCCTAACCACGACAACGACGGCCTCCCTCGTCGCTTAGCCCTCTTGCTCCCTCCGTCGCGTGTAACCTTCTCTGGTAAGCTTTCACGTCCTCCGTCTCCCTTCGACTTTCTATTGAGTTTTGAGACCTTCAAATCTGGGGTTTTGTGGTTTAATTTCATTCTTTAATTTTTAGATCTAGGGTTTAATTCACCTCTTGATTTTTGTATTCAATTGGAAATTTCAACTATAAAAGCTGCACTTATTTTTCATGCCAGGGCTTTTATGTTTATGCATAATCCATGGAATATGTTTGTTAAAATTGAAATCTTTACTGACATCAAGATATCCATCACTAAAAAGAGAGCAAAACAGTTAATCGGTGAAGTAAGAATCACGATCCAGATCTGAAAAAAAAGAAGCATCAAAACTATGGAGCCCTTCCAGCCCTTGATAACAAACATGAGTGCCGTCCATGCCTTTTCCTTGACCTTTGTTGTTTCTCCCTGTCTCTTTAGCCTTCCATATCTTTCTACTTCCATGATTTGCATCCCTCTCGCTCATAAAGGAATATAAGCAACCGATGCTGAAGAGTGTTAAAAAATGGAACTCTATTGTTATGGCGTATATTTGAAACTTTATTGATCTGGTGATGGGTTAAGTCTGAGCTATAGGGGTTTAAAATGCTTTAGTGCTTTAGTGTAGATTTGTTGGTGAACTTATTAGTAATTTTATAGTTTATAGTTTGAAAAGTTTAGAGTATAAAAATATTTACATTTGTTAATGAAGAAAGTCACATTCATATACATACTATCCTAGTGTTCAATGAATTGCTCTTTTTGTATTCTGTTTCTGCTTTTTGTTTCCTTTGCTTTTCATGCCATTTACTGATTTACTTGTTTAGTTCAGTGAACTGCTTTTTTGTATTCTGTTTCGTCCAAAACTATTTGGATATTCTGCATTTATCGCAAATTGCACAGATAATATTCTATTTGATCTTGAAACTCTATAATACTAGTCAAATTTATGCTCAGTGCTTTTCTTCCAGCTGAAGATGACATTCTGTTAACTTATGGAGCAGGGAATTAATGAAAAGATTTTGTCCTTGAACTATAGAAATATTATGGCGGAGATCAAGACCGCGGATGCTCAGCCATCTTTTGGGGAAGGGGTGACCGTTCTGGTAACTGGTTGCTTAACTGGAAGCGACAATGTGAGGAAACTTTTTGCACAATCATTCTTTCTGGCACCGGAGAAGGGTTACTTTGTGTCTTAAATGCTGTTTTTAGGCATGTTGAAGAAAATGATCAGGTGGAAAAAAAACTCCAGTTTCTGCCAGGGCACTTGTTGACAGTACTCAAGCAACTGTTCCAGTGCCATATCCAGGTGGATTATTCTAAATTTTGTTAATGGTTTTGATTACGTTCCAATTTGCCATTGATGTTGATCACGTTCCAATTTGCCATTGATGTTGATTACGTTCCAATTTGCCAGATCCAGGTTGATTACTGTTTTTGTTTGCGGTGTAACCTGTTCAGCATCAATATGATTGTTAGATTCTTTTGGTGTTGCTTTTTTTTTTACTTCTTTGAATGAATGTTATATGTTGATGTTCAGGTCATTTGGGTTCATCATTTTTGCTTAGGCTCATTATATATTTTTACAACTGTTCTGATTGGATTGATCAGTCTCAGTGTTTATGAGAAATTTGTTTAGAGAACTTTATTCCTTTTGCTAGGAACTTTCTTGAAACTTGTCTCAAAAGGATCAATACTTAATTATTTATCTGTGTTTGGTGTTGAGTTGTTGCCATACTCTAATTAGCTCAAATGTTATCATTTGGCTTGTTTCTAATCCAATCTGAAGTATATCAGTGATGCAGACTCATAGGGAATCCACTAATGGGTAAAATTCAATATTCAAGCTCTCTTGGACCTCTTGGTTATAGCATTTTTCAGTAAGTACCATAACAATTATGTCTTGCTTTGTCATGATGCATTTTTATGATGGTCCTGATTGATATCCATGAACATCATCTCTCAATGTCCAACAGAAGACCAAAAAACAAACTCCTTTGGTGATAAACTTTAGGGAAAACTAAACAACCCTCATGCTTGCCCAAACCACGTATTACCTTTAAAATATTAAGAAAAATCTCCAAATTACCAAAACACCATTGTAAAAAACAAAGGTGTTTGGCACTTGGCAGTTTACTTTGACAGTTTGGCACTTCCATCTTGATAACCCATCTAAAGATGAGATTTCTTAAGCCATTTTTTAGTATGATTGTGATGCCTTATGGACACAATACAATTTATGAAATTCTTTCTTAATTTGTTTTAAAGGCTTCAAGATGTTGTTGATTATCGGGCGAATATGGCTGCTGGTAATGAATTAGTGACTGCATTCTCCGACCGCTCTTTCAGATCTCCATTAGTGACGGCCTGATATGCTTAATTCTATTAGGGGAAACATGAAATGGGTTCATGAAGTGTAATATAGAAGCTAATGATAGCACTTGTGCTGTTTTTTCATAGAATAATTGTTTACTCTTTTGCTACTAGTTTATTTCCCTTGTTTCTTTGCTTCATAAGTTTCACATGCTCTTTTTACTATTATGTAAGAACATTCTATCTAATTAAAGCCTAATAGCTCAAATGGTAGAGCATTGTGTTCAAACACAAAGATGCGGGTTCAAATCCCGTATAGGCCACGATAATAAAAAAACCCACAAATATGTCATTTCACATCGGCTATTATAGCCGATGTCTTTAAAAAAAAATCGATGTCTATGTTGGTGATGTAAAAAGTCAAAACTTTTTAACATCGGGTAATAGCCGATGTCTTTGTATGGTATAACATCGGTTATATTTTATAATAGATGTTATAGGATAACAAAGACATCGGATTTAAAAATATAAACGATGTAATAACATACAAAGACATCGAGTTCTGGCCGATGTAAAAAACTTTTGACTTTTTACAACACCCACATATACATCGATTTTTTTTTGAAAGACATCGACTATTACCGATGTTAAATAACAAATTTCTAGTAGTGAATGTTTTTTTCTTCAATATACCAACCCAATGTGGCTGGAATCTCACATGGTTTATCAACAAAGAAATTCACTGCTGATTAATTATTTCTCAATTGATTTTGAAAGGTAATTAAGATATTGTCTAATGGTTTATTCCCTGTAATATGAACCCCTACTTTCTGGTATCAACTTGAGCTAAAAAGAGACATACAAAAAGCTCGTGTGTGAAGAGTAATAATAATCGAGAGGAAACACTCCCAACAAAACCCTAACCGCCTTTCTTCTTCCTCTTCTTTCCCGGTAGCTCTGTGCGGCCTTCTTGCCGCCCGGGCTCGCCTTCCTCTCTTCCTCTCTTTCCTTCTGCTGGTGTTCGCTCTGCTGGTCGCTGATTTCTTTGGTTACTGCTTTTCCTCTTCGGAGGATAGCAGTTCCGGATGTTGGCATATCAAAGGTAATTCTGTCAGTTTTAAATTGGGGCTTAACAGCCAGGATAACAATATCTCGATATGTTCGAATCTAAAAACTATCAGCTACCCGTTGTTTGATTTGATGGGGATGTATAATTCTCAAGGCTTAACCACTATTACCTTCTCAAATTTTGGTTTGAATTCTATAAATTTACATCCTGTCCTTGTTTGCCTATTCCTATCTCAATTCAACTTTGTTTTTGCCATCTCAGTTACATCTTTAATGAGGGTGGTGTGTTTTTCTTCGGTTTGTGATCGAATTCCCCTCGAAGTTTGGCTCTGTAATAGGTGTGGTTTTTTGTTGATTGGTGTCTCGGTGTGTTTTAGGTCTCTTAGGCCTGTGAGGTTAGTCTTTGTGTTTATTGTCATTAAATGTTTTCATTCTCGTTGCCTGCTGGGTTTTATAGAGATTACTCTTGATTGGTTTGTTTCACTCATTACCTTATATACTCTGTGTCATCTGCTTTACATATACTGGGAATATTGTCCTCTTCAGACTATAATAACCTCTTCAGACTGGGAATATTGTTCTAATTGTCTCATTAATTTGTTTGCCTATCGACAGATTCATAGCATGAGATTGGGTTATATTTGGTTACCCAAAGTGATTTACTCCTATCAGATAAATAGATCCTTTGAAGTTCCTTCAATTTTTCCTAAATTTCAGATCTGTTCTTTCTATAGCTGTCAGCTGAATTTTTTTTGGTATTGTAATATGTTTAGGGATGTGATGTTCTGTACCTCAGTTGGTTTTAGTACTGTAGGGGTTGTGTGTTTGGTGTTTGATTGTACAGGTGATCCAAAGGCCATCCTTGATTTTGTTGTACATAAGGAAGACTCTTTGGCGGCTTGGTTTCCTGCTCTGCTTAAGGGCTTTGCGTGTAATATGGTAGCTATTTCTGGTTTTAGGTACTATGTCTGTTGTATCATTCGGAAGACCTATCTTATATCAGTTCAGGGTGTTTCCAAAACCATGAGATCTCTAAAACACTGGTTTTCAACTGAGACTATAGAGCTTAACAGCATTTTCTCTGGGTTAACACCCCCTTTGTGTTTCTGGAAACAGATTTGGAGTGATTTGATATATCCCAACAATTATGATATCCATATCTATTTTCCTAAAAATTTTGATTTCAGTTGGATTAATAGTTTTACTTGCTATTTTCTTCGTTCTGTGACAGTTACACTTTATAAGAGGGAGGTGCGGATTTCTTTGGTTTGTATCCATGTTCCCCTCGAATTTTGGTTATGTAATAGGTTTAGATGTTTAGCGCCCTTTCCCTCGGGGTGCCTTAGTGTTTTAAGGGCTGTGTGTTTGTGGTTTGGGTGTACAGGTTGTTCTCGGAGCACCCATGTTTTTGCTGTCCTGATGGGTGTCTCCTTCTCGGAGCGGTTTAGGTTTAAGCGTAGGGGCTTTCAGTTGGTTGTTTCTGTCTTCCATGCTTCTGTATTATGTTTTGGTTGCCTTGTGAATATAGTTTTCTTAGTAGATATTGGTCCTATGTTCATGATTTCTCAAAACTGTTGGTTTACATATGGCTTGGAAAGGCTTAACAGCAGTAATAGGAGCAGCTTAGCAGAGCTTAACAGCAAGATCTTTGGGTTAACACCCCTTTTATGTCTCTGGAAACAGAATTGGAGGACTTTTGAACATCTTACCAGATTTGAGATCCATATCTATGTTCCTAATAATATGGGGGTTAGTTGGTTTAATAAATCTAGTTTTACATATATCCAGATTTCCAAGTGTGTTAAAAATTTGAACAACTGTTATATCTTTCTTTTTTTTCTTATCAAATTTGAGAATATATTGATTACAAGATTTAGTCATAACCATAATCAAGTTCTTCTAATCTCAAATAACTTGCTTCAATTGATAACCATTACTTTAAATAATTCTTACCTTCAATCCACTATTTTTTTTAGTAGTATCGATAAGTTTGATTTGAACAAAATAGCCATTTATAAAATCAGAATTCATTTTTTAGGGGCTGCTGTCGGCTTTATTTACTATTTAAGAGTCTGTTATATGCTGAATTCTAAGGTATGTGCATCTGTGTTTGCTGCAAATTTTGTATGTTGTGACAGTGATTCCAATTTCTGTTGGTTTGGGTTGGTGTTTGCTGAAATTTATGTTTGTTGTGCCAGTGCTTTCAATTTCTATCGGTTTGGGTTATTTCTTGGGGATTATTTTTCTGTTCGTAAGCCTATTTGCTTCTTCATTATTCATATCTCTGGTTTGTGTTTTCATACTGCTACAGATCTCAGTTTTAGTTGGCCTCTGTCTTTATTCAATTTTTCTACTGCGGCGTCGATTGCTGTGTGGTCTGATGGTCCAAAGAATTTTCAGTTGTTTGTTGTCCATTTGGTTGCTTTGAGGGTGTGGTTCTCATTTAAAGGGAGTCTGGGCTTTATGTCTTATTTCAAGGGACCTTATATCTGTCTGCCTAGGAGCGTACTGCAATTCTGTTCTCTCTCTGATGTTGCTTCTAATTTTTTTAATACCTGCATTAGTAAAGTAATTTTTGATTCTAAGTGGCTTAACAACCTTGCGATCGGGTTAGCACCTTTGGATACAGATTGCCCTACCCTCATAGATATGGATTGGCACCCATGGAATCAGATTTGGAGATATGTGGAAAATCCTAACAAATTTGCTAATTATAAATTTTTTCTTACCAATAATGGTTATAGCTTGATTAATAGTATATCTCCTACCTATAATCAATTTAAGGATAATAATAATGAACATATTTGTAATAGACATTCTATGCGATTATACAATTTATGGGTTATTAAACAACCAATTTATAAAATAGAGTATAAAGGTATTAGAAAGAGGTTATTTTCAATTATTATAAGCTATCCATCAGGGTTACATTCTATCTTAGAAAGGCTCACAAAGCGGGTATGTACAATATATTTTTTTAAATGACGAACATCGCATATTGGAATATTAGAGGAGTGAGAAAATCTAATCTTTGGCAAGACCTAGCTTATATTCAAAAACGAAACAAGTTGGATATTTTAGTACTTGCAGAAACAAAGTCAACTGAGGCACCAGTTCAAGCTCTCTATACACGAGCAGGTTTTAATAATGCTCATCATATTGCCTCAATTGGAACAAAAGGTGGTTTCTGGATTCTATTAAATACTCCTAAAGTTAATCAGTCTTTTCAACAAATTTCTGCATCAGATAAGTATATTATATACTTGGTTAAAATTGACAATTTCAGTTTTATTCTTACTTTCATTTATGCTCCTTCTAATCAAACAGATAAAAATAGGTTCTGGAATGAAGTATTCTTTGTCATTTATAATCAATCTCTCCCATGTATGATAATGGGAGATTTCAATGAAATTGAATCAGGTTCTGAGAAAATTGGAGGTGGACTTCCGCAGGCTAATAGATTTTTGCGAATACAACAGATTTCGGAAGAATTAGATATTCATACGATCCCTTATACAGGTAGTCCAATTACATGGAGAAAAAGTCAAAATCCTAATAATAATATCTATGAACGATTAGATAGAGTAATGGTTCATACAGACATCTCAACACAGTTCCCAAATTTATCTGTACACAATCATCCTTTTACAACTTCTGATCATTCTTTAATGTCTATGTCAATTGGCATCACAAAAAATAGGGCGGGCTCACCGTTTAAATTTGAAATGTCTTGGAGTAGTAATGATAACTACAACAGATTAGTTAAATCAACTTGGCAGAATAAACTTCAAGGGTCTTTTATGTTTACACTCTTACAAAAACAGAAATTACTTAAAAGAAATACAAAGATCTGGTGTAAGGCTCACCCAAATAATAATTTTCGTCAAATAACACATATTGAAGATCAACTTCTTTTATTACAAAAACAACAAATTTTGGGAACTCCAAACGATACTATTAACATTAAACGTAATAGATTATTAAGTAAGCGTGAAGCTCTTATGGACTTTAATAATACGTTCTGGAAACAACGAGCTAAATCAAACTTTCTAAGGTTTGGCGATAGGAATACCAAATACTACCAGTCGATTTCTAAAATCAGAAATTCAAAAAATATCACTCGTAATTTTACAAATAAACATGGTGTAATCATAGAGGACGAGGATCAAATTAGAGATGAGATTACAACTGAATTAGCGGAAAGATTCAGCTCAAATAATGCACCGATTAGTAATAATCCATATTTCCTAAATCTAATCGATCAGACCATTACTGAATCTGAAAATTTATTTTTAACTCAACCTTTTTCAGATACAGATATTAAGGAAACCCTATTCTCTATGACAGATGACAAGACTCCAGGTCCTGACGGTTTTCCACCAGAGTTCTATAAAAAATATTGGGATATTGTGGGTAAATTACTATGTAAAGCTGTTAAATCCTTCTTTCATTCAGGTGTGCTTCTCAATGAAGTAAATACAACTTTCATTGCACTCATTCCAAAAATTGATACACCGATTAACATTAACCATTACCGTCCGATTAGTCTGTGCAATACTATTTATAAGGTTATTTCGAAATTATTGGCTAATAGGTTAAAGCCTATTTTACCTCGCATAATTAATCCATTTCAAGGAGCTTTTGTACAAGGAAGGAATATTCAAGATAACATATTAATAGCGCATGAAGTTTTCCACTCTTTTCACAACAAGAAGGGTAAATTTGGGTGGATGGCATTAAAGCTAGATATGGAGAAAGCTTACGACAAAATAAGTTGGAGTTTTATTCGCACTATACTTAACAAATTTGGTTTTGATTCTAGATGGATTGAGCGGGTCATGACCTGTTTAACTAAAACTAGCTTCTCGGTTTTAGTTAATAATTTGCCTGGCCATACATTTCAAACCTATAGGGGAATACGACAGGGAGATCCTCTTGCACCTTATATTTTTGTATTGGTTATGGAACTATTAGGGAGAATGTTGCAACAGGAATCATTGGAATGTGACCCGTTGGTTGGAATCAAACTTACAAGTAACAGTGATCCTATTCCTTTCCTCTCTTTTGCAGATGACACACTTATTTTCGGACGAGCTGATGAGTTAAGTCTTCATACAATTAAAAATCTCTTGAATACTTTCTCCAATATGTCAGGACTTACTATTAATTATAATAAAAGTTCGTTACAAGTTTCTAAAAATATATCTGTCAGCAAAGCTCAGTCTCTTGCTCAACAGCTAAATATTCCAGTTACTAAATCAATGGAAAAATACCTTGGTATACCACTAATTAGTGGAAGGGTTTGTAATGCCTTGTTTGATGAGGCAATTACAAGCCTTAAAAAACAGCTGTCAAAGTGGAAATCTAACACTCTCTCACAAGCTGGTAGATCGGTTCTAATTCAGGCAAACCTAAATTCTAAAACAAATTATTTAATGCAATCATTTCTCCTTCCAAAAGGAGTTCTAGAAAAAATTGATCAGATAAACAAAAATTTCTTTTGGAATAAACTGCAATCTGATAATTATCATCCTTTAATCAGCTGGAATCATTTGTGTACTCCTAAAAAGGATGGAGGATTAGGTTTTAAATTGGCTGAGCAAACAAATATTGGCATGCAAATGAAACTGCTTTGGAGAATAATGGCTAATCCTGATAATATTTGGTCTAAGGTAGTCACGGATAAATATTTGTCGAAAGAATCTCTAATGGAAAGAGGTAAATTTAAAACTTCTTGGCAATTTGGTAGGCTTCTTAATATTAGAGATTTGTTCTCTAAAGGACTGCTCTGGCTAGTGGGTAATGGAAAAACCATAAATGTATGGTCTGACATTTGGGTAAATGCACAATACCTTCAAAACTTTCGGAATGAGCTTAATCCTAATTTAAAAGTTTGTGATTTATTTACAAATACCAACTCTTGGGATATTGATAAATTAAATAGTATATTCCCCTCTCACATTGTTCAAGCGATTACTAACATCCATATTCCAGTAATTGATATTCCTGACAGATTAATTTGGATTTATAATAGAAATGGAAAATTCTCTGTTAAATCCACATCTTCTATTTGTAATACCGGGAATACTAAGAAAATTCCAGCAGACTGGATTTGGAAACTTAATATTCCTCCAAATATTAAAAATTTTATTTGGAAAATTATTTTAGATATCTTACCTTCCACGACCCGTCTAAATAGATATATAAATAGAGTTCCTAGTACTTGCTCTCTTTGTAATTCTGATATAGAAGATACAAATCATTTATTGTTTAATTGTCAGATCACAAGGTCTCTTATTCAAAATCTTGGTATTAGGCTGGGAAAATTTTATAATATTCCAAGTTTAACTAGTAATGTTTCGGAAAATATTTTAAATACGAGGGCTCTTAATATAGATTTTACAGACTTATGTCATTTATGGCATTCTATATGGGAGCTAAGAAATAGAATTATTTTTCGCAAATCTTCTGATATAGGTATTATCTATGCTCTAACACAAACTATAGATAAAATCTCTTGCTGGAATAAAGAGCAGGTAAAAACGAAGTTACCTAAACGAGCTAGGCCTCCTGATAAATTGATTTGGAATTGCCCTCCTATAAATGTTATTAAGATCAATGTAGATGCTTCAGTGAAAATTGATACTCAACCGCAGGTTGGTTGTATTGTGAGGAATAATGACGGTCTAATACTTCGAATTCATAAATGTAACGTTAGGATGTGTTCTGTCATTCTAGCAGAAGCTTTTGCAGTTTATACAGGTATAAGACTTGCAGCGGAGATGGGGATCCGAAGAGTGATTATTGAAAGTGATTGTGCAATCATCGTCAATGCCATCAATCAAGTAAATAATATACCATGGGATGTCGCTCAAATTATCGAAGAGATCCATGTGTTAAGCAAAGAGTTTGAGAGTTTCACAATTCAGCACTGCTACAGAGAGGCAAATGGTGCAGCTGATTTTCTTGCTAAATCTCAGTTGAATTGTAATTTTATTTTGAGTTCCGGTTGTTGTGAGTTCCAGAACATCATCTTGCGAGATGATCATGGGTGTCGATAGTACATCCAAACTTTTGCTTACTGTAAAAAAAAAAAAAAAAAAAAAAAAAAAAAAAAAAAAAATGGAACCCCTACTTTCTACAAAATTACATTATGTTGGGTTGTTGTCATTGCATGTGTCCCGGCACGAGTCAATAAATCTTGGTTATAAAAACATGTAATGTACGTGTTTGGATTCCAACGACTTATAATTACAATATAATTATAATTGTATTTAGTGTTTGATTAATATATTTATAATGCCTTTAAAATAACGTAAATTTTTAATAAAATATTTTATGAATTGCATCCATCAATCACATTAAATTTATAATATAATTATAAACTTTACGCAATAATGGATTTTTGATTGGCATAATTTTTTTAGATACGGAGTATTTTATTCAAATTTTATATTATTTTAAATACATTATAAAATATGTTAATCAAATACTATTTATGTGTGAAAGATGGGTGGACCATATAATTAGTACATATGGCCACGTGGGTGAGCTAACCAAGTTGAACTAGGGATGACAATTGGATGGGTTCGGGACGGGATAGTACCCTCCTCTTCCACACATCATTGTTTATAAAAAGTCCCCCCGTCCATGCGGGGGTTTCGGGGTTTCGTACTCTTCATCAGGGATCCTCCCCAACGAGGCTCGTACTATCTCTATCCCTGTGCGAGGAATCACTTTGATCATCATCTCTCCTCGATCCTCATGACAGTATCTTTAAGACGAACACACAAAACCAGTGGAATTCTATATTTAAATCCAATTTGTTAAAAAAAAAAATTAGCACACCGGATTATACATAAGACTAATATTATCAAAGTGGGATACATGTATATCATTTCCCCTAATCAACATTAAGTGATTATAATTATATAATTGTTGTAAACTTGTAATCCAAACACACCCTAATGCAATATGTAAGTGCACCACATCTGAACCCACTCTACCAAATTAAAATGATTTTTTTTTTGGTGGGCATTAAAATGATTGATTAATAACTAGAGTATGTGGTAGTTGGGGTCATGCCGGAGTCTATTTATTTATGAACACCAAACAGTGGGGGCCGGGACCAGACCACGCCCAAATTCAGTATATATAATTAACTCCTCCTAACTACATATACCTTTATAGGCGTCTTCTCCAAACCCAAACGGCGCGTTTAGTTTCCAAATGCACCACCACCATCGCCACCGCCGCCGCCGCCTCCACCACCACCAAACCTATGCCGTCCATCCATACTTTCAAAAGCTAATTAGCTATATATATATCACCTAATTCCTTTGTGAATTGTGATGGCAAGCCTTTAACACACATATCCCAATCGGTGCTCACTTCTCGTAATTCTGTCAACAGCCACAACCGCCACCACGCCGCCAGCAACACCGCCCTGTAACGGTGACCAGGTGTTGAATATATCCCCAAAGATCTAGCTAGCTAATATGAAATACATGTACATATATGTATATATATGTGATAATTAGTTTGATTTTTTTAATTAATCGTTGTGGTTTGTTTTAGTACTGTACCCGTATGATCGTTGGTCTGATCTTTGATTTGTAATATTGTTGCATATATTGTTTGTACGCATAGTGCCTGCGGTGATTCTTTTGGTCAATGAATTAACTTGATTTTTGACTTTAAGATGGTGTTTGTGTGTGTATGAATTAGGAATTTGAGATTTGAATCCTGAAATTTGATATGTATATATTAATGTCAGTTTTCCCTGATTAACTTAACATATACCGAAATTCAAGAGATCCAAGTTGATTATTTGTGTAAAGATGGCGGTATGGAGATTATTAAACCGTCTATATTTTTATGATGGGTTTGATTTTGTAATTGTATCAACCATGTATTCAAGCATGATAGATACATCATATATGTTCAAAAGTTCCTCAATTTTTTTTTTTAATTGACTTTTTCTAAGTCATTGTAATACCGTATACTCCAACCAACCACACAGAAGCAGAAGAAACAGCAAATTGAATGAGCCAAAATGCCTTGATGACATCATAATACATTAATTGATTGACGTCACTAAAATAGATGACAATTTAATGTTGAGAGATGTGAGTGAAGATACCATCAAGAGTCCCACGTCAAAAGTTGAGAATAAGAAGCAGACTCTCTCAGTTGGCTTATTTGCTGGGCTACTAGCACACAATGGTCCTAAAATAGGGCTTTCAATGACAATTATTCCAAAGATTTATCATTTTGAACTTGTTTGAGCCTAATTTTGGACAGCTCGTAAAATAAAAGTTGTTGCTCCTCGAGTTTTTTGCCCCCCAACGAGTCTGGAATGAGCTCAATCGAATTTCATTTGCCTTTGTTTGACGTCTTTTTAAGGAGAAGTCATCAAGCTGGAAAATCCTGCTGAAAATATCTCCGGCCATCTTCTCATGGACTTTAGGACTGGGAGTTCTCCTATTTCAATGGTCCGTCCGAAGGCATTTGCTCACTCATCAGATGGAAGTTGATTACAGATATCGTTGGCTATTGCCAAAAACTTTGTTTTCACTCGTCTCAAGTTCGATTCTAGATGAGGGCCAAAACCTAAGGGGAAACAGAAGTTTGAGAGGTACTCCTTTGGTCTCAAAAGGGTAAGGCCGGAAGGACAAGTGAACAATAGTCTTCAAGTGGGCAACAACACAGTGGATTGTGCAGTGCAAGGAGTCTGGAAAGGTGCAATGTTCCAAGGGAAGTTGATTGTGCTGTGTGCATTTGTGTATATGACTTGGAGGGCTACCAATAGAAAGATCTTTAGGGGAAAGAATGCAGTGCAAGTGAGTGTGTGAATGACATAATTCAAGCATGTAAACATCAGATTTCCATCAAATGTAGGTGCAAGACATTGATGGAAAAACAATGGACTGGGCTGGGAGGTTGATGAGCTGACCGATAGTAGGAGAGGTATAGGGTTTTTTTTTAGATGTATAACACTATAGCCTATAGGAGATGGTTGGGTTTGTGAGTGACACTTTGTGTTTTCCCACGGGACACTTGGTTTGGTCTACGTGTTTTTAGTAACTTGGTTACACCTATCATATATATATTTACCGATTCAGAACAAAGTGGACCGTGCAAGCCGAAGAAACACTAAACAAAGCCAACGAAGAAACACTAAACAGAGTTGATACAACACCACACAAACTACAAACCTACATTGACTGTTACATTAAGGCAAGATGACCAGCTAAATGTCCTAAGAACAAAAAAAAACACATCTTTTACCCCCTTTTTTTTAACCAATTTCTGTTTTTTATTTTCTTACCCTACTATTCACAAGCCAATTTGGTATCAAAGCTGCTCAAGCAAATAGCGAAGGCCTGAAAAGCCGAGAGAGGGTACCGGTAGTCCATAGTGAACATGTCCTTGCCAACCTTCCCGAACTGCAGGATGATCTTGTCATGATCAGACTGGGAAGATGGTTGAGGAGCCGGAGTTGGTAATGGAGCTCCTGCAGCTGGAGGCGCAGCAGCTGGAGCAACTGGTGGTGTGGTGGAGGCGATCAGCTGGAAATTCTTAACTGATGCGACTGTCACCCTTCCCCTGAAGTTGAGGCACCAACACTGCAACTGTTCATGCCACCTTGGAGCCTTGTTCCGGAGGACCAGGGGCTTGTCCTTCCCATCACTCTCGTTATTGTCTTGATCACGGGGTCCGAGGATGTCGGAGAATCGGGAGCTGCTAAACTCGTTCGATGCATCAATGGACTTGGAGAATGACATACTCCGGAATGAGTCCCCCAGTGTGCGAGGGAGCAGCTCGGGCTGTCCTGGAACATGGCCGTCTGGCTCGAGGGATGACATGGGGATTGAGTGCATGATAACGTTCATTCTGCGTGGACCCCGGGTGCCGAGTACATTCAACTCATATGCCACTTGAGCTATGTTGTAGCTTCCACTGGGGACCTTGGGTGAGACTTTCTTGGAATTGAATCTACGGCTAGTGCGGCCAGATGAAGAAGACTTTGTCATGTTGTATGGAGGTTGTGTGTCGTAGATGATGAATCTTGTACCCAGGAAATTTGATCTGAATCACCAGTAATCATTAGAAAGCTAAAACCAAACCTGTGTAGATACATAGGCTAATCAACATTTACAAAGATCATTTTTCTAATTGATCTCTTAGAGGCAACCCCACCTATTTGACCCAAAAACAGGAGAATACATCACGAGAGGGTTGAGAGGTGGTGCAAATTGCGAGCAAACCCGTGTGAAATAGAAAAATCAAGACAAAGCTCAAAAACACTATCAACTTGCCTAGGTTAATAGGTTGTAGGAGATGGCAAGAAAAAACTTGCCAACAAAATCAAGGGTGTCAAAGATAGTAAAATACTACTGTTGCATGAAAAAGGAGAAATCGGTATGTATGAATGTTTCCTCTCCTGAAACTAAGAGACCACACGAGGTCAGAAACTGTCTCTAATCAAATTAACAGACGAACAACCAAATGAGAAGATGTATGTATTGATTATCCTTGGAGAGAGAGAGAAAGGAATCTGGAACAACTTTTCATTGAGAAAAAACAGAAACGCAGAAAGTGATATTCATGACATCGGAGAAAAAGTGGTGCATGCCTCGAAAATGCTCCCAGGGTAGGAAGTTGTAGAAAATATTTCTTCGACTTAGTTTTTGAGATTTTAACCACATAAGAGCTTAAAATACAGATTGCTACTTAAATCAGCATGTAGTCAGTCAGAGATTTGTTACCTTAGTTTCCCAATGTATGTGCTGCTTGATCTTGATATGTGGTCTGCATCCATGCTGATGACATACTCTGTACAAGTGGTTCTCCTTGTTCGCTTTGCAGAAAGAAGAAATTTTCCATTTTCAACAAGTAATGCTGCATGTGCCAAACCATAGAATATAATTAACATAATCCCGTGACAGAGCATTTCCACAAGTAAATCCATTTAAGCTCATATCATTGTAATTTGTAGGAATATATAAATAAAAAGGATCTAGGGTGTTCGTCTTCGTCCCCATGAGTATTCAAAAATAATGGTACAGATGCTTCACAGATGGTATCAAAGGAAACTTCCATAATGATGCACGGTAAAGAAAATAGATTCTCTATATAGCCTACTAAACATGTCAAGTAGCTTCTGTTTACAAGGAGCTTCTGTTTTAAGAGTTAACTAATTCTTTACTGCAAAAAAAAAAAGATCTACAATTATTGTTAGATATTAGTTCAGAGGATAAAACAAGATAGAAAAATGCAACATACCATATCAGAGGCTTATCAGCACTCTCATCTTTCAGATAATACACAAATTACCAGATATCTTAGCAATCTCGCCTAATGACTAGAGTAATCATGCGGTAGATTAACGTATGAATTCGGACTCAGTATTTGAGATGATAAATTCTTTGAATATTCAAGCATAAAAAATATGATAAGAAATCTGTAGCTAGCAATGCCATATATGACCACCTGAGATTAAATGGATCTATATGGCAGTATCTATGAATTGTGAATTATCCAAATCTATTATACTGTCTGCCGCCATGGTCAACAGCAAATATATATCGTTAACAGTATGCAAAGTTATGTAGACTGGAGGGTTATTGAAATTAATGATGAAAAACAGCAACTTACCAGGACTAAGGCAAAGGAAAAGGTGGTACGTTAAATTAGATTTGTCTCTCCTGATGAAGCACTGAATAGTCCCATCCCTTGGTCCAGGCTGTCTCACACAAAATAAGTCCGGATCAATTGTGACATATTTCAACAGATGATGCATCATTCCAAAAATCTCCAACAGAATAGTGTATACGAGGGCAAAAAAGGATACATATAAACAAATCACAAAGTACAAAAGAAACAAACAGTTAATTAAGCCCATTCACCTGCTTGAGGGAAACTGGGAATGTAAGCTTTCCACAAAACTCGGGATTTATAACGATTTCTTTACACATTTCCCTCCATGATCGACAAACAGCAGCACAAGCAACAACATTCTTCCGCGCAGGCCATGTACTCTCACTGGCCTCCAATCTCTTTATAACATCTCGTAATAACTCAGGTGGGAGACTAGCCCAGGGACTAGTCTGGATAACAATAGGTGGCTCCCTCAATTCATGCACAGAGCCATGTGATTTTCCTCGATGGTGACCTGGAAGCCTTACTTCAAAACTCCTCCTCGATAGGCTCCCTAAACCATCCCTCACATCACGGACTATACTGCGGAACGACATGAATTCCGGCACCAGAAGAACTCAGTTATCGTCCAAATGGATAATTAGCTGAACAGATTCCTGGAATACAACCAAAGTGAACATTATAAAATCATGCTATAAAGCTTATCAACAAATAAAGAAAAGAAGCAGAAGACAGGACAAAAGAGCCAAGCAAGGAAAGAAGATTCCTTCACAAAAGCAATGACCTCATAATAGGTATTTTAAAGATTTACAGACAAAGGCATGGAACTCCACGATTTTTAAACAATTTTTAATTTAATCATCTTCCTATCTTTTATATAAATCAATTATGTTTTCCAATTTATTTCTTTTAACCAAAAACACAAATCATACAACACACAACTATTAAAAGTAGAACACACCATAGGAAAGGTTTTTTTTTTTGGTGAACCAGAAGTCATCTGCCATCTAAAAAAAGGCACATCGAGAAATCATGAAAGCTCGATATTTTTATCAATCGTTAGGTAGAGCTAAGAAATTAATGAAAGCCAAAGAAATTTTCAACGCTAGCCCTCAAGCCCAAAACGTTAAGCAAGCAATTGCAAATTCGAGCGACCTTCGACTTCAGAAACTCTCTATAAAGAACAATCGCAGATAAATCAAAGTAAAAACGTAGATATTTCAGCTCTCCACGGGTGGACAAATATGCCTAAACAATACGAAAATGATTGAAAGCTGGAATTGATCGCCAGAAGGCAAAACTGAAAAAGGAAAAGGTTACAAGGCGGAAACTTACTGACTGTGTAGTCAGAGCGGCGATAGATGCCGAGGGAGAGGTTCAGCAACAGAGCAAAAGATGAGGATAGAAACAGCGTAGAACTGACTCCAAAAACCGAGGATCGAAGAGAGCGAGAAGATGCACAGATCTAGGCAGAAATGTTCCACTTAGAAAATCAAATCTAGAAAAAGAATCTATTGAACTCAAGGAAAAAAGAGTGTGGAGGAAATTAATCCTCACCGCAAACAGGTAGTCTCTTGGCCGGCGGTGGCGGCTTGTATCACCTTGCTGCGATTTTCAGATCCTTCCGCTCAAACATGTTACACGGTTTCTCGCTCTGACCTTACTCCCTCTCTAATCTCTATCTAGCTCGCCGGAGCACAACTTTCTCTCTCCTCTCCACCTGTCTAGTTTGTGTAGAGAGAGAAGGTCTCCTATCTAAAATCCGGAATCCAAACCTTATTAAATTCAACTCACGAACCTGATATGTATACTCCGAACCTGAACTGAGCCGGTTCAGACCGGCACCTAAACGAACCGCTCTTTCTGCTTCCTGATCCTTCCTGGCGATTAAATATGAGACTGAAATTGTTGGTCCGACCGGGTTTAATAATGATGGAGCCAAATTTTTATGGAAGGGTGGTTTTGGATACTTCATCGGTTCTAAAATATAAGTCGTTTGACCGTTTTTAAAAAATGTTATTATCTGTATCAAATCTCAACTTTTTAAAAATAATATTATACTTAATATTTATAATTATAATATTATTTTTTTTAAAAAAAAGTTACACCATAATATTTTTTTATAATTTTTAGTGCTTTAAAAAACGTGTTATAAAATCAAACGACTTGTATTTTAGAACAACAAGGTATATAATTGTCTAATTGATAACTGATGTTAATTAGTATTATTGAGACCATAATATCACAAGTATTTGTCAAGTAATTAATGTTCTCGGGTTTTTCTCTATAAAAGAATCAGTCTAAATATTTTAATAATTTTAATTTGAAGTGTTTTTAAATTAGAAGTTTCTAAAAAGATATCTGACCATAAGATTTAATGATATAATTTCCCACTTCGAGTATTCTTTATGTTTATGTTAATTTTGTGGACTGTGGCGTGGTTGATGTTTAGGGCTTGAAGGTATTTGTAAAAAAACAGATCAACTAAAAGACTCAATGATATATCTCATTCTTATCAATTCAGGATCGGTCCTATCATTTTTTAGATTCAGGATGAACTAAAATCTAAAGGGTCCGATAAATATTACTCCGTAAAAATTAAAAAATGTATATAACTTCATAAAAATTTTATATTATTTTTATATTTGAATTATTTTTCAAATTTAAGAAAATAAAAGTAGGTCAATGAATAAAAAATAATATACATTAAGAAAATTTAAAATTATAATTGTAGTGAAAACTAGTTTTTTTTTTGTTTTTTTACAGTATGCAAACATTTGGAGTTTGCTACGAGAAACGTAGCGAACTACCAGGATCATCTTTAAGGATGATGGAGTACAGATCCCTATTTAGAGGGAATGTAGACCTAATACAATCGATACCTTTTCTTGCTATATAGTCTGCTACCTTGTTAGCTTCTCTAAAGCAATGACTAAATTGATTATAATCAAAATCTCTAGCCATAAGTATAATCTTCTCAACTTGATGGATAACTTCCCACCGAGTGTTGAGTTCTCTTTTTATTGCCTTGATAATCGTCTGATTGTCGCTTTCAACTTTAGCCTTCCGAATTCCTTTTCTGATTGCATGTTGCATTCCTACAATGATTGCCTCTGCTTCCGTCTGTAGAATTGAACCTTTAGATGTATTTTGGAAGAATACATCTAATAAACTGCTCTCGAAGTCACGAATAACTCCTCCCACCTGGCAGGCCCTGTGTCTAATATTGTGTTTTTTTTACAGTAGGCAAGAAGTAGATCGACTAAGCGATCTTGAAGCCATCAAAAGACGGCTTGATGAACCCTACGCAGAGGGTCGCCAGTAAAAAAAATTTGAGCTAAAACTACAATAAGATAAATTTAAATTTAAAAAAAACATCAAAATTATTGATCACTGGTTGCATCCCGGTCGAGGAACGGTTGACGCTGGCATAGTTGGAAGCGGTAATAGTTGGCGGTTGCAGATCTGATTCCGGGTATGCCTTGACTCAGTCGCCGCCGACGTCAAGGACAAAGAAAAATAAAGATTTGTAAGACATTTGGGAGGGGTTGGGTTTGTTTTTGAGTTGGGTTTTTTGGGTTGGGTTTGGTTGTTACAAGTTTGAGTAGCAGATCTGAGCAGATCTGGGGTTGCATGCGGGAGGGGAGGCCGGAGGGGTAGGAGATTAGAACAACTCTTGGAGATCCGCCCGGAGGGATGAGTCCAAGGGATGTTACTGCATCTGCATGTACCAGATCCGGCGGCCAGAGGCGCACCGGAGAGGAGGTTGAGGAGTGGAGACGACTGCGAATGGTGTGTGGGTCGGTGTCAGCCGGAGATGAGCAGCGGCGGCGGCGACAGCAGCTAGGGTTATGGTCGACGGCGGCTGTTGAAGGAGAGAAGGTTTTAGGGTTGGGTTTTTGGCGGAGTGGAGGAGCTGTCGGGAGTCGACCACCAACAGGAAGCCGGCGGAGGTTAATAGCCGTCAGGCATGTCGGTTGCAAAGGCTGGGAAGGAGGGAGTGAGTCTGGTGAGGCCGGCGACAACATCGGAGCCGCCAGGGCCGACAGAAGATGAAGAGAGGAGGAGGTGGAGCGACATCGAGGGGCTCCCAAACGGAGGAAACCGGGGTGATACAGCGGTAGTGGTGGCCGGAGCTTGGGCGGCGGAATTGAACAGCGATTGGGGTTAGATTTTGTGGGTTTGGCTTTCTCAGAGGAGGTTTTCCAGAGGGAAATGTGTGCTAGTGGCGGGGGTAGACCACCGGAGGAGGCCATGGGTGATAGGAGAGAAAGCAGTTCATGGCGGCTAGGGTTTGCTCTCATAAGAGAGTATTTGGATTCATCTATGAATGGGGAGGTTTCAAATGCTTTCGTGTCTAATATTGTGTTGAAAAAGAAAAAAGTACAAAGAATCGTGTCTAAATTAAATGTATATAGACTCCTCTATAAAAACATAAAAAAGGGGAAAATTTAATGGACACAGGGCCTCTCTATAAAACCATAAAAAAATGCAAATAAAGAGATTTGAACTCTACACGGCTAGGAATCCGAATCCAGATTTTGTTAAGATTTAAACTTACGATTGAGCTAAACTCGTATTTTGTTATATATTTAATATATATAAATATATATAATATATTTTTAATGGGCCCCTAACGAAAATGGGCCCTGGGCGGTCGCACACATTGCCCATGCCCTTGGGCCGGCACTGATTATATATAATTATATATAATAAAGGAGAAGTATTTAATTATAGTACTTTTAACCAATTGCATTTTTTTTAAAACCGAAATCTTATCTCTCAACCGACTTCAGCTGAAATAAAAAATACCATCTTTGAAATGGCAGAAGATAAATCTCCCGGCCCAGATGGATTTCCCCCAGAATTTTATTAAAAATACTGGCATATAGTAGGCCCCTCTTGCTGCAAAACAATCAAAGCTTTTTTCCACTCAGGGCAACTGTTATCAGAAATAAACAAAACATTTATTGCTCTAATCCCCAAAACTGATAACCCTACCACAATCAACCACTACAGACCAATCAGCTTATGTAACACCATTTACAAAGTAATTACAAAAATCCTGGCTAACAGATTGAAACCTATTCTCCCCAAACTCATCAATCCTTTTCAATGAGCCTTTGTAGAAGAGAGATCCATTCAAGACAACACACTTATAGCACATGAAATTTTCCATAGCTTTCATAAGAAAAAAGGTAGAACCGGTTGGATGGCATTAAAACTAGACATGGAAAAAGCCTATGATAAAATAAGCTGGAACTATATCAAAGTTGTTCTTCAGAACTTTGGTTTCCATCCGATATGGATCAACTGGGTTATGACGTGTCTCACTACATCCTCCTTCTCAATTCTAATCAACAATTGTCCAGGCAAACAGTTCAAGCCCAACAGAGGAATACGACAAGGAGACCCACTTGCACCATACATATTTGTGTTAATTATGGAAGGACTAGCAAGAGAAATGCACAAGGAAGCCTTGCAAGAGGATGCGCTAATTGGAATCAAGCTAACTAAAATCGGTAACCCTATACCTTTCCTTACCTTTGCAGATGACACGATTATTTTTGCTAAAGCTGCTCATACTAGTCTAAATACCATTCAAAATATGATAAACAACTTCTCAAATCTCTCAGGTCTCACCATAAACTATAGTAAAAGTTCTATTCAATACTCTAAGAATGTGAATCAAAACTTAGCAAAAGACCTAGCTCAGAGCATGAGAATTCCTATCTCTAGCACTCTTGAAAAATATCTAGGTATCCCGATGATCAATGGCCGAATTCGTAACTCGGTTTTTGAGGAAGCTATCCAAAACTTGAAAAAACAACTGTCAAAGTGGAAAGCTTCAAACCTGTCTCAAGCAGGCAGAGCTATCTTAATTCAAGCCAATCTAAGTTCCCAAACTAACTATTTGATCCAAAACTTTATGCTCCCCAAAGGAACTCTCAACCAAATTGACCAAATAAACAAAAATTTCTTCTGGAACAAACTTCAATCCGAAAGATATACCCCTCTGATTAGCTGGGATAACATCTGCAAGAGTAAGGCACAAGGCGGTTTTAGTATTAGAAAAGCCGAAGATCTAAATATAAACCTTCAATTTAAACTTCTTTGGAAACTTTACACTAATGAAAATAATATTTGGGTAAGAGTCATCAAAGAAAAATATTTACAAGATAGCAGCATCAGAGACAAACCTAATCAAGCTACCTCTTGACAATTTGGTAGACTCCTATCCCTTAGAGATAAATTTGAGAAAGGCCTACATTGGATTATAGGAGATGGTAGCCAAATAAATATCTGGAACGATCCGTGGGTTCCCGATAAAAGCCTCGAAACCTTCATGGGTAACAATAACCCAAACATGAAAGTCAGCCACCTCCTTACCCCCCAAAAGCTTTGGAATAAGCTCCTTATCCAAAGTCTCTTTCCTCAAGATATAACCAATTGTATTTTATCCCTTAAGATCCTCTCATGGCAAGCTCAGGATAAGCTAATCTGGAAGCCTAACCCCTCTAGAAAATTCTCAACCAAATCGGCAAAAAAGATTACCAATACTTATAACCACAACATTAAAAACTATAACTGGATCTGGAATCTTAATCTTCATCCTCGTCTTAAAAACCTAATTTGGAAAATTAAAATAGACGCTCTCCCCATGACTAGAAGGCTCAATAGATACATTAATAGAGTCCCTCACACATGCTCTCTGTGTAATCAAGGAAAAGAGGATGCCACTCATCTCTTTACAAAGTGCCCCTTTGCAAAGGAACTAATAACCCAGTATGAACATACTACAGGTAAGTTCTTTCACAACCTCTCCTTACAAGGACCCCTATGTGACAATATTACCCAAATTAAACAGGGAAGCCAATTTTTTGAAGATCTAGTCGTTATTTGGGAAATAATCTGGGAAACTAGAAATAAGTTAATTTTCAAACATACTAGCCCGGACACTTTCCGAAACCTAATTAACCGTATTATTAAAGAGATCCAGGACTAGAGAGCTACAAATCCCACGAGTACAAATAAAGATGCCAACAACAGGAAGAAAAGATCTAGATCTAGTTGGACTAGACCAGTAGGAGCTATCTACAAAATTAACGTAGATGGTTCTGTCAAACCCACGGGCGCGTGTCGGGTGGGAGGAATCATTCGTGATTCAAAGGGCTATGTAACTGAGATTTTCTACCAGGAAATAGATCGAGGCATAGTCATTCAAACGGAAGCAGAAGCAATACTAGAAGGAATGAGAGCAGCTATAAGACTTGGATTAAGACAAATTATTGTAGAAGGTGACAACCAAGAGCTGATGAGGATCCTATCGAAAGGTAGAGAAAGCAGATGGGAGATTTTGCACCAAGCAGAACAGATCAAGATCATGGAAACAAATTTTGAAAAGGTTGAATACAGACACATCTACAGAGAAGCGAACAAAGTTGCAGATTATATAGCTACTAGGGGTATCATTAGTGATAGATCTACAATCCCTTTTAATAGGGAACTTTGTACCATCATCCGTAAGGATGATCCCGGAGCACGTTTACATTCTTTGTAATAGCTCCGACTGTTTGCCCATTGTAAAAAAAAATCAATATAAAATATATGCTTAAGATAATATTTTACCAAATTTCATTGGATATCTATATCGTTTTACATGATTGTACTGATGTTTGTTAAATATGGATAATTATATCTCTTTTGTTGCTAGTCAATCAAACATATTGATAGAAATTAATTAGTTAAATGAGTGTTGATAGTCAATATAATATTGGGTAATATTTTTTCAATGTGTCTTTTCATGTCATAACAAGCAACCCAAGTATGTAATTCCAATAACATCATCATTATGTGTATACACAACATGTGGCTAATTCAACTTTAAACGAGAAAGTTTAACATATCTATATGAAGATGAACCTAAATTTGAAATCATTGATCAACAAATTAATATAATAATGCAAGTAAAATAAAACACTTATGATTGATTAATGGATCAACACCACTATCAATTAAATTAAACAGAAAGATTAATCCAACATAACTTGATATATTGTATCATGATGTTTCATCACCATGTGTTATTCATTTTATTAAATCCTAAGAGGTAAACACTTTAATTATATAATATGTTACATCATATAATCCAAAGACTTAAAAATTACATTACATTCCACCATATAATCCAAAGACTTTAATTACATTACATTTTACATCATATAATTCGATTCGTCGAAACATCAATGTCTCACAATTTCTTTCATATCCCATATTTCTGTCCCACATCGAAAATGTGCTATCTACCTCTATTTTCTCTCTCTCTCTCTAGCTATATATATATATATATATATATATATATATATATATATATATATATATATATATCTTCTCATATCTCTACTTGTCATTCTCACATCTAAAGTGTGATGAAATAATGGAGTGAAATTAAAGTATATATAGGCAAAGGTTCAAATGTAAAATTACCTTAGGGTGTAAAATTTGCTTAAGGTGTAAAATTCTCTAATGGGCCTAATTTTTGTAAGTAAATTGCTAATGAGTCTAATTTAATTACTAATGGGCCTAATTTAATTAGTAGAATGTCTGCCCCCCACTTTGCCCCCCTTCTCGGGCCAGAATTTTTTTTTCCTTTTGTCCCAGGAATTTTTTTTTCGTGTTAACACTTTCTGTTGTGCAAGTATAACTTGATTTTGTGCACATATAACATCTTGTTGTGTAAATATAACTTTATGTTGTGCAGACATGATAATTCATTTTGAGGTAAATAGGTAAATGTGCCTATTTCAATTATAAAAATTTATAATTGAAATATGTTTAATTTATGGGTAAATAATCCTAATTGTATGGGTAAATAGGTAAATATGTCTAATTTTATGGGTAAATTCACTTTTTCCCGTTTTCGACACTTTTTGTTGTGCAAATATAAGGTTATTGTTAATATGTCTTGAATCATTTTTCACCGGCGTCGCATCGGGGGGGGGGGTCCGGGGGGCGGACTTATCGTCTATTTGTTTTCAAGCATTTAACAATTTCAAATGAAAGTGCATAAATAAGATTAAAATGTGCAAATATAATATTATGTTGTGCAAATATAACATTATGGTGTGCATATATAATAGGCTTTTAAATTAAAGTGCATAAATAAGATTAAAATGTGCAAATATAATGTTATGTTGTGCAAATATAATGTTATGCTGTGCAAATATAACATTATGGTGTGCATATATAATAAGCTTTTAAATTAAAGTGCATAAATAAGATTAAAATGTGCAAATATAATGTTATGTTGTGCCAATATAATGTTATGTTGTGCAAATATAACATTATGGTGTGCATATATAATAGGCTTTTAAATTAAAGTGCATAAATAAGATTAAAATGTACGTGCAAATATAATGCTATGTTGTGCAAATATAACATTATGGTGTGCATATATAATAGACTTTTAAATTAAAGTGCATAAATAAGATTAAAATGTGCAAACATAATGTTATGTTGTGCAAATATAACATTATGGTGTGCATACATAATAAGCTTTTAAAATTAAAGTGTATAAATAAGATTAAAATGTGCATGATTAAGGTTAAAAAGTGCATAACTAAGATTATGATGTGCATGATTATCAATATGCGATTGCTGCGCTCTTGTCTTTTATGTAACCTTTGTTATGTTGTGGAAATATAACATTATGGCGTGCATAAATAATAAGCTTTTAAAATTAAAGTGCATAAATTAAAATGTGGATAATTAAGGTTAAAAAGTGCATAGCTAATTAAGAATATGATGTGCATGATTAGCAGTTTGCGATTGGTGCGCTCTTGTCTATTATGTAACCTATGTGGGATTTGAACCCACATCTTTGTGCAAACGCACATTGCTCTACCAATTGAGCTAATAGGCTAAATTATGATTTTCATGCTAAAATAGAAGAACCTAATCGACCTAAAGCATATTGCAATAAAATTCTAATATCCAATTAGCTCATGATTCACAAATAATTTGACAATGCTACGAACATGAAATTAGCTCCAAATCAACCCAACATCACAACCATATCAACAATTTCAATCAATTTGGATGTTGGCAAAAAAAAACCCCAAATTCTAAAATATATCGCAACAAAATTCTAAAATCCAATTAGATCATGATCCATAAACAATTTGACAATGCTATGAACATGAAATTAGCTCCAAATCAACCCAACAATACAACCATATCATCAATTTCAGTCAATTTGGCTTTTGGCAAAAAAAAACCCAAATTCTAAATCATATCACAATATAAAACTCTAAAATTCAATTAGTTCATGATCCATAAACAATTTGACAATGATATGAACATGAAATTAGCTCAAAATCAATCCAACAACACAACTATATCATCAATTTCAATCAATTTGGCTTTTGGCAAAAAGCCCCAAATTTCTCTCCTAAATCAAACCCTAGGTTTTCAATCTCAGTCTAAACTATTCAAATAATCTAAATAATTTAATACACAAGTTTAGGGTTAGAAATCATACCAAATTAGAGTTGAAACAAGGATAAAAATCGGGATTTCGAATGGTTTCGAGCCAAAAGTGTCGAACAACACTGTTGGGGGAGATGGGCTCGGTGTGAGCTCGGCTGGGCACGAACCAAGGGGGTTCCGGTCTCGGGTGGTGCGCCTGAGAGAGGTGGTTCGAGCGGGTAGTGGCTGGTGGCCGGAGGTGGCTCGTGGGTGGCGTGGAGAGCGACGAGAAAAGAAGTGGATTGTGGGCTCGACTGGGCAGCAGGTGGTCGGGGTGTGGTTAGGCGCTGGTGGCCGGAGGTGCACACAAGGCTCGGGGGGTGCGCATGAGTGAGGGGGTTCTAGCGGGTGGGGGCTGGTGGCTGGAGGTGGCTCGTGGGTTGCGTGGGAGGCCGAGACAGCGGTGGCTCGAACAAGGGGGGAAATGTTCGGTGATGGAGCAACTGGGCTCGAACCAAGCCAAGTCAGGGCTCGGGGGTGAGCCCAGGGATGAGCTCGAGCGCGGCTAGGCACTGGTGGCCGGAGGTGGCTCGAGATGGTCAGGTGGGTGTGGGTGCGGGAGTCCGAGCACATGGTCGTTGGACGCGCGCGGGGATTTGAAAACGGGATGATTAAAAAAAAAATTTTTTACACCTTAAGCAATTTTACACCATAAGGATATTTTACATTTTAACTCTTCCCTATATATATATATACACACACACACACATATATATTTTTATATTTTCTCACATATCATGTTTTGTCAACCTTAAATCTTTCGACATTTCGAAAATGTGGTGAAAGTTAAAAGTAATTTACTTGATGGGTCGAATTTTATTTTGGGTTTAAAACCATTTTTTTTTATAAATAAATGGTTGACCCGATGGGTTAACCCGCAAAACCCGTCGGGTACCCGGTTCTTGAGCACGTGGCCAACCCGGTGGTTCGACCAGTCGACCCGCCGGGTGACCCGAACCCGTTGACCCGTTGGAATCTTGGGTTAGGGTTCGGGTCAGGCCCCCCGGGTTCCTGACCCGACGGGTCCGACCCGTCGACCGTGTGATATGACTTAATTAAAATCCCGCTTGGGTCTTCCAATGGTGTTTGTGAAAATCCCGCTTGGGTTTCTGGTGCTTTTGGTTCAGGCGGTTTAGGTGTTGTGTGACTACGTTTCACGTGACTGGATTTTCTTCTCCGTTTGTTGAGGTTCTGGCAGTCAGAGTCGTGATAGGTTGGGGTTGTGACAGTGTGTATCGAGGCGTCTCCTTTCTCCGGATGAATGTTTCCTTGGAGATTTCTTTTTCACTGCCCACATGTGACTCCTGATGTGTCATTGACCTACGGTGCTGCTTCGGGGTAGTGCTTGACTTCGTCTTTCGTCTACGTCATCGTCTTGTTCAGTTTAGTTGTATTTAGTTTCGCTTTTGTAGAGTTCTTGTTTGTATTTTGTGATAGATTACATAGGTCTCATATTGTATAGTGGGCCCAAAGGCCCAATATCTTGTAACCTATATATATATCTTTGTCTAATGAATGAAACCCTAAAGGAGGACTTTACATCAATTCTAGATTCCTACATGGTATCACAACATTTTCTTCCTCACGGAACCCTAATTTGATCCTCCCGCCCCACCCCTCCTCTTACCGTTGCCGGCGTCGTCTCCTCGCTCTCTCTCTCTCTCTCTCTCTCTCTCTCTCTCTCTCTCTCTCTCTCTCCAACCACCCCACAACAGATCCGGCCACCAGACCTCCTTGTCAAATTGCGCCATCGCCGATCGAATTTCTCATGAATTTGATTGTCAATATCATGATTAATCATCCTCAAGAGATTAATCAGTGATCAGTGGTGTAATTTCTTTTCAAATCCGATTTCCCAGTTTAATTTAATTCGTTGTGTGCTGTGCAAAAAGTCAACGGGCTGGTTTTGATTTATTTTCATGTGATTAAGATCAATTCATTTTTGATTTTTTTAATCTTGGTGGATTAGATCCCGTCCTCACCGGCCTCTCTCCCGCACCCCTCTTCTCCCTTCTCGCCTAGACTCGCCTCTGGGTTGCCCTGTTTCTTCTCAAAAAAAAAATGTCCTCCCATGACTTTATCTGCGGCCGCGGCATATGCAGCAGCCGCGGCATCGGCTGTCGCATCAACATCTGCAGCGACCGCGGCATACGAGGACTCGCGACCCTCGTCCTTGGAACGCCGCCCCTCGCTGGTCCCTGGTGCCTGGCTTCAACCCTCAACGGATGCACTTCGGGTCTCCTGCCCCTCGACATGTCGGTGCTCAGGCCTATCTGACATCGTCTGATCAAGGCTATGTTCCGCCTGATGAGCATAACGCCTTCTCCTCTATGCAGCCGACATCTCCCGACTCTTCTTGGTACATGGACACTGGTGCCACCTCCCACATGACGAACTCCTCAGGTAACCTCTCATTTATTTCCTTTAATGGCCCTGCACACTCTATTATCGTCGGCAATGATGGTCGTCTTGCCACTTCGGGGATTGGCCACGCCAAATTACAGACCCCAACCCACCCACTACACCTTAACAATGTCCTCATTGCCCCAAAGATTGTCAAAAACCTTATCTTTATCCGTCGGTTCACTACTGACAATAACGTTTCTCTTGCGTTTGATCCCTTTGGTTTCTCTGTGAACAATCTTACTACGGGGGTTACTCGCATGAGATGTAACAGCACCGGGGAGCTCTACCCTGTCACACCACCTCCTGCGTCCAGTCAGTCGTGCCCGGTCGCCCTCGGCATCGTCATCCAGCATGTGGCATGCACGCCTGAGCCATCCCAGTACTGCCGTTCTAGATGTCCTCCGTTCTCAGAGTCCTGTCACTTGTAATAAAGCCCTACGCTCTAGTTTATGCTCTTCCTGTCAGTTAGGCAAACATGCAAGACTGTCGTTCTAACGGTCTTTGAACTCCACCCTTGCACCCTTTGATATCATTCATAGTGACATTTGGACCTCTCTTGTGCCTAGCAAGGAGGGTCACAAGTACTACCTCCTGTTTCTTGATGATTACAATCATTTCTTATGGGTCTTCCCGTTACATTTCAAGTCCCAAGTGTTTCATATCTTTGTCAAGTTCCATGCCTACATCAAAACACAGTTTCAAACATCCATCAAATGCCTCCAATGTGACAATGACCGCGAATTTGACAACAAAGACTTTCACTCTTTCTTCGCCACAAATGGGATCTCCTATCGGTTGTCTTGCCCCTATACTTCCGAGTAGAATGGCAAGGCCGAACGAATCATTAGAACCATAACCAACATGATGCGCTCTCTCCTCTTCCACGCATCTATTCCCCTTACCTATTGGCCTCACGCCTTATTAACCACATGTTATCTCCTCAACATTCTCCCATCTACTACCCTACATCATATATCGCTCGCCAACTCAGGCACTCTATTGAACCTTGCCTAGGTATGAACACCTTCGTACCTTCGAATGCTTGTGCTTCCCAAACCAGTCCTCCACCGCCCTACACAAGCTTCACCCGCGCTCCACTCCATGTGTCTTCCTAGGCTATCCGTCTGATCATTGCGGTTACCTTTGCCTCGATGTCAAGACCCATAAGCTTATTGTGTCCCGTCATGTCACTTTTGATGAGTCCCGCTTTCCCTTTTCTTCTCCTCCTATCCCCTTTTCCACACCTCCTGCGTCGCTGTCTGAGTCAGAGTCTTCCTTCCCTCACTTTCTCCTTCCCCAGAGCCCTCCCGGTGCTCCTGCCTCTCCTCCTACACCATCCTCACCGCCACCCCCTCCTACTACCTCTAGACCGCACACCCGCAACATCTCCGGTGTTTTCAGACCTCGTCAGATCGTCTCCATGAATGCCACACATAACCCCACCAACCAATTCCCTGCGTCCTCCCATCTGCCCCCCCCCGTCACACCCGCTGCCGCGGCCGCAGCATCATGTCGCGGCCGCAGCACATCAATCCGCCGCACCCTCTACTGCCGTCCCCACCGAATCCCACCCACCTCCTGCCTTGCCCCGACCTCCCTTTCCCCCATCCCCACCTCCCACAAAACAGCCCTCCTCGACCTGAATTGGCAGACGACTATGCTCGACGAATACAGGGCCCTTACAAGGAATGGTACTTGGGTTCTAGTTCCTCGCCCTCCTGAGGCGAACGTCATTCGATGCATGTGGTTCTTCCGCCACAAGCTCCGCCCTGATGGGATGTTAGAGCGCTACAAAGCTCGTCTTGTGGCCAACGGTCGATCTCAGCAGGCAGGTATTGATTGTGATGAGACATTCAGCCCCGTGTTCAAGCCTGCCACTATCTGAGTGGTGTTGAGCTTAGCGTTGATGCGACAGTGGGCCATTCATCATCTGGATGTCAAGAACGCCTTTCTGCATGACCATCTGAATGAGACAGTTTACATGTTTCAGCCGCTGGGATTCGCTGATACTGATCCTCCCAAGCACGTGTATCTCCTGAAGCGCTCTCTGTATGGTCTGAAACAGGCTCCGTGGGCTTGGTTCCTGCGCTTTGCTTCTCATCTGCTATGCTTGGGATTCGTTGGCAGCCGCTCAGATACGTCTTTGTTTATCTATCGTAGAGGCACAGACATGGCCTTTCTGTTACTATATGTCGACGACATCATCCTCACCGCCTCTTCTGATGCTCTTCGGACGTCTATTATTTCCCAGTTGAGTACCGAGTTTGCCATGTCAGATCTGGGTCCGTTGTCTTACTTCTTGGGTGTCGCCGTGCAGCGTCATGCGTCTGGGCTGTTTCTCTCTCAGAGTAAGTATGCTGCCGAGATTGTTGCTCGGGCCAAGATGAGTAACTACAAGCGTGTTGCCACCCCTGTGGATACTTCCAACAAGCTCAGTGCTCACTCTGGTCCTCTGTTTGATGATCCGACGTTGTACTGGAGCCTCGCCGGTGCTTTGCAGTATCTTACGTTCACTAGGCCAGACATCAGTTACGCCATTCAGCAGATATGCCTGTTCATGCATGCGCCCAGGGAACTGCACCTCCAGGCCTTGAAGCGGATCATCCGGTACATTAGCGGTACCCTCGAGCTGGGCACCACAATCACCCCTTCCTCTCGGCTTGACCTCGTCGCTTACACTGATGCGGATTGGGGTGGTTGTCCTGACACACGTCGCTCCACGTCTGGCTACTGTGTCTTCCTCAACGACACCCTTGTGTCGTGGTCCGCAAAGTGACATTCCGTGGTGTCTCGCTCTAGCGCCGAGGCAGAGTACAGAGGTGTCGCCAACGTTGTCTCCGAGTGCTCTTGGCTACGCAATCTCTTTCTTGAGCTCCACTGCCCTCTTCAGAAGGGCACCCTGGTCTACACCGATAACGTCTCCGTCGTCTATCTGGCCAGCAACCCGGTACAGCATCAGCGAACGAAGCACATTGAGCTCGATCTCCACCAAGGGTTTACCTCAGCAGTTGTTCCTCGATTTTCGGTCCAGTCTCACCTTACGGGACCCTTCACTTTCGACTACGGGGGTTTGATAGATTACATAGGTCTGATATTGTATAGTGGGCCCAAAGGCCCAATACCTTATAAGCTATATATATCTTTGTCTAATGAATGAAACCCTAAAGGAGGACTTTACATCAATTCTAGATTCCTACATTTTGCACCAACTTTGTATTTCTAGGTTTGCTTAGATGGTTATCCGTCTGCCGAGTTTGCCTGACCTCGAATATTTTCATATTAAAAAGAATAAAAATAAAATAAAAATAATAAAAATATTTTTTTATTATTCTTAAAATACATGATCATACTTTAAGCAGGCTCGTTCGATTTCAACACTAACATGAGCTTCGTAATATATAGAGAAACCGGAGAAACCGGCCAAGACTTCCTCAATTGCAAGAAATTTCATGGAAAGTGACGAGTGAAGAAATAGCCCGAGGCGTGCTTCACAATACTCTTCCCATTAAGAATAAGTGCCATTTTAATTTCGGAGGGCTTATCCTCCCCACCCAAAAAAAAAATAAAAATTGATTTGAACACCCAAAATATAGTTTTCTTTTAATTAGGAAATAATTCACACGAGCGCACTCTACTCGGAGACATCCTCACGGTTTAGATCTAAAAGGCCAAAATCGTTGTAAATATCGACCTTCTAGACAGAGTAACAAAGACGTACAATATTATCAACCACTATGTTGCCTAACCGGGGAACATGAAAGAAGTAAATTTTTTCATAGTCGGTAATAAGAGTTTAATATCTGATAAGATCAGTTCAATTTTCCAATGACATTTAGATGATTTGTTTAGATGGTTTATGATTATAATGGAATCACCTTCAATGTGGATTTTGTCGATACGGAGTTGTATAGCATATTGGATTCCCAACTTGAGGGCAAGAGCTTTCGCTTTCATAGGGTTTTGTTTGCCATGTTTTTTATAACAAATGTGTATCGGACGTCCTTCCCAATCCCGGATTATAGCTCTAGCTGAGCTGTCATTGTTTGCAATTGTGTATCCATCAAAATTTAACTTGATGGTTCCCCTAGGGGGTTTGCGCCATGTAATTTTACCATGCTTATTTTTCTTCCTTGTGTGATTGGAGTTTCGTGTGTGTAAGGAGGAGCCCTCATCTAGACTACACTCTAAACGAACTCTAAACGAGACATGTTTTACTCCAATTCTCCTTATGAGTTTTAGTAATGCGTAATAAACTGACTCTATGAGGGATGGGGACCTGCCTAAACACATGTTGGTTCCGAATGTACCACAGAGGTAAGGTTGTTTCCAATGAAGGAAATGATAGGTTTTATAAATATCTCGTGAATTATTTATCATACTAAATATTGTTGAGTTTATGTGTGTAAGGAAAAAAACAGAGAGCACACATATTGGCATTCTAACAAGAGGTAAACATCATCTTCTACTGTGCAGTTGCACAAGCTACATGTGGCTGGAAGGTACAAAAGTCCCACGTTGGGCAAGCCTAAAGGCAGCCGGGAGACCATCCTGGCAAATTTCCCATAAAAAATTTTTGACCTTAGGCGAAATATCCAATTTCCATATTCAGGTGTTCTTTTCTAAGTTCAGAGAGGATTGAGCTGTGATTAGCTTGTATACACTGGACTTGGTGATACAACCTGCTTTGTCAGGGCCACCATTATAAAAGATCCTCAAAGGAAGAAACGGGAAGTGGAATGTGTTGTGGAGGGAAATCAAGTAAAGAATTAAATATCAAATATAAAGTACGAAATTAACTCCCTGTCCAAGCAAATAAAATACAAAAAACCCTCCCGTTGTAGTGGTAGGGTATTCAGGATCATATCCACGAGGAAGCGTGTCAGCGCTCGCCTTTCTCGTTCCAAATCGTTCTCGAAATCGACAAGAAAAGTACTCGATGTCGACCACTGCTGTCGAATTAACCTGCAGCTGCACAACAGAAGACGAAAGCAAGCCTCTTTCGAGTAGAAATCTCCTCGATGTTGACTAACAGTACTCGACGTCGACTAGATTTAGTCGATCTCGAGTGTGTCTTGTGCAGAAAATCGTAACTTTTCGCAATAAAATAAAGACAGAAACAAACAAGAATTTAATGGATTGAATTCAATAATATAAAAGCTTCCAGACTCAGGGTTTCAACGCCACAACGATAACCATATAAGAATCATGTTATAGGTATAAAACATCATGCCTTTTCATCAAATAACTTTCGTCATTAACAATTAGGAAGATAGAGGCTTTCGCATAAATCCTAATTGTTACTAACCCTTTTCACATAATTAATGCCTGTTTCCATTAAGATCACTTTCGCTTCAATAACACAAATAATGATCACCTTTGACTATCACAGAAGAATCATGCAATTAGAGATAGAAGATTAAATTGCAATAAAAGTTGTAGCTTTGATGCATTACCTTGCATGGATACCGTCGGGCTCACCCTGACCCTAGAAGTTGGGTGACTACTCACTCTTTATCATCAAAACACACATCAAAATTATAAAAGAACTAACTTGCATTAAATTGGAAATAGAGAGCTTACAACCAAACGAAGCCAAATCCGCTCTCGCCTCTTACAACTCCACTCGGCCAAACTCTCTCTCTAACTCACTCGATATTGCTTATCTAGTAAAACACAATTGCTTGTGGCTTGGATGATCCTAAAACTCAGCCCATAGGGTTTTATTTATAGTGTTCAATCCCCGCTATCCAAGGAAAGAACAATCCTATATATATATATATATATATATATATATATATATATATATATATATATATATATATATATATATATATATATATATCTAACTATCCTCTTTTCTAAGATAGAAATTTAACAAATAAACAAATAAATCTCTTAAAGTAAAAGTAGGAATTCCTAATGTGAATAAAGGTCTTCAACTTGATAGATCTTCACTCTTCTTGATAGATTTCCCACGTGCCTTGGTGTAAAAGCAAACTCCACATCCGAATCTCCACTCGATTTCGACTCGGACTGGCGCCAAGGTGTACTCGACATCGAGTAAACTACTCGACGTTGAGTAGAATTCTTTTGCTCCTCGGATTGTGCTTGATCTCGGCTAGGATTTGCACTCGACATTGAGTAGATTACTCGATGTTGATAGTTTCTGGGCTCGCGAGTGGTGATGTGTTTGATTGGTGCTCGAAGAGATGATTTCAACCAGGAGGTATTCGACATTGACCAGTCTGGTCGACGTTGACTAGTCTTGTCGAGTGGCTTCTTCCTTGTTTTCTGCTCGATGTGTTCTGGCTCAGCTCCTGTTTGACCTTGGACTCTCTGTAGTCGACTTTGAGCTCTTTTGACAGTTTCCTTCCTTATCCGAATTGCTTGTAAAGTGTCTCGATTTATGCAAAATTAAACAGAAACTAGTGTAAACCTCCATAATTGGCAAATAAGCATAAACTACACAGATTTTGTATAATTCTAACCCAGAAATATGAAATGCAGACAGAAATTGATATAAAAGTTAATGAAAAAAACATGGTTAATTGAGCGCACATCAGAATGTCCAAGATTTCTTTGACTATGTCATTTGGTAATACATTGTTAAGTTTTTCCATCCTCCATCTACCACCCAAAATGTAATAACTAACAGATTCCTCTATGTTATTAATTTTGGGGAAATCCCCCCTAGCATGCAGAGAGTAAGTTGTAATCCAATTATCCGTCCAATATTTGATAGAAGTTTCATTTCCAACTGACCAAATAAGTCTCATTGAAAGTAGTATATATATAGATAAAAAATAAAATAAAATAAATATGATAAATATGATAAATTAATTAATGTGAAAATATAAGGTAAAATCTAATTGGCTAGGAGACCTACAATTAGGGAGAGGGTGCCACCTCAGCTCAAATACTTCTCTAATAATAGTTAACTATAAAACCAAAGACTATCTACTCTATTATATTGGTCATCTCAGCATACATGATTTGAAAATATATCAATTAATTGAAAGTTACTTAAAATTGTATGGTATAGTTGTATAGATATAAGATTCCAATTACTATCGATAAGTACTCGACTTTTTTTGGGGATTGGAAAAGTGAGATCGAGTAAGGCTCTATAAATATAAATGCCAAATAAAAACCAAAGACTATAGATAGTTATGTACTGTATTAAATTGGTCATTTCAGCATACATGATTTGAAAATATATCAATTAATTGAAAGTTACTTAAAATTGTATGGTATAGTTGTATAGATATAAGATTCCAATTACTATCGATAAGTACTCGAGTTTTTTTGGGGGTTGGAAAAGTGAGATCGAGTAAGGCTCTATAAATATAAATGCCACCTCAGCTCAAATACTTCTCTAATAATAGTTAACAATAAAAACCAAAGACTGTAGATAGTTATGTACTGTATTAAATTGGTCATCTCAGCATACATGATTTGAAAATATATCAATTAATTGAAAGTTACTTAAAATTGTATGGTATAGTTGTATAGATATAAGATTCCAATTACTATCGATAAGTACTCGACTTTTTTGGGGGGTTGGAAAAGTGAGATCGAGTAAGGCTCTATAAATATAAATGCCAAATAAAACGGGCTCAACAAGAATCAGTGGGGAGCAGTTCCCCTGGAGTCACCCATCATCAAAGGAGAACAAATAATCTCAATTAGGCGAGTGAGTTCGTAACTCTATGAAAACCAACAGGGAAAGAAAAAGGAAATGAAGTAAGAGTGTCACCAATTTCCCTTGAGACATGTCGAAACTAGTTATCTTAATCTCTATATAGTAAGCATTTTCAACAATCTAAATCATCACCTTACGATATCGCAATTAATCCCACGCAATTTGGAGTGTATCTATGACAACTCCGTCATAGAGATAATATATATCCCCAACATACGTGTAAACCCTGTGATTCAGCTTTCGTACTCATCTGACAGAACAACGCACTTATGTATTAATACATTGTTTTTTTTTACAGTAGGCAAACATTTAGAGCTGTTACCTATACAGTAACTTAGCTCCTAGATCATTCTGAAGGATGATTTTACAAAAATCCCTATGGTAGAGAATAGACTGCAAATTATAGATAATTCATTTCCTAGCTATATAATCTGCTGTCATATTTGATTCTCGATAGATATGATGAACTTCTGCCAGCTCAAAGTCCGATTGTAGCATGATGATTTCTTCTAGCTGACACATTACTTCCCATCTTGGCGGTTACTATTTGTTAATAGATCTAACCAGAGTTTGGTTATCGCTTTCGATGATGATCTTCCCAAGACCCTTATCGTTTGCTCGTTTCATTCCTGTTAGTACAGCTGAGGCCTCCGTCTGAATAATCAACCCTTCCATAATTTCTTGGTGAAGCATATCAACAATCTGACCTTCGGAATCCCTGATGATTCCTCCAATCTGGCACTTTCCAGATAGGTTAACAAAACCATCTATATTAAGTTTGTAGATAGTTCTAGGTGATCTGCTCCATTTAGCAGTAGCCCTTCTTTTCCTGTTCTTTTGGACTTCACCAGCCTTGCAGTCTTCAAGAGACTAGTCGTGAAGAGATTGTCTGATTTTTTGGACAACTTGAGTGACACCATTTGGTTTCTTCTGGCTGAAAATCAGTTCATTTATAATTTCCCAAATATTCTTCCAAATCCATACAAGTTCCTCAAAATTATTATTAGCTTTGCCAATATAATCTAATTTTTCATGGATTAGACCTGGGCTGTCAATGCCATGAAAGTACATACCTGTTTGATGGACGGTTTTTAGTCGCCTAAACCATATCAAAATAAATTCGAACTTACCTAACTAATGTAGTGTGATAAGTACGAGTCGATCCCACAGAGAATCAAATTATTCCTAAGTTAAGTCTATTTACCAATTAATAGAAAACGGGGTTTTTGAGTGGTGAAAATAAAAAAGAAACTAAAATAAACTATGAACAAGTTAACGGAGATAGAAATTAAGAATAAAGTTTCATCTATAAGCATCCACTTTAGTTTGACTAGTTGATCCTTGATTCTTCTTCAAGTTCTCTTTTCATCCTATTATTGTTCCTGTCCTGATCTTGTGTAAATTACTAGTCCTACGAGTCCTAGTAACTCTTACTAATTAGATAACCCTAACACGGTTAAGGTTCAACCTAATAGTAGCATTAAGATTAAGGATTAACCAGGATACACGCAACACCAAGCTACGAGTCAGCATTCAACATGTAATTGATTCTCTACACACCAGTTTAGTCCTACGAGTCCTAAAAAGGCATGATTGCTACTATGGATTAAGGTTCGCTACGAGGAATCTACAAAATCCTAGCAATAATCTCAACTAGTTGTACGGATTAGAAGAAATCAACAATAATCGCAAAAGAATCAATACGAATTAATAGGAATAGAACAAGAATAGAAATCTCACAACTTTATCAATCCAAAGTTTCAATCCATAGACGAAACGGAGAAGTTTAGATCTCCATAAAAATAAGACAAAACAAAAGACAAAGAAGTTTAGGGTTATACGGTGGAAGAGTTAGTCGGCTCCCCTCGGCTTTCTGCCGTAAGAATGTATATATATGAACTGATATCTTAATCTAACTAATCTAAATATCCTAATATAAATATATAATAATATCAATCTACCTAAATATGATCTAACATATCTAAATCTATATATATATATAGTAAAACACAGCTAACGAGCCATGCGGCCCATTCCTCCTACTGCCGGCCACGTCCGGATTCCAATTGCATTGACTTTAGCGCACAATAACCCTTCAATTTGCAAAATAATCCCCAAAATCATACGATCCAGCCTAAAAATACCTGAAATATATAAAAGCAGTAGTGTAGACTCCGAAAACTAAATAATAACAAATAAGCTATAAACATGTAAAAATGCTCTAAAATAATATGTAAATATCTACTTAAAACATGACTAAAATAGACCCTATCACTGTTTGCTGTTCGTATTGAGCTATTACTTCTCGAGCAAAGGTGCATCTTGTGAACAAGTGAGTTGCATCTTCATCTTCTTGATTACAGAGAGGGAGCATTGAATGGGAACTCTATTTACATACCTGTTTAGTTTGACAGTTGTCGGAAGGCCATCTATTTTGATCTTCCAGAGTAAATTCTTGATCCGTGGCGACAACTTTAGTCTCCAAATCCAAGAGTGTAGATCCTGCTCATGCGTAGTCGGGGTTATAAAATTCCTACCTGACCTAGTTGTGAAGAATCCTTGTGGGGTTGGCTTCCAGATCATCTTATCCCGGGTCTGGCAAGAGGGAATTTTGATAGCGAGAATGTTTTGAATAACCTCGCGGGGGAACATTTGGTTAAGGAGATTTTGATCCCAAGCCTTACCATCCATGATAAGGTCCCTGACTTTCATAGTAGGGTCATGAGAATCCATGTAGGATTTTAGGTTGATAGTAGGGATCCACGGATCATGCCACACTTGGATACTTGAGCCGTTACCAACGAGTCAATGAAGTCCACATTCAAAACTTTGCCTAAGCGAGAGGAGTCTACCAAATTGCCAAGAGGTATCCTTGCTGGTGAAATTTCTTATATTGTCTTGATGGAGGTATTTTTCTTTAATGAGTTTGACCCATGCACTATCTTCATTATTGTAAATTTTTCATAGAAGTTTCATCTGTAGATAGATGTTAAGGTCTTCTACTTTCCTAATGCCTAGACCTCCTTGAGATTTACGATTACAGATTTGATCCCAACTTATGAGAGGGATGTACCTATCCATTTGAGATTTATTCCAGAAGAAATTTCTATTAACTTGATCAATCTTATTTAAGATACCTTTTGGTAGCAGAAAGCTTTGCATAAGATAGTTAGTTTTAGAGCTCAGGTTTGATTGGATGAGCACCACTCTCCTAGCTTGAGACAGATTTGATGCTTTTCATTTAGCTAGTTGTTTTCTTAGGTTATCTACAACATCATCAAAGACACATCTCTTAACTTAGCCATTGACTAGAGGTATTCCTAGGTATTTTTCAAGGGTTTTGGATATGGGAATGCCCATATGGGTGGATAAATCTTTAACCAAGTTAGGGTTCACGTTTTTCGAGCATTGAAGCGAGCTTTTGTTGTAATTAATTGTTAGACCCGAGAGATTTGAAAAGTTTTTGATTATATTTTGAATTGTGTTTAAGCTGGTATGGGGTGCTCTTGCGAAGATGATTGTGTCATCAGCAAATGTTAAAAAATGAATAGGGGTGCCATTCTTTTTTAATCATATGCCAATGAATGCATCCTCTAAAAGAGCTTCTTTATGTAGTTCTCTGGAAAGACCTTCCATTACAAGGACAAAAATGTAAGGGGCAAGCGGGTCTCCTTGTATGATTCCTCTGTTAGGTTTAAATTGAGTTCCGGGAGTGTTGTTAATAAGAACAAAGAAGGAAGTGGTAGTAATACACTTCATAACCCAATTTATCCAAGTTGGGTAAAAGCCGGATTTTTCCAGTACCGTTTTGATGTAACTCCAGTTAATTTTATCATATGCTTTTTTCCATATCTAGTTTAAGAGCCATCCAACCTTTCTTACCCTTTTTTTTGTGGAAGGTATGAAATATTTCATGAGCTATTAAAGTGTTATCATGTATTGATCTTCCTTCTACAAAAGCTCCTTGGAAAGAGTTGATGAGTTTGGAGAGGATTGGTTTTAATCTATTTGCTATGATTTTCGATATTATTTTGTAAATAGTGTTACAAAGGTTCATTGGCCTATAATGATTCATTATTGTTGGGTTGTCAGTCTTCGGGATAAGAGCTATAAAGGTTTGGTTTATTTCAGATAGTAATTGACCAGAATGGAAGAAGGATTTGACAGCCTTACAACAAGAGGGACCAATAATATTCCAATATTGTTTATAGAATTCAGAGGGGTATCCATTAGGACATGTCGTTTTGTCTTCAGCCATACTAAACGGAGTTTGTTTTATCTCAGCATTTGATGGTTGGGCTATAAGATTGTTATTTTCTGTTTGAGATATTTGATGCTGGATATTCCAAACTTCATTTTGGTTAATTTGTTTTTGGTTATTTCTTATGAATCTCTCAGACATCTCTTTTGTTATGTGATCAGAGATGAGGTTTTGATTTGTTAGTATAACATTTTGTTTCGTAGTGAAGGATCTGGTAGCCTTTCTAAAATTCCCGACTTTGGCTGTGAGTTGGAAATATTTGGTGTTCCTGTCTCCTAGCTGGAAATGTTTGGTCTTCGCTCGTTGCTTGCAAAATTTATAATTAAACTCTAGTAATCCATGTTTTTTGTGCTCAAGCCTAGCTAACTTGAGTTCATCTTTGGTCGAAATCTTACCCCACGGTAACTGATCTTGAATAGTTTGAATTTGTGGCTCTACTTCAGTGAGTTGTCTAGTGATGTTTTTTGGGTTAGACTTGCACCAAAACTTGATTTTTCTTTTTAATAGCTACTATTTCTGCATAAGAGTATAGCCATTAGATCCTTTCATTTTGTAGCTCCAGATTTTCTTGATCATGGATTTAACTACTTCGTTAGATGACCAGGCCATTTCAAATCTAAACGAAGAGCCTTTCTTTTTATTTTGGGAGCCTATTGCTAAGGAGATTAGGCTATGATCAGATTTAGAGAAAGGATGATGTTTTGTGCAAAGATTGGGAAACCAACTTAGAATCTGTTGGTGAGCCAGAATCCTATCCAGTCTTTCATAAGTATTATTTTGCAAGGTTCTGCTTTTCCTCCAAGTAAAGGGTGATCCACTGAATGGTAGAGTGTGAAGTCCTAACTCATCTTTAACATTTCTTAAACGTATAAATCCGTTGATGTTGGGAGGGGCACCCCCTATCTTTTCTGTGTCATTCTCTATATCATTTAAGTCTCTAATAATGAGAATTGGAAGGTTATAAATACTGACAGAATAGTATAGTTGATGACAAAACTAATCTTTTTCATTTTCAACAGATGGTGCATATACAAATACAAGCATTAGATCATGATTCTCTATGTTAATCTTTATCAAAATAAATATCTGATTTTCTTCTAGGACTTCACTTACCTCCTCAATGTTTGATTTTCGGAGCAGCCGGATACCACCCTTATTTCCATTTGATTTGATGCACAAAGCTTTATGAAATCCAGTGCTTCTCACTTGATATTCTAGAGGGGCGGTCTCCGTTTTTGTTTATGAGAGAACAAGCATGTCAAGATTATGAGTAAAGTGAAAGTGATTGATTTCTTGCCACAGAAGTGGCCTCTTGGTGCCTCTTACATTCCAATATGCGATATTAATCATATAATAACTTGATATAGTAATAAGTTTGAGTTCTCTTTCTGCCATAGGATTTACAATTTACAATGTGTTGAACATACTTTGTATGTTTACAATGATCAAGACTCTTTCTAGTAGAAATCGAACTAGAAGTCTTCTTCCCAGCTTCTGCTTTCTTGCTATCTTCATTGGCTATGGTTGAGTTTCTTCCTTCATCAGATTTGTGTGGCAGCTGTTTCAGACAAGGTGACAGCTGCTCTTGCTGAGTTTCTCATGAGCTCACTGTGTATTAATACATTGTTAATATATTTTAAGATTAAGGTGTTTTTGGATTTCAATACATTTGAATAGTATTTTTGGTTAACACCTTTTACATTGTGCTTAAAACAACATAAATTTTAAACAAAATATATTTTAAATTATGTCAATCAATTGCATTAAATCTAACAAATGTTTGATTAACACAATTTATAAGATATTTTATTTAAAGTTTAAGTGGTATAATATACAAACCAGACACCTGTTTAACTATTTATAATTATAATTATATTATTTTATTAAAATATATTGGAATCCATAAAAATCCTAAACACCATCGAATTTATATGTTGAATTTATATTTGTGCACCATTCTAATTATTGGCTCAATAGATTTTAACTGTTATTATAGGAATCATTATTGTGATGTGCTATATAATCTACATATATAAATTCTATATAGATACAAAAATGATAAAGAGGATATCTCAATTGTTCATCATATATTCATATAATCCTAGCTTGTTTGTTGTTCACCCTGTGTATGTTTATGAGGAAGTCCAAAAAGTGTTAAACCTACCATGTACTACAAAAATAAATTAAGTTGGTATCATCATTATTTTAATAAATCTTATACATCACAGATTTTTCCTGCCGTCCTAATGGATTTTCAAATTTTTTTTGTTTGGTTTGTAAGCATGCTTGTTGTTCATTTCTATCTATATTTTGCAGTATGTTTACTTCCCAATTTACAATGAATTTAGATCGATTCCAATTACTACTCTGATTTATCATTTACTATTCATGCACATTATAAAAACTATATAAAATATTAATTTTTTTTTTCATATTTATTTTTATGAATTCACACTTAATAGTAATAGATATGAAATTATTAAAAAGTTTATATTTTATATAGTTTTTAACACCTTAAAAAAACGTACGAGAATATTAAAACGTCAAGTTTTAATTAACGGATGGAATATATATTTTGTTTAACTGATGATTTTTCACCGTCATTCTTGATTCTCACCACTTTTTTTGTACACTGTAACTCTCTTACGTACTCAATTCGATAAGGAGTCAAAAATAGGTGATTGGCTAACCTAATTACGACCCACCCGTTGCTCCCTACCAAGAGCTACTTAATTTTAATAGTTCTGGATGCTATATGACCACGTATTGTATAGAGTAGAGAGATCGAGGTAATTACTTTACTATAAGCCAATTACAATTTATAGCTACGTATTGTATAGAGACAGGGCCGGTCCTGAGAATTTTAGGGTCTGAGGTGATATAAAAAGGGAGCCTTAATTATTCAATAAATAGATTCGTATTTTATTTTTTCACTAAAAGAGAAATTTACGAACTTTAAGTAGTATATGAGTATGACTAATACGACAATCCCTTGATATAACAAAACAAAATACTATGATTTTTAGATTTAACAATATACTTATTTACTAAATTTTACTATTATATTTCCTTACAAATTCTATTAAAAATGTGAATTTTCTAGTGAGAAATATATAAGTGTGAAAAAAATGCGAATTTTCTAGTGAGAAATATATAACACAACAAAAAACTACGCCTTTTAGATTTACCAATATACTTATTAATTTACTAAATTTTATTATAGTTCATTACAAGTCCTAGTAAAAACATGATCGAATTTCCTAGTGAGACATAAAGATGAAAAATTTTAATTTGCTATTTTTCCCATGAATATAAAACGGTTTGGTTAAACATTTTAAAACATAACGTTACTTTGCAAATTTATCCCAATAAAATATTAAAATCAATTAAATAAATTACTTAAAAATCACCTGTTTTGCACTTATAACAAAAATTGAAAGACGGAGACCTTCTCACACTCTTTGTTGTTAACTCAAAATATTATATAAATTAATAAGTCATATCATAAATGAGTTTTTTACGTATAAATTTTAGTAAATGTTTTATTACATGTAAATATAATAATACATAATACCTTAATTATATATAACGTAATTTTTTTCGGGGCCCTATTCGGTAGGGGGCCCTAGGCGATCGCCCCTTGGGCCTACCCCAAGGGCCGGCTCTGTATAGAGAGATCGAGGTAATTACTTTACAAACATTCCTGAATGGCTCACCAGAAAGGACTTGTGGGTAATACCAATAGGTCTTCGGTTCAAACCCCGGAATAACCGCTCTTTATTTACCAATTCAAGGGATATATGTTCCCCAGTTCGAACCCCGGAATGACTGCTCTTTATTTACCAATTCAAGAGGTAATTATTTTACTATAAGCCAATAACAATTTATAGCTAGATAAATTAGATTGAATTCATTGATATTTTATTCGGGTCTTATAAGGTCACACACAAAAAAATATTAGAAATTGGATAATTGATTAATAATAATAATAATAATAATAATAATAATAATAATAATAATAATAATAATAAATTATTGTCAATATAATGTCATTATGAAAATATATTGTGGATTGAAGATAAAAGATACTGTAAAAGGTAAATTAAAGGTAAATTATTGAGAATAAGTCTAACCTTAGTTTGTTTAATAAGGAGACTTATTGTAATTAAGTTTTAACCTAATTTGAAGTATGATGTCTCTGCTCTTCTCCCACAAAAAACCATCTGACTTCCGAACACAAGTATGGTGTGAGCTATAATCCTTCGATCGTACGTTTTAGCAAATAATAAAAAAAAGGAGATCCAATCTTGTACTCGTGTGGACCAAATAGAGGAGCCGCGCGCGCTTGAGATTCTCTTCTCCAAAGGTGAGTTCGGATCAACTTTTCGCACAAGAAAGATATGACTTTTCCTTTTGTATTGTTTATATCGATTTATACATGAAATTCCTGATTAGATTAGATTAGATTAAATTTAGAAAACAGTTTTCTAAATTTCAGTTGCGCATCTATTTCCTATGGTACATATTCTACATAGTGCTCCATTTTTCTCACTTTATTTTTAGACACATTTTTTAAGAACATACAAAATAGAGGCATTTATTAGAATGGTCATATGTAAGACTTTTATTAGTAAATTGTCCACCAATGTTTTCAAATTAGCAAAAAGTCCACCTCCCTTCCCATGTGCCCCCCACCACATGTGGCCCCTATTTCAGCATTTTTTTCGTCACGTGTTGCTAAAACCGAAGTTGTTGAAACCGGGGTTGCTGAAGTCGGAGTTGTTGAAACTGGGGTTGCTGAAACCGGAGTTACTCAATCATTGAATTTTGATTTTTTTGTCCAATTTCAGTAATTATGACAACAATTTCAGCAAGAAAGGCCACATCAATTTCAGCAATTACAACAACAATTTTAGCAATTTGAGAAAAATGCCACACCAATTTCAGTCGGCCATTACAACAATAATTTCAGTAAATTAAGAAATTCCAACAACAACAAATTGAAGATTAGACATTTAGAAAAAGCAACCTAGGTACTTGCAGGACAACAATAGATTTCACTAAGAATTTGTTTCAACAATCATTAAGACTATAAAAGAATTTGTTTCAGCAATCATTAAGATTTCACAAAGAATTTGTTTCAGTAGTTCTAACGGCTTTGTGATCGAATTGAAATCGGGCGGAGACTGCGAGCGTGACGTGGTTTTCAAAGAAGTTGAAAAGCAAGACCGATTGCATCACGAAGAGGCTGAAATCGAAGAGATTGAAACTCCTATTGCTTCGAACACCAGCATCAGTAATTATAAGAATATGTTTCAGCATTGTTGCTGAAACAAACTCCTATTTCAACATTGTTGCTGAAATTGAAACGTGTCAAAATTGAAATCCGGAGCTCCTCTGGCCAGCAAAAGTCAAGCATGACCATTACTTTTGTCCTTAATCCAGCAGTAGAGCTACATCTTTTAGCCATTGTTCTAAAAATCGTGCCTAGGCGCTAGGCGGCAAGACACCTAGGAATTTTCACGCCTAGGCGGTCTCTAGGCGGATTTCCACCTAAGTACCGCCTAATCCCGCCTAAGTGTCGTATAGTCCCCGCCTAGCCCCGCCTAGGTGGGTGATTATTTAGATTTAGTTTCTAGGAGAGTGATTAGTCAGCTTATAGTTTTTTTTATCCCCCAAGTTGGGATGCATTTACTTTTGATTCAAGCCTATGATTTCAGATTTTAGGAAGTTTAAAGTTATCAGCCGGACGAGCGCTTTTACATTTATTGAATTTAATATTAGTTAAGCACACCAAATTTGGGTTTATGAGTGATATTATAGATATTATTACATTATATAAATTATTGACATGTTCTATCCATTGAAATATACGGAAATAATCAAGTTTAGTCTAAGTCCGAATAGACACTGCCTAAACGCCCGCCTAACCGCCTAGGCTCTTGACGGCCACCCACCGCCTAGCGACCGCCTAGAGCCTTTTAAGCACAACTTCCAAAATCAGCATCACTCAAAGAGACCGAAAACTGGCTTCTTTGGAAATTATAGAAAAATTTTCACCTCTAAATGCATTTGCACAGTCACAGTCAGAGAGAAGGAGAACCGGGTATCAAGAGAGACGTTGCGAACCAGCAATCCAGAAGAAGCGGGAGAGCGGCGTTGGCATTGGAATCTTTGAGCGCAGGGGTCATCGAAGCGCTTCCTCGGTGGCGGAGAGCATCTACGATGGAATGGAGCTCGCCGGAACAAGAAGTACTTGAACGCGACCTTCTCTGAATGGAGCCTGCCGATTTTGGAGTCGGTTGCGAGATCGGCTACCAGACCTTCCTTATTGCCGCCGCTGGGATCTCGAAGTTGTTCATGTCCGAGGCGAACCTTGCAGTTCTCTCCCTCCACTGGATCTGGGTCTAAATAGGAGAGATGGTTGCCTCGAACAAACTGGATCTGAGATTTCGGTGAAGAAAAAAATAGGGGGAGGGGGAGGGGGGCAGTTATAATTTAGGGTTCGCTAGATGGACTTTTTAACAATAAAATCAATATGTGGATAGTTTTTCAATTTGGTCTGAAAAAATGGCATGTGGCGCAAATTTATTCTAAAAAATACACAAAATATCATTTTTTAAAAGTAATTAGTACTTATTAATAATAAATATTAAATTATTTTAAAATTTTGATATTTAATAAAGTTTTTTTAACTTATTAAAAATGTGTTAAAACGTTAATTGACATTTAATTGTGACTATATATGTTGACTTTTTATTTATAAATATTTGGTTGGCGTTGATTGAAATTGGGGAAGATTGAGAATAAAGTTAGTGAAAGCTAAGATGGACGAATAAGAAAAGAGGAGAAAAAATTTTCGGGCACCCTACCATTAGTACTTATTAATAAGGAAACTAGGGCATGAGGTGACTCGAGCTAGACGTGGTCATGGGTCACGGGTTGGTTGGTTAAGGATTAAAGGGTCGAAGGGTTGGCTCTAGTTGAGGGTCAGGGTTAGAGTTGGAGTGAAGATAACCCGTGTGACCCGCCGGGTCACGGGTTATCTTGAAAAATGAGACCGTTGTTGTGGGCCCCACTTGAACGGTATTTTTTTTTAAAAAAATTGTAGCCGTTGCTCGGCTTTAACATAGGGTTGAGACTATAAATAGGCACCCCCTCTCCTCCCCAATTCATTTTACTTCAACATCACATCAATCAACTTACACATCATTCTCATCAATCGTCGTAATGACCAATCGTAGCGGATCCGATCTAGCTCCTCGTGCTCGTTGTTTAATCATTTTAACAACGTCGTCCAAGCCCCGGGAAAGATCGAAGCGGAGTGTCGTTATTATGGTCAAAAGTACAAGATAACGAATAACTTGGGTTATGGAAATTTGAAGAATCATATAGTGAAGAAGCATCCAAAAAAGGTCAACGAAGCATCGGGATCGTCGAGTAATTAGTATTGTGTTGTGGGAAGTTTATGATGTTATGAAAATATGAACTATAAAGTACTACATCCGTCCAAAAATACATGTCCCTTTACTATTCATGCACGTTTTTTAGGAGCTAAAAACTATATAAAATATTAACTTTTTTTTTTAATAATTATAAACTTATTGATAATAAGTTTGTATTTATTAAAAAAATCAATAAAAAAGTTAATATTTTGCATAGTTTTTAGCTCCTAAAAATACGTGCTAAAAAGTAAAAACCCATGTATTTTTGGACGGAGGGAGTACTAAATACAGTAGGAACTAGGAAGTAAGTTAGTTTTCGTTGTAATGACATGCATGAAGCGCCAAGCGCGATCCCGACCGAGGCAATGAATTCGGTACAGGTTTGTAAGTTTTGTTCGGTTTGTAATAAACTTGTTCTATATGTGTGTATTAATTGATTTTTTTAACTAATCCAACATATAAACCTAAATAAATATTTTTCACCAGCAAATAAATAAATAAACTCTCAAATTTAAATAAAAAAATTTGAATCCAAAAAAAAACCTAATACAAATTTACAATGTTATTGTTAAGTGAAAAAGAAAAAAAACCCGGCCTAATGAGCCTCCAACGGTCGGATATGGAAGGAAGAAAAAAAAAAGGCTGCCAACGGTCGAGATTTTAATCCCCAACGTTCGACCATCCGGGCCAAACGTTTGACCCGACTGAAAATCCCTCCCAAATTTCCCATATAAATACTACACCTTCCCTCCCTTTTCATCACATCATCTTGTCTCTTCTAATCTCATCTCACACTCTCTAATCGCTCTCTAATCGCTTGATATTCGAGAAAGTCGGAAGTCGGTGGTTGACGAGTCAAGAATTTTGAGAATCCGGCGCTTCACATCACCAAATCCTATTTCTTTCATCTCCTTCTTAATTTCATCATTATTCCGTCTTTTCTCTTAATTACATATTCATATTATTTTTAACAAATATCTAATCCACTTTTATTGAAAATGTTTTCCCGAGGTCGAAGGACTGTTAGCGGAGCCTCGTCCTCAAGCAAGGGGAGCGGATGGAGTAGCCAACCGGAGCCTAGCCTTCGACATAGCGCCTCCGTTTCCGGAGCTAGGACTAGTGGATCCCAAAGACGTCGGGATTAGGTGCTACTCGATGAGTAGACGGGAATAGAGGAGGAGGAAGTTGATGTTCAGGGAACTCCCTCCACCATCCCGACTTAGGAGTCCGGTTTGGTGCCCGATGCCGAAGCCACTCCCGACAACGAGCAACCAATCGCATGTAAGGCCGCAATGATGAAATACTGGTTCAAGAAGAGCCCGACTGCTCTGAGATGGGGTGACGAATTTTGCTCCGTCAAGTGCAACTTTTGCCCGATGGTCTACAAGCACAAGAAAGGAAACATATATGGCAACTACATACACCATATACAATCAAAGCAGTCGGAGAAACTTGGCTTGGCGAAAGGTCAAACTCAACTTTCCGGGTATGTAACTACTTTCTCTCAACCCCCTGGTTTATGGTGTTATGATTACACTAGTTGCAGTGATAACTTTGCTGAAATGATAGCGGCTGAAGGTTTAGCTTATAACTTTGCACAACGTTTATGTTTCAACGAATTTATTACGGAAAATGTCCAGCCCGCTTGGCAATCTATGAGTAGAAACACGATTAAGAGGAAAATGATAAAAAGGTATAACACCCGTAAAGCTGAATTAATTGACTATTTTAAAAAATTTAGCGATTTACATGTTTCGATTTGTAGTGATATTTGGACCGAGCACTGACAACACCACTCATATATCGGTGTCACATGTCATTGGGTGGATGAACGATTCATTTTACACAAACGAGTTTTGAGTTTTTGAGTTTTTGACGAGGCACACACGACCCGTAACATAGCTTCGGTCCTTTTAAAAGTTTTACAAGAGTATAAATTGACTCAAAGAGTTTTTTCAATTGGTTTTGACAATGCATCCGCCAACACCGCCTCTATCCTAGAGTTAACCCAATATTGTCAGCCTGGGATATGGGGGGGGGGGGGGGAGATTTTTCCATATTCGTTGCGCACCTCATATTTTAAACTTATGTGTTCAAGATGGTTTATATTGTTTACAAATGGTTATTAGACCTATTCAATATGTTTTGCGGGCACTTTGGCAAAGCAAACAGTTTCGTCTCTAATGACATCAATTTTGTCGAGCAAACAATGTCGCCTGAAGAACTTTCCCCGGGATGTTAGCACTCGGTAGAACTTGACATACAGAATGATTTATGATTCTTATCAATACAGAGAACTTCTTTCTTCTTTTTCCACCCAACACATCGAAGGTTAAAACGTTTTTGGGGATGTGTGGGTGGTTGCTCGAGATGCAATTGAGGTTTTCAAGGTTTTTCATGATGCAACTGAAACTTTTAGTCATGCTTACATTCCTACATCTAGTGTTTTCTGTTTTGTTGCTATTAACATCGCCATAGCCCTTCAGGACGGGCTTCAAGTGCACTGCATCTCCAACATTGTTTTCATCATGTGGGAGAAATAGTTGGCTTATTACACAGTTATACCTGATATTTTCCTTGTAGCTTGTTGTTTCGACCCTAGATACAATTAACCGGGCTTCAAAAGTTTTTAGAAAACTATTTTCCTACGCTCGAGGTCCAAGATGATCCCGATTGCAATGTTTCAATTATAGTTGTTAGAGTTAGGGGAATACTTTAAGCATTATATTCTAATTTTTCTATGGGTGCTAGAGCGCCTAATACCCCCCCTCCAGCGCCTTCCAGCTCGAGCGACTCCTCCCGTACTAATATTACCGCTTGAACTAAGGTTCTTGCCAGAGATATTTTTGGCACAAAGAGATTGAGGTCCTCGTCGAGCCCGCACTCGGAACTCGACGAATATTTGTCTACTAACTTTAAATTTCGCAGTGATGAAGATGAAGATTTCGATATTTTAGAATGGTGGGGCCGAGTAGAAAGACAATGCTTTCCAACTTTGTAGGTCATCGCCCAACAAATATTTGGAGCCCCTTGCTCCATCGTCGTAGTGGAGCAATTATTCAACCGAGGTGGACAAATTCTCACCCATAAGAGATCAAGATTGCTCCCCGAGAACCTTGAAGCATAAGTATGCCTTGCTGATTGGAAGTGGACAGAGATGAGAATTCAGAGGAACCTCCTGTCCACCGAAATACAGCCTGATGATGGAATGGACTCATAATCGATCGGGACATCTGTGGAGGGTGGAGTAGTCGATGTCGAACGTCCATCCGCCGGGTCGACTCGTCGGGTAACTCGAACTCATGGACCCGTGGGATTCCCGGGTAGGGCTGTTATATGAACTGAACTGCTCGAGCTCGGCTCGAAAAAGCTCGACTCAAGCTCGTTCACTTATTTAAACAAGTCGAGCTTGAACAAAATTTTAAGCTCGGTTGAAAGCTCGACTCGTTCGAATAAAGCTCGAATAGCTCGTATTCTATGGAATTTCTAAAATTTCTTTTAGGTTAACATTTTATAACCAAGTAGAACTACTTAAAGCTCGAAAAAAACTCGGCTCGAGCTCATTCATTTCCTAAACAACCCAAGCTTGAACAAAATAAAAAGCTCGTTTAAAAATTAGGCTCGGCTCGACTCGAGCTCGTTTAACAAACGAACAAGCTTGAACATGCCAAACTCGGCTCATTCGGCTCGCGAATAACACCCCTATTCCCGGGTTAGGGTTCGGGTAACCCCCAGACCCTTGACCCGCCGGGTCGGACCCGTGGCCACGTCTAGCTCGAGCCACCTGGGTCGGAGGAAAACGTAAATAAAATTAAAATTAAAAAAATATGTTTTTTTTTGTATTTTTTTGATAATTTAAGGTTAAAAAAAAGTTAAAAAGTATAATAAATCAATGGGCAAATTTGCTAAAATGACCTTCATATCCGGAAGGTTTGCATGAGTAACCCATTCCGGAAAAAATTTGCACAAAAGTGGATATCCGGATTGAGGAGGCAAGCGGTAGCTGGAAATCGAGGGATTCAGGAAAGAGGAAAAAAAAAAAAGGAAAGAGGGGAAAGGGGAAATGGGAAACGGAGGAGGAAGCCGCACCGCCATTCCCTGGCTCTTCCCTGGTTCGGGTGTCGGAGAAGGAAGGGGATCGGAGGCGAGAGGTTGACCGGCCGGAGGACAAGGACGGAGGGAGCAACCTTCAATGGTGGCGGAATCAGCGAGAGAGAGAGAAATAGAAGGAGGGAGAAGGAGTTGAGATGTCTGAAAGAGCGGAAGGTGGGAGAAGAAGTCGAGAGGCCTTCAATGGCCGAGGAGCAGTCAAGGTCGAGCGTCAGAGATTGCGTTTACGCCCTGGAGGAGGAGGACGATAGCTTGGATCTGATTGGTGCTGGTGGTGGAATTGAACGTGGTCGGAGCAATGCAGGAGCGAGTCTAGGGTTTGATTTGACTCCTTTGTATAGAGCGTATCATATACATCAATCTCTAGGTCTTCGGGATCGGTTCAAGCAATATTATTTCGATAACAGGAAATTGCAATTGACATCCGATTTCCAAGTCGCATCAATGACACCGTTTCTTGAGTCACACCAGACGTTTTTTGCTCAAATTGTGGGGTTCTTTATCGTGGAGGATGGGGTTTTGAGGACTGGTGGGGGATTGATATCTAAATGTTAGGTGGAGAACCTGTGGGAGACTGCGGTGAGCAAGATGTGTTCAGTTTTGGAGGATCAGTTCTCTAGGATGCAGACTGCAAACCATATGTTGTTGATCAAGGATTATGTGAGTTTGCTCGGTGTATCTCTGCGGAGGTATGGCTACCCTGTTGATCCTTTGCTTGATGTACTGAGTAAGCACCGAGATAAATACCATGAACTGTTGTTATCGGATTGCCGTAAGCAAATTTCTGACTCTCTTGGAGCTGATACGTTTGAGCAGATGTTAATGAAGAAAGAGTATGAGTATTCCATGAATGTCTTAGCTTTTCAATTGCAATTCTCTTATCTAAATTAATGTGCAATTCTAAGAAAATTATCTTGGATTAACAAATAAAAGAGGGCATGATCTTTTATTTATCACATTTCTAGGAAGAAAATAGTTCTTGCTATTGATGTTATAAGATTTACTAAGGTGGTTGGTTGTACTAATGTCTTTAGTCTTATGATAAAATGTTTTGCACTTAGATAAGAAAGAAAGCTGGAATATATAATTGTGTGGATACACAGGATCCATGTTGTCTGAACCTTCACTAGTTTCTTCTGGCTACATCAGTAATGCAGCTTATGTCTATAACCAGTGGAAGGAAAGGGCTAGATTATTGATGAATATAGTGTAAATATTAGCAACATCTATAGTTCAGTATACAAGATCTGTAATGAACTAACCAGTTGACACATTCTCTTTGCAGTATATGAAAGATAGGTGGAATATTTGGTTGAATTGTTTTACATATGGAGTTAACTAGGTTTACTTAGTATTTGGTAACCAATTTGATAAAACTAAAAGGGTGGATTTTCTACCTTTGCAAGGTGGAAAATTATCCCATCATTTTATTTAAGCCTATTAGCTCAAATGATAGAGCGATGTGTTTATACACAAGATGTGGGTTCAAATCCCACATAGGCTACTATAATAATTAGGTAACATATTTACTTCGGTTCAACAATTTACCACGGTTCAAAACACAATTGCCACACGAAAATAACATGACAGGTAATGCTATTAACCTGACATGTTATACTCTTTCACATGACAGGTAATGCGAATAACATGACAGGTAATGCGAATCGATCTTCTTCTCCTTATGGATAAAAACATGACAGGTAATGCTATTAACAAGACAGGTAAGTAAATGTGTGACCTTTTCAGGTGTCATGTAAAACAAGCTTTCTAAAGAGGAATTCTGAATCATCAAAAAGGAATAGAATACATTAGGCATGTCAATTGTCTACCCACAAAAAAAAAGTCTAGCAGAAGGAATTCTGAATCATCTGTTGTGGCATTACTTTTGTACTAGCAAGCTGCAAGCCTGCAAGCTCTGATTCTCGCCTTCCTTTACAGAGTAGTATACCACAGGAGCATCATCAACAGACCTGAGGCTGTTTTACATCAATTCCTACATGGTTGCTATTGATGTCACCGAATGCTGGATTCTATTTAGTGTCTAAGTGCAAGTTAATGTAAGTGCAAGTTCCTGTGCACCGTCTCAACGGCTGGACACGTGAATTGTTTTACTTGACACGTGAATTATTTTGCTTTACACGAGAATTATTTTACATGACACGTGAATTGTTTTACTTGACACGTGAATTGTTTTACATGACATGTGAATTGTTTTACTTGTCACCCAGTACAATCTAATCATTGTCTTTACTTTGTTAGGTGATTTTTAGTTGGTTTTATCTTTAATTGATTGCATTACTGTCATGTCAAGTGACCTATGTGACATGTCAAACCTTTTACCTGTCATGTTAAAAATACATCTTATGATGAATTCAACACACAAGGAAGATGAATTTCAGGTTAAAACCCCTCTTTAAATGAGACTTGCTTTCCATCTTACTCATTGCCTACTTTAACTCAAACAATGTCTCTCTTTTACCGAATAAGCTTATAGATTGCAGATCAGCAAATAACCTGTCATGTTATTGGGTATAACCTGTCATGTTAAAGGCATTACCTGTCATGTTAGTTTCTTTCATTAAGAAGAAGAGGATCGATTCGCATTACCTGTCATGTTAAAGGGTATAACTGTCATGTTAATAGCATTACCCGTCATGTTATTTTCTTTCATTAAGGAGAAGATGAACGATTCGCATCACCTGTCATGTTAAAGGTTATAACCTGTCATGTTAAAGGGTATAAATTGTCATGTTAATAGCATTACATGTCATGTTATTTTCTTTCATTAAGGATAAGATGATCGATTCGCATTACATGTCATGTTATTCGCATTACCTGTCATGTTAAATAGTATAACCTGTCATGTTATTTTCTTTCATTAAGGCAAGTTTTTCACCATCAATATCTTTTTTTAAATGAAGGAGAGAGAAGAGTGATTTCTGATTGATCATCAATTGGGTTTGTTACAATGAGCAATTGCCCTTTCGATTTATTTTGATATGAAACTGCCTATAATTTGGTGATGTAGCAAGATTGACTTGTTCTAAACATAATTTGATAGTCGACATTGATTCATGAATAATAAGCCTATGTAGGAATTGAACCCACATCTTTGTGTATGACCACAATGCTCTCCCATTGAGCTAATAGGCTATATGAGCATTTTTTAAACAAGGAAACCTACACGAATCTCACAAAAATTCTATGACATGAACTTGAGGACCTCCATGAACACGAACACAAAATTCAGGATTGTTTCATCATCTTGCATGTTCTGGAGATCACATTTACCAGGGATGTCTATTAGTCGAGGAACCCTAGTAGCAACAACATTTACCAGGGATGTCTTGCCTGCATTCTGAAGCCCTATTAGTGAGAGTTCCATTTCTTGCTTGAAAAAGAGGCTGCAAATATGTCAATGAAAAACGAGCTCAAGAACCATAAGTAACCAATGTTACATTTCCAGAAGAAAGCACCAGAAGATAGCAATGCCAAGAAAATTCCATGGATGAAACCATGTCATAACGCAAAGTTACCTGGACTGTTAAGGCCTGAGGGATTCAATATTTCAATCTGCATGTAAGATCAATAAATCTCAAGGTTCAGTACATTTTCACCCACTATTATAAGTCAATGATGCAGGCTTGGTCTCGAGCTTTGTCAGTGAAGCATCCAACTTGTCTCCAATCAATGATATCCATGCCTATAACGGATGAAATGAAAGAATATTAATCCTTAGGAAGATAGATAGCTTTGCTTCAGCATAACACGGTCAACAAAGGAACATAGCTTTGCTTTCAGAAATCATAAGCATTTCCCACTGACATCAGAAGATAGATATACTTCACATCGTTGGCCAAATCATGAAATAAAGCGTAAATTATTAATCCTCAATCTTGATACTTTTGGTTGCTACTTTCGGATATGCCCAGCCTGATTGTGATATAGACCACCTATTCAAAACTTGGTTTGTGAAACAGGGCTGTTGTTCTTGCTACAGAAGACATATCAACTGATAGATATAATAAACTGTTATGTCTTGAGAAATAGCTCACTCTCTAATAAATTAGAAAATGCAGCAATGGTATAATCACTTCATATTTCTTATCCAGGAGTATTCCACATTAATCATTTATATAGGCAGTACTTTTTCGTTCATTCATGGTACTCACCTACACTAGTTATACATTATATGATTGCAGCCTAGATGGAATTCTAGAGTTGCAGCCTATGGAATTCTAGAGTTTTCTAAACTACTCCCCTTGGCCCTCATTCAGTAAGAACTTGTAACATCCATTCCAAGTTATAATAAGTTTCGTTTAGAATAACACCTCTCATTCGTTTTCCTATTACTCTGCAAGATTCCTAAGATTCACCAAGTTTCAGATAATTATTTCCGTTCACTTTGCAAGTAAGGTTAAACAAGCAAGCGGTATTTACTCTTATATGAATGTCAATATGTGGTTCTCACACACAACCAGTCGAAAGAACAAAAACACAACCTGATCAGCAGTAGTAAAACCTCTTATAGTGTCACCACCTATATGGCAATTCCTGCGTTCCCAAGTGGTCACCACCTATATAATGCTCCAGTTTATAAACAAGCAATTATTTTAGAATCTCACATGAACTGATTTCCAAAGAAGGTGCTGAGCAGAGGATTAAATGTATGATGTATCCTTTATTTGAACTGATTTCCTTTATCTGTGACATAAGAATAACAAATTTACAATGTAGAAAGGATGGTTGCATGATCGATAAGAACAGAACTATACTTGAATTTGTTTCATGGTCAATCAGAAATGACCCATTTTATTTAACCAAAAAGAGCAGAAAACCCCTATCTATTTTCTTTTCTTTGGCTGCTATTTTGACCATATAAGTTATATAACCTATCCAAGAAACTTGTGATTGGGAATTAAGAACCTAATCTTGATGGTAGAGTAAAGGAATGGACAAAAGGAAAGATTTAAGTTGCTGTTTCACTTACCTTTATCATGTTTGTGGTGGAAACAAATCTTCAATCACAACTGCGAGGGCTTCATCCATCTGCAAGAAAGGACATAGAATTTGACAAATGCCTATCTTTGCTTCCTTGAACATAAGCGAATAAAAAGTGAATATATATCAATATTACAAGATTAATATTCCCTATGACAGACTGCAATCAGTGCTATACTATCATCCTCTTCATCCATCTTCAATTCAGTTTGACAGACCTCAGTTGCAATTCGAACCCTAAAAAATTTTAAATAATTGGATTGGGAAAGGGAAAGAGGGGCAGACCTCATTTGTAATGGGAGCGGAGATAAGGAGATCTCAGTTTGATAATCGAAGAGAGAAGGGACATGGAGATCTCAAATTCTTAGTTGTAATGGGAGACGGGGAGAGTTGGAGATATGAGAGCAGAGCGAGCAGTGGGAGGCGGGGAGTACCTGTGTAGCAATTGAACGAGCAGCTGCAAATCAATGGAGGAAAGAGCCGTTCAAGGCTCGGATCGACTGCGCCGCGCCTCTGCCTGCGTCTGAGCCTCCGCCTCTGCCTGCGCTGGGCTCTCCCTCACATCTGCACCGTCGAGCTCCAGCCTGCGCGCCTTCCTCCCCGTCCTTGTGGACTCGATCGGCCCTCATCTCTCTCTCCCTGATTTTCTGCTATCGATTTGGGGCAAGAGAGAGGCAAAGGAAAGGGAGGCACCACCGGTTACTCCAGGTAATGTTTACCGCCTGGGGTGCAATTTTTTTAGGGGGGAGGGTTAGCCCTTGCAAATTGAAACGGATAGGGGGTTAGACGTGCAAACCAAATCGGGGCAAGGGTTACTTCCTTTAATTCCCTCTAAATCAATGAGTGTGCTTAATTTATTTGATATGGGTTGGGAAATTGAATGATGACGTTTTGAGTTTGTATCCCTATAGCTTTATTTTATGTATTTTCCTCTCATTTTAGCTTTTCAAACTTAAAATAATTATTTAAATCATATATTTAATGTGTTTTCTACAATATCTTTATAATAAAAATTATATCACATATATATATATATATATATATATATATATATATATATATATATATATATATATATCTTTAAAAAAATCCCGATAACATAGTAGAGTGCTCTTATGGGGCAGTTGAAACTTGGATGTGCCTAAATCACCATTTTTGCCAGATGGCTACCTCCGCCTAACTTCTCGCTCTCTTGTGTCTGTCCGATCTCTTCCAGGCTTCCAGCCCTTCCTTGTGTCATTCTTAATATTTTTCATTTTTATTTTGTTTGCACACCAAACATAAATAGATTATGCTTCTATTCTACGTGCTTAAGTTTCTTTTTTGGTGGGATATGTGCTTAAGTTTCTTCTTACTCCGTATCTGGTTTTGTTTTGATTTGCATTATTGAAAATTAAAATAATAGATTATATACCCCTTTTTAATTTTTTTTGGGTGTACTTAAAGGCCTAAAGGGTGACAATTTGGAACCAAAATGCCAAATGGTTTCTTATTGTTATAATGATTAAAATAAAAAAAAAATTATTAGTAAATACCCCACTTTGATAATTGGTTTGTAAAAATACCTAGTTTTGAAAATAATTGCATCCAAATTTGAAAATTCGCAAAAATGCCTTATTCAATTATCAAAACTACCCACCACCCCCAAAAAATCAGGAAAAATAAGGTAAAAATATTTTTAGTTTTTATTATTTTTCTTATATATTTAAATTATATTAAATAATTAAATAATAATAAAAAAGTGCAATTTTAAAAAAAAATTTAACAAGATCAACGGGACCCCAATCCCTATCTCGTTGGTGCCCGACCCAAGGGTTGCCGTCATCAAGCTATTGGCCTCTCCTCGCTCCTCTGGCCGCCGACCACTCTCGTCGATCGAGTCTCTCTTCTTCGGCGTGGTGGCTACGACGCTCAGAGGCTGGCTGCTGCTAAGTGCTGCTCCGATTCCGAGTCCCTGTGGCTGCGAACATCAGGCCTTTTTCCAATTGAAAAGATTAGTTTTTTGCACCTTAGAACTTATATTTTGTTAATTTGTGCTTCAATATTTGATTTGAAATTCAATTCATAGGTAGGATATGAGAATTTCTTTAGGGTTTTGATTTTGGAAATCAATTTTGTGAAATTAGGGTTTGTGATTCTAAGAATCAATTTTGTGAAATTTTAATTGGGTTTGTGAATTGAATTTTGCGTTTGTGAAATGAATTTAGCTTCCATCCCTTGCATTGATATCTTGACGAAGTGCTGAAAAACTACAGTAAACCTCACAAGCAAAATTGGCTTGGTGAAGTGCTGAAAAATGCATTTGAATTCAGAAGTAATATTGGCTACGATTCTTTGATTCGAAGATGAATTTAGTTTTGTGAATTGAATTAATATTGTCTTGGTGAAATGCTGAAAAATGCATTTGAATTCAGAAGTAATATGGGCATCAAAAGAACTTGAATTTTGTGAATTTGTGAAGGAATTTGTGATTTGCAATAAGGGTTCTATTGTAGGAGGAAATCGAGTTCAAAATATAAATAAATAAATCAAACCAGATTCTGCCAACGTAAATAATTACAAGACTTCCTTCCGATGTAGCAACAGGAAGTCAGGATCGATCTTCGAGGAAGCAAGTCAGCGGATCCTAGGCAGCGGCAAATCTCACGTCAAATTTCGACCTCAGGGGACCACTCGATATCGACCAGTTCAGTCGATTTCTGGGCACTTCTGCAGAAGTCATGCAATATCGACCAGAGGCACTCGATATCGACCAGGTAGCTCGATATCGACCAGTTCCTCGAAATCGACCTGTACCTGTAGAGACACAAACGAGCAGTGATCTTTCGAGATCGAGAATCAGAAGCCGATATCGACCAGTAGGTGGTCGAAATCGAGCAGATACAGAAACATAAATAAAAGACAAAGCTTGCGAATTTCGGAATAAACTATGTATGAAAGGAAACTTCCAAGATCGGCGTTTGTAACAACGATAACCAAACATGCATATGGCATGAATAAGAGAAATAATCATGCAGTCACATCAAAGGAACAAGCTTTTGCCTTTTCCAACAATTAGACAACTCTTTCAAGAAACCCTAATTGTATCTACCAATTTTATGTTTCTAATCCAAGTGGTTAACCTGAATCTCTATTAAATAGGTAATAAACATATAAGGGGTAGTGGATGCTAAAAACACAATAAAGGTTGAATCTTTACCTCAAACACGCTTGGCTATCATCGGGCTCACCCCGACCCTAGAAGTAGGCGTGATAACTCCCTCTCTTGATGAAAATCGGAAATGGTCTCAAAGGCTTTGACACATAACTTGTGTCAAAGGTCTTGAAGACATAGCTGTATTCATGAAATTCAAAACCTGTATCATTACATATATTATTTCCGGATGTTATTATATATATATTATTTCCAGATATTATTATATATATTATGTACTAACAATGCAACAAGTATTTCAAAAGAAATCTCCTTCCTTAAGCTAAAAGACGAGAAGATCAAATCTGGCGGATTGTGGATTCAAAGTTTCCCAAAATTGAATATTGTGAAGATTGCTTCTAATGCCATGATCTGTTCTAGCCATTGGGAGAAGATCCTTATTTCAAAATAGGCACCGATTTGATTGAGCATAAAAAGGAGATGAAGAAGAGAAGACAGACACAGTTTTTCGAACACAAGCACTCATCGCACTCAAGCCCTCAAGTCAATCTGTCTTCTTCGTGTGATCTCTGCTAGTTGTTAAGAGTCGTATCTTTTGTTTCAAAGCATTTGAGAGTTACACAGTGAGCTTATAGGATATATTCAAAGTGAGTGTTATACTCAAGAGTTTATCACTCAGGAAGTGAACACTAGGCGATTGATTCATTAAGTGTAAGAGGATTGTACTAGATAGCTGAGAGAGGTGGGGCTCTTCTAGATTGGTCTAGGACTCCAAGGGAACGTGAGTTGACTAGATTGCAATTGTATAGGAGAGATGCTTCTCGGTGAGCTATTAGGATCCTAAGTCTTGTGAATCAATAAAGCCGGTTGAATCCTAGGGTTGTGGAAGAACCCTAGGCGGGGACTAAGCCTTTAAGGAGCCGAACCTCGTTAACAATTCGCTGCGTTATTTACTTATTGCTTTACCATATTTCCGCACTTGTTTCGAATTGTATAACTTTGCCGTGGTACAAGTTTCCCAATCGAAAGAATTGAGTTTACTCTCAAAGGGTTTTGCAAGCGTTTCAAAAGTCTTAAGGTTGACAGCGAAAAGTTGGCATACTCTATTCAACCCCCCCTTCTAGAGTATCTTTATTCTACTTTGTTATACATTATCGAACCTTCAATTGGTATCAGCGCCTTACTCACTGCTTTTGATCTAACAATCTTGTGAGTTTTTGATCATGTCTGGTGAAGCAAGCGGAGGATTTGCACAATGGAGGTCTACCAGCAGTTCACCACTCTTTGTAGGAAACAACTTCGTCCACTGGAGGTCCTTGATGAAAATGTTCATTATAGATTAAGATCTGGAACTTTGGGACATTATAGAGAATGATCCGAAGATCCCTGTGAAAGACGGACCAAATGGAAGCAAAGTCGCGAAGACCGAGGCTGAGTTCATCCAAGCGGATCTTGAACTCGTCTCCAAGAACTACAAGGCCATTAAGTTACTATACTGCGGTCTTAGTACTGATGAGTTTAACCGTATTTCATCTTGTAGGTCGGCTAAAGAGATTTGGGACAAGCTGGTTGTCACCTATGAAGGAACTAGTCAAGTGAAGGACACCAAGATTAGCATCTTCCTTCGAAAGTATGAACTCTTCAAAATGAAGCCTGATGAGTCTATTAAGGCCATGTTCACACGGTTCACAGAAATCACGAACAACCTTGACTCTCTCGGCAAGACCTTTGAGAATGTTGAGAAAGTGAGGAAGATATTGAGGTGTCTCCCAAAAGACAAATGGGGCCCGAAAGTGGCATCCATAGAAGAAGCTCAGAATCTCACCATTCTACCCCTTGATGACTTGCTTGGGAAGCTGATCACACATGAGATGATTCTCAATGAAGACGATGGAGAACTTCCAACAAGCACTAAGAGCTTGGCACTCAAGTCTAAGAAGGATGAGCCCAAAGATGTGTCTAATTCTGAAGATGAGGATGATGATGAGGACGATCCCTTTGCTCTCATTACAAGGGGTCTTTCTCGAATCCTCAAATTGAAGAAGCAATTTAACAACAAAGATGGATCAGAGTCTTCTAAATTTCGAGGTAAGTCTCAATACAACAAATATGACAAGAAGACTAAACCTTTGTCTTGTTTTGAATGTGGTGAAACAGACCATCTAGTGAAAGACTGCCCTCAAAAGAAGAAGAGCCAGTTCAAGAAAGGTGATAGATGGAAGAAGAAAGCCATGGTGGCAGCCTGGAGTGATTCTAACTCAGGTGACTCGGACTCCGACGATGAAAAGGCCAACCTTTGTCTCATGGCCTCAGTAGATGAATACCACGATGTGCAACTTGAGATAACTGTGAGAGAACTCATGGCAAGTCCAAAAGAGGTATTATCGGAATTCCTTTCTAATATGATTGCCAATCAAGAGAAACTTATTGCCCAAACCAACACTCTTATTAAGAAAACTGTGGACCAGGAAAGAACTATTGAGGAACTGTCTATGAGGGTCAAAAGTCTTGAAACCTCTTATTCAGGTCTTGACATTAAAGTCAAGACTCTTGACTCAGAGAAATCTGAACTCAAGCAAGATCTCTTGTCTCTAAGAAGTGAACATCATGACTTAGAGAACGAGAAGATCTCCCTGAATAAGAAGATTCAAGACCAACAGACAGCCCTCATAAGTTTTACCAAGTCCAAGGGCACTCTTGATAGGATGTTGGGTGAGCAACAAAGTTCTCTAAACAGAAGTGGTATTGGTTACAATCCGAGGTTTTTAAAGAAGCAACACATTACCACTTTTTTGAAGGCAAAAGGAAGCAGAACTTCTTCTATATGTCACCACTGTGCGAGAAAGGGACATGTAAGAGAGACATGCCCCTATAGAAGAAAGGATCCACATATCATTCGCAATGCCTTTCCCGTTCACTTGAGAAAAGAACGGATAACGCAAGTTTGGGTTCCCAAATGCACTATTTTACCAAATATGGTTTATCCCAATAATGGATCTAAATTTGCTTATCGGTCTAGCCACAAAGGTTGATTTTTGTCTTGTAGGAGATCACCAAGGTGAAAGAGCAAAAGTGGATTATTGATAGTGGATGCTCTAGACATATGAGTGGGAAGAGGTCTCTCTTTCATGATCTGAAGAAGCAATCCACTGGAACAATCACTCTTGGTGACAAAGGAAAGTGTGACATCGTTGGTATCGGTAGTGTTGGGAGTGATCCTAACCACAACATTAAAAATGTTTATCTTGTTAATGGTTTGAAGTATAATTTGCTTAGTGTTTCTCAACTATGTGATAGTGGTAATGATGTTAGATTTAACAAGAAAAGATGTTTAGTGCGTAGAGAAGATACAGGTGAAATAGTTCTCACTGCCTATCGCTATAACAACATCTATGCTGTGAATGTTGAGCAAGTGGCACAAGGAAGCTTAACCTGTCTAAAGGCTTTGACGGATGATCCAAAGCTCTGGCACCGGAGACTCGGTCATGTAAGCCCACATAAACTACAAAAGCTTGTGTCCAAAGGGCTTGTGAGAGGACTATCCGAGATGGACTTCAAAGGTATTGATATGTGCAAAGCATGCACACGAGGTAAACAAACACGTAGCTCTATCAAACCCAAGAAGGTTGTAAGTACTTCTAGACCCCTTGAACTTTTACATATGGATTTATGTGGTCCTATGCGAGTCATATCTCCCAATGGTAAAAAGTACATGCTTGTTGTTGTTGATGATTTTTCGAGATATACTTGGGTTGCATTTTTAAAAGAAAAATCAGAGGCCTTATCTAAGTTTTCAAAACATTGTAAGGAGTTGCAAACTTTAAGAAATGAGCCCATAGTGTTAATTCGAAGTGATCATGGTAGGGAGTTTGATCAACTTTAGTTTGATTTATTTTGTGCTAAATATGGCATCTCCCATAATTTTTCTGCTCCTAAGACACCTCAACAAAATGGGGTTGTGGAACGAAAGAACCGCACCCTAGAGGACATGGCCAGGACTATGCTTTTAGAAAATGCATTACCTAAAACCTATTGGGCTGAAGCTGTTAACACAACTAACTATATTTTGAATCGTTGTCTTATTCGTTCCATCTTAAAGAAAACTCCTTATGAACTTTTCAAAGGCCGCAAACCCCTTATATCGTATTTTAAACCCTTTGACTTTACTTGTTTCGTTCATAACAATGGAAAAGATAACCTTGGGAAATTTGATGCGCGTAGTGATGAAGGTATATTTCTTGGCTACTCCACTAGTAGCGAAGCTTATAGAATCTTTAACAAAAGGATCAAGATGGTTGAGGAAAGTATACATGTTATATTTGATGAATGCAATGACGGTTCTTTGAGTGAAAGTGTTGCAGATTTAGATCTTAACAGCTATACAGAGAATGAGGATGGTGATGATATTGCTACTAAGAACACAGAGAAGAGGAACATGCAAGATCGGATTCTTAACACTGAGGAGTTGGCTTAAGGTCTTGAAGCTCAGTCCAAAGCCCTTGACAACCAGTCCAAAGCTGTTGAGACGTCAGACACTGCAGTAACTGAGCACAATGTATCCATGGAGTCAGATGTACCACAAATCAATCCTGTTGATGTGACAAATCAGGGAGCTGAGACTGGCAAGAGAAAGTTCAAATACTCCTCATCACATTCATTAAAGGATATCATCTCTGACCCTACATCTAGTGTTCAAACTCGTTCTAAACTTAAAGATCTCTGTGCTTTTCACGCTTTTGTTTCACTTGTAGAACCAAAGAAGATAGATGAGGCCCTTCAAGAGCCAGACTGGATCATTTCCATGCAAAGTGAGCTTAATGAATTCGAAAGGAACAAAGTCTGGACCTTGAAGCCGAGGCCAAAGCATCAATCAGTCATTGACACACGTTGGGTATTTCGGAACAAGCTAGATGAGAATGGTAAGATCGTGAGGAACAAAGCAAGGCTTGTTGCTCAAGGCTACAATCAAGAGGAAGGTATTGACTACGAGGAGAATTTTGCTCCCGTAGCCAGGCTTGAAGCCATTCGCATCTTATTAGCATTTGTATCGTTTATGGGCATAAAATTATATCAAATGGATGCCAAGTGTGCTTTTCTTAATGGTTTCTTAGAGGAAGAAGTCTATGTGGCTCAACCCCCAGGTTTTGAAAGTTCGGAATTTCCTAATCATGTTTACAAACTAGACAAAGCGCTATATGGTTTGAAACAAGCCCCAAGAGCTTGGTATGAGCGCTTGTCAAAATATCTTTTAGAAAATGATTTTAAAAGGGGGTTGATCGACAAAACTCTTTTCATCAAGACCAAAGGAAAGGACATATTAGTTATCCAAATATATGTTGATGATATATTATTTGGTGCTACTAACACATCTTTGTGCAAGGAATTTTCTGATATTATGTGCAGTGAATTTGAGATGAGCTTGATGGGAGAACTCAACTTCTTTTTGGGGTTGCAAGTTCATCAATCTAAGAAAGGGATCTTTGTCAACCAAAGCAAGTATACTAAGGATCTCTTGAAGAAGTTTAAGATGGATCAATCCAAAGCAGCCAAGACACCCATGTGCTCAACCTTGTCTCTAGATCAAGACAAGACCGGAAAGAGTGTCAATCAAAAGGAGTATCGAGGGATGATTGGATCTTTATTATATCTTACTGCTAGTAGACCTGACATCATGTTTAGTGTTTGCATGTGTGCTAGGTTTCAAGCCGACCCTAAAGAATCTCACCTCGTGTATGTAAAGAGGATTTTTCAATATCTCAATGGCACTAAGAAGCTTGGCTTGTGGTATCCAAAGCAAAGAGATTTTACACTAATTGGGTATTCCGGTGCAGACTTTGCAGGCTATAAGGTGGATACGAAGAGCACATCAGGATGTTGCCAATTCTTAGGGGCATCCTTGATTAGTTGGCACTCAAAGAAATAAAACTCAGTTGCTCTTTCCACTGCCGAAGCCGAATACATTGCAGCTGGAGCATGTTGCTCCAAAATCCTTTTGATAGCACAACAAATGAGAGATCTTGGCATCGACCTCAAAGACATTCCCATTAAGTGTGACAACACAAGTGCCATCTCCATTACAAAAAAATCCCATACAGCATTCAAGGACCAAACATATGGATGTAAGGCATCATTTCATTAGAGACCATGTCGAAAAAGATGATGTGTCTATATCCTTCATTTCAGCTGATTATCAATGGGCTGGCATTTTTACTAAGCCTTTGGCAGAGGACAGGTTCACCTTCATTAGACGTGAGATCGGAATGCTTAACAGGGATGCACTTTCGTAGGGGGAGCTTTCCCTTTACGAAAGAAAACTTCTATTCAGTGTCAAGACCTTTGAGATTCATGTCAAAGTTTGTTAACTGAATAGTAGAGCACATATAACGGATCAAATATTGGTTGATATCTTACTAGATATTTGATCAAATATTTATTTGTGGAAACTATCTTAATATCGAATAAATATTTTCTTGCCTTTACCATTTGAAAGGATGGTTTGAATTTTGAATTTTGGCAAATCAGATCTTTTAAAATTGGCAGTAGTGTTATGATTATTACCATTGGAACCATAAACCCCTCCCATCATCTTACCCTACTCGCCCTTTTTAAACCACTCATTCTTACCCTAACTATTCACCTCTCCAGAACTACCAAAACCCTCCGACCTTTAACCTTTCTCTGGAAGTTTCACCGAATCCCATCCATGGCACCCGAATCCAAGAAGATCTCCACACCCAACCGCCTTGGCGCTACCCCCAAAGGGCGTCAGACTCCCCTTGCGATTTCCCCTCAACTCGAACCTACTCCTCAAACAACTGTCCCAAGCACTGTCCCGAGCACCGTCCCTGAGAGAACCATTGCTGAAATCAAAAGGTCCTTGAAGCGCCCGACGAAGAAGTCATTCAGTGCAAAGCTAAAGGGAAAGAGAAAGATCATTGCTGAGGAAGAGGAGGAAGAGGAAGATCTTGATGAGATTCTAGAGTGAGATGCTGCAAAAGAGGCCGAGGAAGAGGCCCAGAGAAAGAAAAAGGCCGAGGAAGAGGCCGAGAAAGCAAGGAAAAAGGCTGAGGAAGAGGCTGAGAAAGCAAGAAAAGAGGCCGAGAAAGAGACCCAAAGAGAAGTAGAGAAGGAGGTTCCCGCTGTAGAGGAACCAGAGGAAGAGGAAGAGGAGGACGACGAGACTGATGATGACGAGGAGGCAGAGGGAGATGAGGCTGAAGTGTCTGTTGAGGACTCGGGGTCCGAGGAAGAAGAGAAAGAGGAGCCTGAACTTGTTCCCTCTCCTACTTCTCCTCCTTCTCCCCCGTCTCCGAAGAAGCGCAAAGCCACTAAAGTCAAGAAGTCTCCATCTCCCAAGGGCTCGAGGAAAGCCACTCTTAGAAGCTTTGATGTGCCTGTCAAGTCGACTGCTCCCACAAAAGCTCGAAGGAAGAACGCCGATCGCCTGCACTTATCCAGGTAAACCAATCTTTACCCTCCTCCTGGTTTGAGAATGCCGAGAGGTCTGGAAAGTGGGTAGACGAGTTTAGAAATCGTAAGATTTGTTGTTCTGATTTTATTGATCTTGATTTTTTAGAAGCTTTGAACCTACCCTGCATCTCTCTTCTTAAACAAACCTCTGCCTAGACCCTTCTGAACCTTAAATCTGTGTACTACCCCCAACTTCCCCGTCTTTTCTACATAAACCTCAAAGTCAAACACATTGCTGGACTCTGGAGTCAGTCGTCAAAGGAGTTAGAATCATATTCAACTCCCTTGACTTCGCTGATCTCCTTGGACTTCCTAAACCTTGTCTACCCTCTCCTGAAACCCCCACAAAAAACCAGTGTGTTGGTCTTGCCCGATCCAAATACCTGCTCCCCGAAGCATCAAACAGCACCACCAAACAACTTACCCACTCGTCCCTCACACTTGAAGCCAAAATCATCTTCAACATCATTGTGAGATGCCTTTTACCCCGAATCAATTCTGGCTCCCTCCTCACTGACAACGCTATGATCCTCCTATACCGAATATTGAATGGCCATGATCTTGATCTGGCCAATACAATTCTAGGATCCATGGCTCACACCCGCAAAGCCAGAAAAGGAACTCCCCTCCCATTCGCAAACCTTTTGACCCATGTCTTCAAAGCTTCTAAAATTGATTTTAAAAATGAAAAACAACAACATCATATGGGTAAATTCGACTCCAAGAGCTTTGAGAAGATTAGCATTACTCAGTCCCCACAAGGGACTTGGAGTCTTGCCTCTCCTTCCTCAAAAGCTCTTCCCTCTGCCTCTGCCATCGATGGGCGCATGGAGAATCTGGAGTTGGGTTTGGAGGAAGTTCGCCTAGACGTCAAGGAGCTGCACCGAGAGTTGTTGCTGGAAATGGGCGAGACGGCCAAGCAGCTGAATGAGCTGAAGTTGCTGTTTATGGATGGTGCTCAAGACGATGAATCCTAAACCCCTACCCTAGCCCATGATCTATAACACTGCTGGCCTTGTTGGTTTTTCAAAACTTTTGGTGACTGTTTTATCCTCCTCCCTTTGTTGAAAGATAAAAAGGGGGAGATGGTTTGATGGTTTAGACTTTAAAACTGATGTGAACCAAGGTCTTGAAAGACCTTATTTTGTTTTTTGTTGGATGTCTTCTCATTGGTTTTAAAACTTATATGATCCAACATTTTTCTAACCCATGCAGGTACTTAGTCCGATTTTTTATGATGTATTTGCTTGACTATATAAGTTACAGGGATGCACATGTTTTGTCTTTCATCAAGGGAGAGATTGATAACTACCTCCCTTGATGAAAATCGGAAATGGTCTCAAAGGCATTGACACATAGCTTGTGTCAAAGGTCTTGAAGACATAGCTGTGTTGATGAAATTCAAAACCTGTATTATTACATATATTATTTCCGGATGTTATTATACATATTATTTCCAGATATTATTATATATATTATGTACTAACAATGCAAAAAGTATTTCAAAAGAAATCTCCTTCCTTAAGCTAAAAGACGAGAAGATCAAATCTGGCGGATTGTGGATTCGAAGTTTCCCAGAATAGAAGATTGTGAAGATTGCTTCTAATGCCATGATCTGTTCTAGCCGTTGGGAGAAGATCCTTATTTCAAAATAGGTGCCGATTTGATTGAGCATAAAAAGGAGATGAAGAAGAGAAGACAGGCACAGTTTTTCGAACACAAGCACTCATCGCACTCAAACCCTCAAGTCAATCTGTCTTCTTCGTGTGCTCTCTGCTAGTTGTTAAGAGTCGTATCTTTTGTTTCAAAGCATTTGAGAGTTACACAATGAGCTTATAGGATATATTCAAAGTGAGTGTTATACTCAAGAGTTTATAACTCAGGAAGTGAACACTAGGCGATTGATTCATTAAGTGTAAGAGGATTGTACTAGATAGCTGAGAGATGTGGGGCTCTTCTAGATTGCTCTAGGACTCCAAGGGAACGTGAGTTGACTAGATTGCAACTGTATAGGAAAGAGGCTTCTCGGTGATCTATGAGGATCCTAAGTCTTGTGAATCAATAAAGCCGGTTGAATCCTAGGGTTGTGGAAGAACCCTAGGCGGGGACTAAACCTTCAAGGAGCCGAACCTCGTTAATAATTCGCTGCGTTATTTACTTATTGCTTTACCATATTTCTGCACTTGTTTCGAATTGTATAACTTTGCCGTGTGTTGTGAGCCTAATTTGCCATGTTTTACATTTACTTTTATATCGATTTCTGCATACATAGCATACATTTGGGTTAGAATAATACAGAATCTGTGTAGTTTACACTTATTTGCAATATATGGAGGTCTACACAAGTTTTGGTTATATTTCGCAGAAATCGGACGCACTTTGGAGCTTAAAGGAAACTCATGGAGAAGCTAAGAATGGTGCAGCTGGAGAAAAGGCCATTTTTCACCATTCTTCGTTCTGAATCAAGCTTTGATGTCTTCATGAGAGTTGTAGCCCTCGGAAAGAGCTTTCCAACGCATGGTCATATGCGTCAATTCGATGAACGAGGACTCGGTAAAGTGCGTTTCAAGAACAGAGCAGAAAGCTGAGAAAACTTTACTCGAGATCGACCAAAAGTGCCTGGTCGAGGACGTAGCTGATCGAGAAGCCGACAACGAAGACATGCCGGGTTGCACTCTACTCGAGATCGAGTAGACCTACTCGAGATCGAGGAGCCCGGAAGCCGTGTCCGAGCATGTCGAGAAGATCTACCCGACGCTGCCGAGAAAACCTAGTCGATGAGCCACCCAAGTCGAGATCGACAAGGGGTCCTCGAGATCGACTAGACCCGTGAGCCAAGTCCGAGCCACATCGAGGACCAGCTAGCCGAGACGCCGAGTCAAAGCCCAGTCGACCGACAATCCTACTCGAGATCGAGTAGACCTTTGTCGAGATCGAGGAGACTTCCAGAGACGCGTGACGCGGTTTGATCAATTCTACTCGGTGTGGGATTACTTGAGCCCGAAGATTGCTGATTCTATCCGAAATTATCAAGATACATCATGAAGAGAGAGATCTATCCACTTGAAGACTTTTTAGATATAATTCCCTATTTTAGATTTAATTCCTTTGTTGATTTTATTTATCTTTTAAGCCTTTAGATATAGTTTTAGATATAGATATAGATATTCTATCATTGAGTAGTAAGGATTAGAAGGATATAAATAAAGCCCATGGGGCTGGTTTTTCATTCATAAAAACACACAACAATTAGTAGGAGAAGTAGGAGAGAGAGAGAGAGAGAGAGAGAGAGAGAGAGAGAGAGAGAGTGAGTGGCCAAGAGGAGTTGGTGAAGCGAGAGCGGAATTGACTTCCTTTGGTTGTAAGCTCTATTTTATTTTATTAATGCAAGTTTATTTCCTTTTATTATTGATGTCTTTAATTATGATGAAGCGCGAGTAGTCAACCCACTTCTAGGGTTGGGGCGAGCCCGACGATAGCCATGCACGCTTGAGGTAAAGATCCGACTTTTATCATGTTTTAAGCATCTACTACTTGTTTATGTGTTTATCGCCCATCTAATGGAGATCCAAGATAACAACTTGGATTGTAAACATAAAATCGGTAGAGACAATTAGGGTTTCTTGAAAGAGTTGTCTAATTGTTGGAAAAGGCGAAAGCTTGTCCTTGATGCAATTCACATGATTATCTGTTTATCTCTGCCTTATGCATGCTTGGTTATCGTTGTTGCAAACCCCAATCTTGGAAGTCTTTTACATTAAGTTTAGTTCGAAATCCCAAAGCATTTGGTCTTTATTTTCTTCCGTTTTAAGTTTCTGCTCTACTCGATCTCGACCAAGCCTAGTCGAGCTCGACTACTGATTTCCGATCTAGCATCGCTGTAGCTTCTGTGTGCAGGTACTCGACAAGACAAGCCGAAGTCCACAAGGGCTCTACTCGATATCGAGTAGCCTCTAGTCGAGATCGACGAGCCCCAGTGCATGTGTCTGCTACTCTGCTCGACTGGTCCGATCTTCTGTCGACTACCCTAGTCGAGATCGAGGACCCTGTTGTCGACTTCTGTCCGTGAGATTTCACCGCTGCCTAGGATCCGCTGACACGCTTCCTCGTGGATCGATCCTGACTTTCCGCTGCTACATCAGGAGGAGGTCTTGTAATTATTTGCAAGGGACGGAATCTGATTTGCTGTGATTTATTTATACTTTAATTTGCATACTCGATTTCCTCCTACCAACAAATTGGCGCCGTTACCGGGGAAGCTATCATTCGCGCCTTAGGTAGTTAAAATCTCACATCTACTTTAAGTTACTTCGCAGGTGTATACGTCGTTCTGGTCAACCACCTGAGTTTGACACCTTAGATGATCCGGAACGCGTCCTACACATCCATTCTAAACCGAAAAGAGCCATGGCGGCCGCAGAAACACCAGAACAACTGATACTGAGGCTAAGGATGGAATTAGCCGCCAAGGAAGCTGCTCTCGCCACTGAGAGAGCAGGGAGGGAAAAGGAAGCTGAGCGTGCGAGGCAGGCAGAAGCTAAGCTTGTGTTGCGTAGATGGGAACATTACGCTAAATCGCCCAAATCAACAATGACAAGTTGGTTCGACAATGTCCCCTTCTATGAGCCAGTCGACAGCGACTACCTGGACTCGACATTTACACATTCTGGAGGAACTGATCTAGAAACACTAGCCGAAATCATTTATACCACAGAAACCCAGGTATGTCCTTCCTCTATTTCGATATCTACTTCGCTATCTTTCTTTGAAGAATCTTTGGAAGGATCCCAAGAAGAAGAAGAGCCACCAACGCAAAGCCGGACGTCGTTGCCCATGGTGCTTCAAGGTCGCTTTTGCCTTATAAGGTGAAGGTCATTCCTGACAATTTTGAGCAATCGATGTTTGTGTTCAAGTATGGGGTCCTAGCAAAGTGGCATGAAACTCCACAAGATGAGGTGGAAATATCTCTGCCCACTCCACCGTTTTGCTGTGGTGGAGATGTGCAAACAAACCAACCAATGAAGTGGAAGAGGTATGATGATGAGGTATGCAAATTTCCTTTATATATTCCTTTATGCATGCCAGCTGGAGCCCAGGGAGATGTATGGGTGAAGCCATGGAGCATTCACTCGGGGAGGTTTAAGCTTCTTCACACGATGCCTCCGGATGACATCCAACGCTTCCCACCACCGGAGGAACCACCAGACCTACCTATACCTCCGGACAAAGATGAGCCAGGCTAATGCACAAACAGAGAAGTCGGCCTAGCGACTCTAAAATCTAGAGCATGTATATAAACTTTATGAATTTTTGGGACTTTTGAACTTTTTAGTTTTTGGTTTTGGTTTTATGTCTTTTAGAATACTTCATGCGGATAGTCTTGTTTTTGTGTGCAATCTAACACTTTTAGGTCGGCAAAGCATATAAAGATCACGAAAGGTGGAAAGAAGAAGTCCCTGAAAAACAGTCAAAATCGACGAAGGCCAAGTCGACGACGACAAGGAGGAGCAGCCCAGATACTACTCGATATCGAGTAGGCCAACTCGATATCGACAAGCCATCAGAAGCTCTTCGACTTCAGAAACCACTGGACGCAGAAAAGCTACTCGAGATCGAGTAACCTGTACTCGAGATCGACAAGCTCATTTACTCGACATGCCTGATCCGCCTTCCTCGATGTGTTATCCTGTGAGTTCCTTCCTTTATTCTTGTTTTTATTTGATTTTATACAGTGGGGACACTGTATAGTTTAAGTATGGGGTGGGGGAAGGGCTTACTTTGTGCATATTTGATCATATTTGACATTATTTGTGCAGTATTTCTTGAATTGCGTATACATGACTATTTTGGAATTCATTATTGATTTATGGATGGGCTTATTTGCATGTTTTCCAAAGTTTTGAAAAATGACCCCCATTGAAAATTTTGATAATGTCATGAAAGCTTATATTGAACTCAACGATGTAAAATTGGATTCATTAGAGATATAGCATGAAATTGCCTAGTAAAGGGAAGTCACAATGAAGTGCATATTTTCTTGAAAACCATGAAAGGAGGTAAATTTGATATTGCTTTTGACATGTTGCATGATAAGAGGATGGAGGACTTTATATTTCCATATAATGCTCATATTGTTATAATCCTAGCCTTACCCATGCTTATGCATCACAAAAGCCATATTATGCCTTATTTCATATATTGCTCCACATGTTCTAAAATATTGCCATTCTTTACCTTATCCGGGGATTATGTTGAGAATGATGTTACCTTATGGAGATTATCATATGGTGTTTGTGTTGTTAATTATCATTATTGGAGTTTGGCGGAATTGTTTGAAATATATGGAAAATTTAATGAGTGAAAGAAAATCCAATCAAAGATCGACCCTGCTCGCTGAGATAATAGTTTGGAGAGATGGGACACATTGTGAGGAGTCCAAAGCACTAAGTATCCGGGGCCATTCATGACACCCATGTTTGCGACTCGCGAGAAGGCAGTGCTGAGGTCAGAGAGGTAAAAGCATTATTATGGATAAAAGCATTATGAAAGGTGATGAATCTTATGGAGAAGGAATGTGGAAATTCAGTTTGGAAATACTCCATTTCCCCGGATCATTAGCACCACATTGCCAGAAAATGCCCACCTTTAGCCTTTTACCAATCTACTCCTTATTGAGCTTAAATTGAAGTCCTCTTGATTATTAATGCTTTGTCACGAATGAATGTTTTGCATAACCCTCCTTTTGTGAGTAGATGTTGCTTTTATATATTTGCACATGCATGGATCTGTGACACAAGTACCTTTTCGAGGATGGTAATTGATTGCAGGGACTTATGACAGTGAATCTAATATGTTGAGAGTTTTGATTTCTTCCCCTGAATGACAAATAAAAGTATTGCTTGAGGACAAGCAAGCTTAAGTATGGGGTGTTTGTTGTGAGCCTAATTTGCCATGTTTTACATTTACTTTTATATCGATTTCTGCATACATTGCATACATTTGGGTTAGAATAATACAGAATCTGTGTATTTTACACTTATTTGCAATGTATAGAGGTCTACACAAGTTTTGGTTATATTTCGCATAAATCGGACGCACTTTGGAGCTTAAAGGAAACTCATGGAGAAGCTAAGAATGGTGCAGCTGGAGAAAAGGCCATTTTTCACCATTCTTCGTTCTGAATTAAGCTTTGATGTCTTCATGAGAGCTGTAGCCCTCGGAAAGAGCTTTCCAACGCATGGTCATATGCGTCAATCCGATGAACGAGGACTCGGGAAAGTGCGTTTCAAGAACAGAGCAGAAAGCTGAGAAAACTTTACTCGAGATCGAGTAGACTTACTCGAGATCGACCAAAAGTGCCTGGTCGAGGACGTAGCTGATCGAGAAGCCGACGACGAAGACATGCCGGGTTGCACTCTACTCGAGATCGAGTAGACCTACTCGAGATCGAAGAGCCCGGAAGCCGTGTCTGAGCATGTCGAGAAGATCTACCCGACGCTGCCGAGAAGACCTAGTCGATGAGCCACCCAAGTCGAGATCGACAAGGGGTCATCGAGATCGCCTAGACCCGTGAGCCAAGTCCGAGCCACATCGAGGACCAGCTAGCCGAGACGCCGAGTCAAAGCCCAGTCGACCGACAATCCTACTCGAGATCGAGTAGACCTTTGTCGAGATCGAGGAGACTTCCAAAGACGTGTGACGCGGTTTGATCAATTCTACTCGGTGTGGGATTACTTGAGCCCGAAGATTGCTGATTCTATCCGAAATTATCAAGATACATCATGAAAAGAGAGATCTATCCACTTGAAGACTTTTTAGATACAATTCCCTATTTTAGATTTAATTCCTTTGTTGATTTTATTTATCTTTTAAGCCTTTAGATATAGTTTTAGATATAGATATAGATATTCTATCCTTGAGTAGCAAGGATTAGAAGGCTATAAATAAAGCCCATGGGGCTGGTTTTTCATTCATAAAAACACACAACAATTAGTAGGAGAAGTAGGAGAGAGAGAGAGAGAGAGAGAGAGAGAGAGAGAGAGAGAGAGAGAGTGAGTGGCCAAGAGGAGTTGGTGAAGCGAGAGCGGAATTGACTTCCTTTGGTTGTAAGCTCTATTTTATTTTATTAATGCAAGTTTATTTCCTTTTATTATTGATGTCTTTAATTATGATGAAGCGCGAGTAGTCAACCCACTTCTAGGGTTGGGGCGAGCCCGACGATAGCCATGCACGCTTGAGGTAAAGATCCGACTTTTATCATGATTTAAGCATCTACTACTTGTTTATGTGTTTATCGCCCATCTAATGGAGATCCAAGATAACAACTTGGATTGTAAACATAAAATCGGTAGAGACAATTAGGGTTTCTTGAAAGAGTTGTCTAATTGTTGGAAAAGGCGAAAGCTTGTCCTTGATGCAATTCACATGATTATCTGTTTATCTCTGCCTTATGCATGCTTGGTTATCGTTGTTGCAAACCCCAATCTTGGAAGTCTTTTACATTACGTTTAGTTCGAAATCCCAAAGCATTTGTTCTTTATTTTCTTCCGTTTTAAGTTTCTGCTCTACTCGATCTCGATCAAGCCTGGTCGAGCTCGACTACTGATTTCCGATCTAGCATCGCTGTAGCTTCTGTGTGCAGGTACTCGACAAGACAAGCCGAAGTCGACAAGGGCTCTACTCGATATCGAGAAGCCTCTAGTCGAGATCGACGAGTCCCAGTGCCTGTGTCTGCTACTCTGCTCGACTGGTCCGATCTTCTGTCGATTACCCTAGTCGAGATCGAGGACCCTGTTGTCGACTTCTGTCCGTGAGATTTCACCGCTGCCTAGGATCCGCTGACACGCTTCCTCGTGGATCGATCCTGACTTTCCGCTGCTACATCAGGAGGAGGTCTTGTAATTATTTGCAAGGGACGGAATCTGGTTTGCTGTGATTTATTTATACTTTAATTTGCATACTCGATTTCCTCCTACCAACACCGTGGTACAGGTTTCCCAATCGAAAGAATTGAGTTTACTCTCAAAGGGTTTTGCAAGCGTTTCAAAAGTCTTAAGGTTGACAGCGAAAAGTTGGCATACTCTATTCAACCCCCCCCCCCCCCTTCTAGAGTATCTTTATTCTACTTTGTTATACATTATCGAACCTTCAAGGTGGACTACTCGCTCTTCATCATAACAAAAGATATCAATAATAAAAGGAAATAACTTTGCATTAATGAAACTAAATAAAGCTTACAACCGATCGAAGCCAACTTGCTCTCGCTCCTTAACTTCTTTCGGCCTCCGCTTTCTCTCTTTCTTAACTCTCCTATTCTTCTCTCTAGAATTGAATGAATGAAAAACTAGCCCTATGAGCTTTATTTATAGACCCAAGTCCTTTCTATCCAAGGAAGGAATCTATCTATTCTATATCTAAAGATATAATTCTACTAGGAAATAAATAAATCTAATTTAGGTAAACAAGATAAATCCTATAGGGTAATTAAATGTTCCACCCTTAGGATAGATAAAAAGATAAAACTTCTCAAGTCTTCATGTGTAAGGAATCTTCTCTTGGAAATATCTCCATTGGACTTTGGATAGAACTTGGAATAGAACTCGGAATCGTCTTGGACTGGTTACTAGCACTAGGTCGATATCGACCAAGTTTGGTCGATATCGAGTAACTTTCTCGGATCCATCTTCTGTTGCTTGATTTCGGCTTCTGGGGAAATATCGAGCAGTCTTAGGTTGACATCGACCAGTATAGTTGATATCGAGTAATCTTCTCAGCTTCAGGATTTCTCGAGTCGATTTGGGATTCTCGACCAAGTTCAAGTCGATATCGACCAGTATGGCTCGATATCGACCACTCTTCAGTTTCTTGTTCCGTGCTCAGTTTTGCTCGATGTTAGGCGCTCTTCCGTTGTTTTCCCAGATCCTTCAGCAAACATCAAGTGCTCCTCCAGTCCTGCTTGGTTTTGCTCCGATTTAGCTCCAAATTCTGCAATATTAAACAGAAACTTATGTAGATCTCTATTTCTGGTAAATAAACATAAACCACACAAATTCACTATATTCCCAACCCAGAATGCGTAAAATGATGGAATAAGGAGCTGAAATAAATATAAAATCATGGCATAAAACATGGACATCAGGTTCTTAGCCTCACTTGTAGTGCTACTGGTTGTGAGAGGAACTAGGGTGTTTTTCAGCGTGTAAGTTGTCTTATACGTGTGTGTGTATTTTCTTTTTACAACTTCACAAAAAAAAAAAAGGAACAGATTTTGAGAGGAACTAGGGTGTTTTTCGCCCTCCGTCGCTGTGCGAGCATTCCGGCACAATCAGTTTCCGACTCCGGCCTCGACCCCAAGAGCAGACCAACCCTCCGGCTCCGACTCCATCAAGCCACCCTGCGACTTGTCTGGTTAGAAAATCTCTCGAGTCTCAGAAAAGCATGGGAAGATTAGGCTTCCGAGCTACTACCAACATGTTTGCAAGTACAAAAATACCCTAGTGACAAAGTTCTTCGATCTGTCCGGTATAAGCCTGATCTCACCATCCAAGGGAGCTCGTGATAACATGGCTAGTGTTATAAAAGCATGGGAAGATTAGGCTTTGTTGGTTGTCGATTTTGCAGGGGACAAGAAGCTTGGTAAGGCGAAACGAGGCCTTGCTAAGGAGGCTGCGCTATTGCTCATGGCGGCCTATGACGGGTTTTCGGCCCTTGAACTCTGCCTACTTATTTTCACAACTAAGGTGGATGATATGGTGTTCTCGTGTGCAATTAGCAAGCTGAATATCAATGAGATCTCCGGGTTGATTATGTTCTTTTTTGGAATTATTTTTTGTTTCCCGTAGAAGTTTAAGTCTCATGACATTTTGCAAGTTATGTAAGGAGAAGATGAGGGTAATGCTATGAAATTGGTCTTTGTGGACATGAATGGACACAAGTTTTGATACAATATGATATCTGAAACTTTTATTTTGTGATTGAAGAAAGTGTTGTGTTGTATCTGAAATTGCCTGATTTCTTACTTTGACGAACTTGCATATTCATCCTGTTCTAGAGATTAAGACACCAAATGCAATGCTCAGAGAAAACAATGTGCCAAAACTAGATTGTTAACTAGCCAGATGATCCCATAAACTGTAGTTGTTCATACCCATGAGTGCAATAGCAATCAATCGATTGCACACATCCTGTCAATGTTCATAATTGGCATCGTCAACGTTGATATTCATTCTGTCAATTTGATACTATTATGGTTTCAAGACATATAATGACAATACTTTTGTAAATATGACTAATAATCCAGTAGATATGATTTACCGTATCTTTAGTCAATCTCTCCCCGGTTATAGCTTCAATCATGTCAACTAAAATCTATAGTCTTGTCACTATAAACATTAATCCTATCAGTGTAAATAAATAACTTTGTCATCTTGGATATGCCTTTAATTTTTAGTTATGGTATGGATAAAATCGTATCTTTATTCTCTTCCCTATTATAGACTTCTTCCTGTCATTATTAGTTATCTGGTTTGTCATAAAAAAACCTATATCCTGTCAAAAACAAATATATTCTTGTCAATTTTTTATTCTCTTAATAAGACAATGATTTTCATCCGGCTAGTTTTATTATTCTTAAATTTCCGAGAAATATATATATTTAAAACATTATTTTAATATATATATATATATGTATATTTTTAATATATTTTTTACTTTTCTTTTAATTCATAATTCTCCTTTAAATGATTTTTACATTTAAATTTAAAAGTAAAATCAATCATTATTTTTTAGCACAAATGACCTATTTTTTTAGCACAAATAACCTACCTATTCTATTTTTGCTATTCTCAGAAAATGGGTATATTTTTCAAACCGAACACCGATTTGGTGTATTTCTGCGCCAAAAAAAAAGCTCCACTTGCAGAGTTGCTGTCTAAATGTGTTTAGTAAATTTGTAAGTATTTAGCTCTGATTAAACGAGAGCTAATTTCTGGTGGAGTTTCTGTCGAAGTCGAACATTTTAGAGGGAAATGCACAAACTAACCAAAAAAACCTAAAGTATTGCAAGGTTAACCCAACCCGGTTTATAATTGGGTGAAATCGGTTATCTAGGAAACCTGGGCAGGCGGTAACAGGTATGGAAGGTGGGGGCCAGCTGTGACACCTCAGAGAGGGAGAGAAAAGGAACGGAGAGAGAGAGAGAGGGAAAAGGTCGGACGTCCATCAGAGGAGAGAAGCAAGAAAAAAGAAGTAAAGTTGCAGATAAGAGAGAGAGAGAAGGGATAGGACAGAGAGAGATGGTAGAGTCCTCTCTCTTCTGCAACTTTATTGTTGCCGTTTCACTTCGAAGAAGAAGCAATTGGACGGGGATTTATTTGCAGGTTAACGTGTAAGCAGTTAGTTTTAACTGGACACCCAAAGCAAAACGACATGACACATATTGGAATCGACTGGACAAGATTTATCGGAGAAACAGATTCTCCATCGACTTTGGATAGAAAATGGACAAGTTTGCTTTCGATAAAGGTTATGTGAGATGTGTCTCCCTCAAATCTGAAGCAAATTTACCCATTTTCTATCTGAAGTCGATGGTGAATCTGTTTCTCAAATAACTCATGTCCAGTCGATTTCAATATGTGTCATGTCGTTTTGTTTTGGGTGTCCAGTTAAAACTAGTTGCTTACATGTCAACCTGCAAATAAACCCTCACCCAATTGCTTCTTCTTCGAAGTGAAACAGCAACAGTAAAGTTGCAGAGGAGAGAGAACTCTTCCATCTCTCTCTGTTCTATCCTCACTGATCTCTCTCTCTCTCTCTCTCTCTCTCTCTCTCCTCTGCAACTTTACATTTCTTTTTCTCACACACACACTCTCTCTCTCTCTTCTGCAGGTTTTCTCTCTCCACTGTAGAATTTCTTTTACTTTTCTCTCTCTCTGTTCTATCCTCACTAATCTCTCTCTCTCTCCTCTGCAACTTTACTTTTCTTTTTCACTCCTCTCTCTCTCTCTCTCTCTCTCTCTCTCTCTCTCTCTCCCCTTTGCAGACTTTCTCTTGCTCTCTCTCTCTGATTTTTTTTTATCGAAAGCAAACTTACCCATTTTCTATCCAAAGTCGATGGTGAATCTGTTTCTCCGATAACTCTTGTCCAGTTGGTTCCAATAGGTGGCATGTCGTTTTGCTTTTGGTGTCCAGTTGAAACTAACTGCTTACACGTCAAACTGTAAATAAACCCCAACTCACTTGCTTCTCAAACGAAGGTGAAGGACTAAGACATCCAAGGAGACGATTGCTTCATGTGGACGATTGCTTGTAACTCAAAGTCCAATCGTCAATTATGGTTACAAGAGTTCACTCGTTATAATAATTTCAGGTATAAGTAATTAGTTACAAGAATCAAATATATTACCTACAACAAATTAGTAACAATAATGAGATTGTGTTGATTACAATTATAATTACATATCAAACGTTTCCGCATTCAGAGCAAACTTTGTAAGCTTTTATAAGGTTCAACCGAATATACGTCGAGGTAGTTTCGAATTTCACATGACATGTTGAGTTATAAACATGACATCTGACTACTGCAAACATGACAGAAATCAAAGTGTCGGCAAATCCATTAAATATTCAAAGGTATCGCAAGATTAAACATATCCAAGTCGCCCTACTCCTGGTATTTCGTATTCCACATAGCCGTTCTCCAATTTCCCCAATTCCCCCAAAATCCCCAATTCCTCCAATTTCTCCAATCCCCCCGTTCCCCCAATTTCCTCATCTAACTACAACCAATATATCCATTTTCGGGGTGTGTGGCCTGTTTGATGTCCGCTTCTTCTTCTCCTCTGTAGACTTGCTCTTGTTCTTCTTCGAGCTCTTTCCTCTTCTTCCTTCCGTTTTCGATTTTAAGAGAGAGAGATATAGAAACTCTCGGCCTCCCCCTTCCCCTTTGTAAATCCTCTCTCTAATCGACAGTTGAGTTGACAGAAAAACCTATCAATTATCTCCCCCCCCCCCCCACACGTCTCACTCTCTCTCCTCCATAACTGTAGCCGGTCTCTCCCTCAATTGTAACCGGCTGGGATGCAATTTTTAAAGGATTAGGATTAACCTTTTGTAATTAATATGGATAGGGGATAGGGGGTGCAACCCAATCGATTTTTTGAGTTAATTTTGCAAATGACCCAACATTTTATAATGAACTTGAAGTTTTCAGAAAGTTGAATTTATTTTTTTGTTGGAATCAGAAAGTTGATTTTCCACTTTATTTTTCTAAATGAAGGCAAAGTCGTTTTCCGTAGATCATCATAATATATTTAAGACGCTAACCTTTAATTTATTAATTTTTATATGTTTTATGTCATGATTTTTGGATAAACTCTAAGGTGGTGAGGAGTAGTTTGACTTTGACCAGTTCGATAGCTTGCTTTGCTTTGCTGTACCTAAACGATTTCCATATTAATCCTAACTTTATCTTATTTTCTTCCTGAAGCAAGTTTTGTCTTAATTTTATTGGAAAATATTAATACATTCCACATCGCAGTCATAAATTCACATTAGATTATCTTCAAAATATATTCCGACCAGGTTAAATACAATGGGCTGATCTCACATTTCTCAGGTCCATAAATTTCAACATCTTCCAGTTTGGGCCCAAAATGAAACTCATATGGAGTATTAATTAATTAAGGGAAATTTCGCCAGGTACCCTCGACGTATAGCGTTTTTCACGGGGTATACAAGAGTTTCACCTATTTCGCGTGGTACCCCTGAAGTGTTAGGATATTTCACCTCGTGCCCTTTAAAAGTTAAAACTAACGATTTTGCTTTCTCCGTTAAGTTTTAGTAATAAAAAAAATGGAAGAGACACACGCTGGGTAGAGGGGCGATTCCTGCGATCTGCGAAGCTCAACTGAGGGACAAAAGGGGAGACAGATCCGCTCGCCGCCACCATAAAAGGGCTACATAGGAATTTCGACGTCACCCACAACCTGAAGGGAGAAGTTGGATACAGATGACAGATCCTTCCAGCCCTAACACAAAGAAGGTATGTGGTGAATTAGGGTTTCGAATAGGGGATTTTGAATATTCAGATTTAAGAATTTGGATATTGTCTGCTTTTGATGCCTCTTTCGAATTGGGAATTTTTTAATTTGGATTGTGTGATTTTGGATTGTGTCCCATTCCATCTTCCATGAGCTGTAAAACTGAACTCCTTTTCAATTTTACAATTCCATCCGATTTTGGATTTTTGAATTTGGATTGTGTGATTTTGGATATTGCGTGCTTTTGATGCCTCTCCTCAAACTTGCTAAATATACAACTAAATTGTAAAACTGAACTCCTTTTCAATTTTACAATTCTTTTCAGTTGACCAATCCTTTTCTTGAGTTGTAATTGTAAATTTGGAATCCTTTTAGCAATCCAAGAATCATTTAGCAAGTTTAGCAATTCTTTTCAATTTTGTAATTGATGTTTTGGGATTGCCCTTGGGTTTAATTGAAATGGAGGATGTTAATGCAGACATTTTATGACTTGGGATGGAGTTGGGTGTTACAAACGAAGATTTTATTTGATTGAATTAAAACTTGCTGAATTTAAAACTGAATATAGAATCCATGTTCAATTTAGCATTAATTTAAAATTGAATATAAAAGTTGTTGAATCCATGCTGTCATAGCTCTTGTTTATACAATTGCCATTAATTTTTCTTCATTTTTTTGTTTATTTAAATTAATTTTATAGTCTATTAGCTCAGTCGGGAGAGCAATGTGTTTGGCACAAAGATGTGGGTTCGAATCCCACATAGACTATCTAGATTAGCACTACAAACATGAATGATTTGTTGAAGTTTGATACCAAAATTAATTCAGTTATGTATGACAACAAATACCAAAATATCAAAAAAATCTTACCACTAGTGACATGGTTTGTTATGATAGCAAAAAAAAAAAAAATTTGAATCAATTTTTGGTGGTTATGATTAAGTAACAAAGGCTTTGACATCAATTTTTGGAATCAATTCTAATCCCTTTAGCTCATTTGGTAGATACATACTTATTACTGATCTTTCATAAATAAAGTTCTAAATGATGGCTCAAGTGGGATTGAATCTTTGACATCAGTTTTCTGTAATTCATTGCCAGGGGATGTGCAAGTTGTTCTAAATGTAGGCAATTCTAAATATCTAGATAAGCCTATGTGGGCTTCGAACCCACATCTCTGTGCCTAAGCACATTGCTCTACCGATTGAGCTAATAGGCCAAATATTTTAAAACAGCTGAACTTCAATTTGACATCAAATTCACAAAATACTTCTTTAGAGACATGACAATTCAAATCAAAGTGTAAGAAAAAAACAGTGGGGTGCAAAGCAAAAAACAGAGGCTACCAAAAGACAAACATGACAACAAACACTGGATTGAGTCACTTCTTGTAATTATTTTGATTCAAAAGTACATTTCTTTTTGTAGTTATCTAATTTTTTACTCTTCGATAATTTTAAAAGGAGTTGGTATATGCTACCAATAGACAAAGTAAGTGAGGATGCCTGAAGTAGTCCCTTAACAAAGGCATTGATGTAGTTAGCACCCAAGGAACCAATGTGAATCAACAACTCACACTTTATATCACAAAATTCTAATCATTCCTTTCAAGCAAATCTTACTTGGATGAAAACTGACCCACATCAAAACTCGCACGGATACAAAGTTTTTACACCAGTTCTCCCACAAAATTCAAATCATTCCTTTGCTCTGCCCTTATTTAATTAGCTGTACAAAGAAATGTATTTTTTTTAGCAAGCATTTGAACCTCTCCCCTTCTCATAACACTCATTTGTATGACAGTAACACTTCAAAAATGCCAAAAAGATTATCACTGATCATTGATATGAGTAAATGCATACATTTCAACTCATGTGCAAGTTGAAAGAACAAAGCAAAGATGACAGATATATCATAAATAAATTATACGATCATACAGAGAAGGAGACAAAGAATGACTTGTACCGTCACAAAAGAAATGGGAAAAATGTACACTTATCAGTAACAAAGAATGCCCCTATTTAGCTCTTCCCCTACACATCTATATAGCTCTTCCAATCCACATCAATCTAAATTCCAGATTCAAATTCGGAAACTCAAACTCGAAATCCCCAATTCAAAACCCTATTGTTCGGAAAATTTCAAAATCGACTTACCTTCTATGCCCTACTCCGACTCTAATGTCGCTCCGCGGTGCCGATTGGGTGTCGCCTCTTCTTCCTTGTGTCACCGATCTCCCGATCGAGCATTCTCCTTCTCCCCTTCTCAATGTCGCCAGAACTGCCTCTAGTGGGGACGATGATATTTGTGTTTTAATTTTAGAATTTTCTTTTTTTTAAAAAAAAAAAATCAAACGGAAGGCTAAAACTCTGTTAGTTCTAACATGGGAAGGGCGCGATGCGAATATATCATATAATTGAGGGGCACCACGCGAAATAGGTGAAACTCTTGTACACCCCGTGAAAAACGCTATACCTCGAGGGTACCTGGCGAAATTTCCGATTAATTTTAATTAACAAACATGCTGAACGCTATGCTTGTCCTGGTGTGGATCGGGGTGTGGGGGCATTGTGTGTTCGGTTTGCAATCCCCCTAGCATCTTTGTGGTTGGATCCATGTGGGTAGCTCCATGTAGTAGGACTTGTGCGGGTAGTATCATCTTTTATGTAATACTCTTGGTATGGTCTTACTTTTTATTACTCTTTGCTTTCACCACTATCTATATATTTACCATTTCAGGAAATTAATTAACACACAAAAAGAGGTGGAGAACATACACACGGTGACCTAACTCGTGGGATGTTACATAAACTTACTCAGATAAATATATAAATAATATCGGTTTGACATTCACACGGTCAATTTTTCGTCAAGCGTATGGTCAATACATTGATTTTCAAAGTTAATATGCATTTTTTGCAGCTTGGTAACACGAAATTTCAAAGGAGATAGACATTCATTTCTGCCAGCTTGAGAAGCTAGTATTAACAACCTATTTTCAGATAAAAATACCTACCGACTCTGAAAACTTATATCGTTACCATATGCTTGACGATATTTTGGTTGTGCACATACTAGCCCTAAATGAAAGTATAATACATGATGGAGTTTGTTTGATCTTGTTGAGATGGTAATGTAAGATAAAGTGTTTGTGTCTCTAAATGGGATCCAAAGTGGTGTCCTCTTTACTTGCTTGTTGAGTCTGCATTTCCTCATCATGGGGGAGTGCTTTAATGGCAATTTCTCTTGATTTGCCCCATAGCACTATGTACAGTCCCACCACCAGCAAAGTTGCTCCTCCAATCCTTTACATTAAACCACCATCACCCACTTTGTCAATTTCTTTACCACCATCTTAATTTTTGCACTAAAATACTATTACAAACTACCATCAAGTATCAACACTCATATTAATCAATATCATCAATATCAATATCATCAATATATAATACTAAAACAGAGGCGTGGAAATCCTACGTGGCGGGTTCTGGTGCGATTCGCTTACGTGTCGCTCTCTTATGCAATCTGGCCCGGGTCTTTGACACATCAATTAATGACGATCCAATATATTTAAGCCACGTAAGACAATTACATCATCCATTTATACACGTGTCGTCCTATGTGCCTATTTTGATTGAAGATTAAATTTAATTTTTAATATAAATATTTAACATCATATCTTAAATGGTTACAAAATCTATCTTTTTGTTTATTGCAATTAAAATTATTTTACCTTGATTATTTTTAATATAAATATTTAACTTTATATCTGAAATCATTACAAACTCTATCATTTTACCTTTAGTTATTTTATCTTTAGTAATCAAAATTGATTATATTAGTTGATCATTATATATTATGATAATAATTTATTTTTGAATACATATACATTTGATAAAAAAAATATTAAAACCCATATATTAATTTGTTATTTTATCATTAAAGTTATTTAACTTATCAATAAGAAGAAAAAAATACTTTGACAATGATAATATTTTTTAAGCTATTATAAATTGTCCACCGTAATTATTATAAATTGTCCACCGTAAGACTTTGGCAATATCATACTTTACCCATAAGTTATTTTCTATCAACCCATGCCATAAGTCCGTATACTTTACCCATAATTATGTACGTTTAATATATAAATTAATCATGACTTCAAATTATCATATATCTACGTACATTATTTAATAAATTAAATATACTAAATATGTTATTTAACTTATAAATTATTATTTTTATCAACTATATATATAAAATATCATACTTATTAATTTTACAAACAAATAATAATTTAATTACATTTATAAAAAAATTATGAAAAAGGATAAAGAAATAATTTTAGAAAATAATTAAAATGAAAAGACTCAATTTATCACATACCCTAACTTTTAAGCCAAAAAGTATTTTAATAATTTTTTCTTTATGATTTTTTCTCAAATTAATAAAAATAAAAAATATACGAATTATCATTTATAAAATAAATATAAGTTTTTTAAAATTATTTGAACATTAATTTGAGATTAAAATATAATATTATGGGATAACGATTGTGAATGGTCTAATACTCCCTCCTTTAATAAAATAATCCAACTTTTGGAGAAAATAACCCAACCTTTGGTGTGACATTAAAAATAATATTCCACTTTTCAATAGTAAGAAAAATAATCAAACCTTAGGAGATGTGGTACATAACAAAATATCCCGACCATAAATCAGGCAAAACATGTTAGATAACAAACTATATAACAAACTGAAAATTATTACTGAAAATTATATTGTTGTTTAAAATCATTTTTTGTTATTAAGATATGAGATTAATATTTATATTAAAAATAAATAAATACATATATACATATATATATATATATTCATGATAAAAATTCATTTTTCAAATGATAAAAACTAATTTTAGTTATTAATTAAGGTGGATACATAAGATGACACGTGGATAAATAAATGTATTCATTTTCTGCCAACCATGCAAAAAATTAATATCTTTGTAAATATTGTGAAAGTGTGAATAATTTGTTAAATAATTGTTTTTTAGTGAATATTTAGAAGAAATATATATACATTACACAATTTGTGAATTAATAATAAAAGTTATTTAAAAAAACCGCGAAGATCGCGGGTAATAAAACTAGTTACAATAAATATCTAGATTTTTTCCCCATATTATATAGTAGAAGTGTGTTAAGAACAAGCGATAAAATTTTCTTTGTTTGTTTTCTAACCATGTGTTTAAGACCAAACTAGTGCGTCACCTATGGTCACTTCATACTCTATATCTTCAACTTTAACATAAGCAAGATGGTTGAAAAACTAGAAAGATAAAGAGAGTATTGGAGTCACCCACCGTCCCCAAAATAGGGTTTCCTTCCACAATAATGCAGAGATGATAGCTGTGAGAACAAGTGATAGAGGAGTAAAAGATGCAACAAAAACTGGACCCCTCTTTTCTATTACCCAAACTTGCAACCAATAAGTCATTCCTGTCACAACCACACCCTGCAAACAGTGTCACAACCAACAAATTACTTTTTTTTTTTTTTTTTTTTTTGAGATTTTTGCTTTATAAATACATTACCTTTATATATAAACTTTGATATATAACACTAACATATATTTGTATATATATGAAAGAGAACATACACAATATGCAACTGAGAAGAGGTTGGCATCCCACCCAAGCTTCCAAGAAGACAAATTCCTTTCAAATGCAAAGGCAAATAAGGCAGATTGTATGCAGCTAAAGAAGCACTGCAGCACAATAAGCCTAAGTATTGCTGGATACTGTTTCACCACTGGACCCTATTAATTAAAAAAAAGAAGAAGGTGTGATTGTACCATGAATTACCAATTTTAGAACAAATTAAATTCTCATAGATGTGGTATTGTAAAGACTTTGTGAAACCTGCAAGATGAGCCACAATGACCAAGTTATGTTGGACCCAAGCATCATCAAGGAGCCCTTCACCCATTCTCCCAATGAGCTGCTGCTTGAGGTCGCAACCGAAACACTTCCATGACTTTGTTGGTTCCAGTTCATGAAGTTCAAGGGAGGACCCTTTACAAAAGCATACATCATTGCCCCAGAAAGGCCTATTAGCGTACCCAACACCTTCGCCAATCCATGTAAATTTGTCAACCGAAAACTTTCCATCCTGATTGATGTTAAGAAGATTCGAAAGAATCAAGCATATGTACTTAGGGTTGTAAACATGATCTTGGTTTGATTGCTTGCTTGGAGTTGGGAAACACACTCACCTAAAGAGAACAGCTAAGATAAAAGTCATGGCAGGAAGTGCATTAGTGCAAGCAGCCGCGAAAGTAGCTGAGGTGTAGTTGATGCCTTCATAGTAGAGCTCCAAAGGAGTAGTTATCCTGCAACCAACCAAGTTAAGCTCTTCATCAAGATAAACTTGATAACAAACACTAAAACATATCTATTTATTCGCGTATAAATTACCCGCATAATGAGACCAAGAAGATTTTTCCGAGTAAGGGTAAAGACAAGGCAGGCGCCTTCCTACACGAAATTAACAAAAGCACATTAAGATATGAGATTTAAGTCTTCCAAAGTTAAGACCATATATTTTACAAATTTTGGAAGAATATATATTCTTGGGAGGCTAACCTTTCGAAGAAGTATGCGAATGGAGCAATGGTAACAGAAGCAAAGGCTTGTCGATAGGCAACGAATACGAAAGGCCTCATCCCTTTGGACATGGCGAGTTTGGAGATCAATGCATTACCAGCATACACAAGCATTATAAAGATCACGGCGACATAAGCCTTGTGACTCTCCAACACCAGTGAGTGGTAGTGACTCAAGTTTTTCTTCATCTTTAGAACTTTGATTGTACTTGCACTTGTTGATTTGGCATTACTACTTAGAGCTCAACCTCCAATATTTATAAGCTCGAATCGTCGCTACTGTATAACTGTTTGCTGATCTAGTGATCCATTAACTGTGTGATATATAGGTGCGATATATCTATGGAGGCAACATGGAGGGCTAGAGATTGATCGAAAACCTTTTGGTGAGTGTGGTGGAAACAATGATGATACTTCTTGACATTCAAAACGTGCATGCTCAAATGTGGAGATAGATAAATATATATGAATTGGTTGTACCAATAATAGAAAGATCATGGTTTCATTTTTGTAAACATCAATCTATATTTATGAACTTGAATCCTTTCTAAATAATCAACACTTCAATTTTGCTAAGGGTATTGTTAGATACACCGCAAATTCAGATTAAGCAAATACGTACATGTCCAGGACATTGACGTGATACGTGCCACGTCCTTATAAGTGCAGGTGGACATTGAAAATTGAAGGTTTAACCCTGATTTATGGTGTATTTAGCTAGTTTCTCCGTTTTGTTAAAGTTTGGTTAGCCAATAACTTGGTTCTATCAAGATCGAACACCCATTATTACAATGACTTTAAACTATTCTCTAATAAGACTCAATCATAAAACCAATTGATAACTGGTTAGCCAATAACGTAGTTGTATCAAGATCGAACACCCATTATTACAATGGTAAATTTAAACTATTATGTAATAAGAGTCAATTATAAAACCAATTGATAAGTGATAACTATACTTTTCCGCACTTATGTTTTCACATGTTTATAAAATTGGATCATTTGATATGTGTTTGGATCATTTGATATATGCGCTAACCAAGCCGAGTAAGGTTTCCATCCTAAAATGAATTGACATCAGAAAGAGTAAGTGGACCTATGCTAAGTAAGTTGAGCGAGATTCCATCTTAAAACTAACTGACATCAAAAATAGTAGTTCACTCACTTATGTTCAAGGCTTAGATTCACTATATAATTAATGTGGAATACTATCTCATATCACATATTCTCAAACCCATGTTTGCAAAATTGGATGATTTGATATGGAATGATGTCCCAATTATGTCCATAAGTAACAATTAAAGTGGGCTCATTTTGATTGCCACTATCTAGAAGCTACTCATTATTCGAACAAGATTATATTTAAAACGTGCCTAATTTGTATGGTAACCAGTGGGCAGTAGTTATCTACTATATATGTATGATTTTATGCTTTATATATATAGTTTATATATATGTGCCCTATTTATCATCAGGAGGAGATTTAATTTGCTATGGTGCAAAGGAGACCCTTAGCCGAGGAGTATAGTATTCCAAATGAAACTCATAATGAGGAGTGTGGTCATGATCTACTTACTTGGAAGGCAACAAACATACATGGCCATCTTTGGAGACAAGATCGATCGAGATGGTCAATAGCAGAGTGAACACACAATCTTTACAACTAAACTAAAACAACAAGGGTTGTGGTTAGTGAACCATTTGGAGCACTAATTTAGATTTAGGGATTGAGTGAGTGTAATGAATAATGATGATGGAGGATAAGTATGATAAGCAGAGTGGTAGAATTAGCATGTGTTTGAAAATGACACTCTCTTTTGTTTTCAGCATTTTAGTGATCGATCGTTAACCACCAACACAGGTGTCCTCTCTATCCACTACAAGCTGCCGGCACTGCAGGCCCGGCACCTCCGTACTATTACTGTACAAACAATGGGCCGGCCATCATACATAAGTAATAACTACAATGGGTCGTACGTTCATCCAACGACATGTTTGGATAGAGTCCATGATACGTTTGGGATACCCGATCCTTTCCGGATTAAAAAGTTTCCCCAATTCCCCAATCCAAACGCCTTCGCAATCGTTCTATGTTCTTGGTTACTCAACTTACTCAAAGATCCAAACACAACCCTTCAAACACACGTTAAACACAAAGATTACCAAAGCTGCGAAAACTGTCGCCAAATCCAGAACCCAGCCCTCGTGTTACTGTAGCGGCACTATAGCAGCGGCCGCGGCAATGTAGCAGCGCCCGCAGCACACCCGTCGCATCCGTCGCACCTGCTGCTAGTTCCGTCGCAGGGCACCTTTTTCCGTCGTTGTTCATTGTTCTTTGCCTTGTGCCTTGGTTTTTGTTTGTTTGCTTTTGCTTTCTGTTGCATCAGTCCGAACTTTTATTGTAATTTATTGTAATCATCAAGATTAGCAAGCATAATTTCAAGATCGGGACAAACAACAAGTTGGTGTTCTTGATTCTGAGTCCACAGGCGAAGGATTGGGGATTCCAAACGTATCAAGTCGTACCAGAGCCGTAGGTTTCGCAAGTTCTTGTCTTTTTCTTGATGTTATTAACGATTTGATTCAATGGTTATCGCTATCTAGGGAAAGATTGGGATGATGATCCCGATCCATGGACTGCACAACAACGCCGCCGCCGAGAGTTGCAGAGACGAGCTTTGCAACAACAACAAGCCGTAGAGCGGCAACGAGAGGCTCAAAGGCGCCGCCTTTGGCTTCAACGGCAAGCGGAAATCGAAGATAAGAGGTGTCGACAACAATGTCAGATATGACTTCTCCAAAAAAGAGAGGCCGAGGAGGCACGACGGCGAGAGGAGGAGGAACAACGACGAAGAGGCTTGGATTGCGGAAGAACGCCGAGAGAGGGAGGCTTGGATTGCGGACTTCCTTGCTCGCTACCCTCCAGCCTTTCCTCCACCTTCCACACCGACTTCCAAGGCTATTATTTCTCCCACCAACGAGGAGGTCGTGGATTTTGAGACCAACGACGCAGCCCAGGATGAGAACGAAGTCGTTGCCCAAAAGACAGCTCAACGCACCGATTTTGTTTCGCCGATTCCCGCTGAGTCCAACCTCGGAATTGAGTCAACTCAGTCTTTTTGCGAAGCAGACTCGACGAGCTTTCCAACGGTTGGTCACCCACTGCAGGACTCCTCCGTTAAGGCACCCGAAACTGCTTTGCAAGCGGACTGCAGTGCTGCGCATGAAGTGTTGGTTGCTTCTGACGACAACGATGAGGACGTTGGGGACACTTCTCTTGAGTTAGCTATTGTACCTCTTGAGAATGTTCCTAATGTTGAGAATTATGAAGTTCATAGGGTTATTGAGCCTATTGATATTGTTCCTTTTGATTACTCAATGATCCCTATGACATGTGTTGTTTCCTTCCCCACTGCTCTTCAATGACTCTCAAGTTGTTTGGCCGGGTGTTTGATGTAGGTGTTTGGATCTTTGTGATGTCGAGTGAACAAGAACATAAAGGATAGTGAAGGCTTTTGGATTAAGGAATTGGGAAAACCATTTAATCCTAAAAAGGTTCCTCAATATAATTTCCAATCTAATTTTATTGAATGATGAAAAGGGTTTAAATAACAAACATACCAATTCTATATTTGCAAAAGATAAAGTTTTGGCTTAGATAAATAAATATTAAATCATAATAATAATCCTAGATAAATATTCCTACTTAGTGGCCAATGAAAGTATCTAAAGGGATAGACTTTCCTTTTCCACCTTTATTCTGTTGAGATTTGGTGTAAATGAACACACATTCTATTGATTTACCAAAGATAATATATAGAGGATTACAATTGGTGAGATTGGGGAAATTGGATAGATTTTTATAGATAGAGGGAAATTGGGGAACGTTTATGTGGGTAAAAAAATTTCAGGAACAAGTTATTGAATGTAAATGCTGTTACATTCTAACATGTCATGTTTTGAATATTTAGTTGGCATGTTTAATAGGTTTCCTATCATGTTTATATGCAAACTTGCGCGACGTATATTTTGTGGAAGCTATAAAATGGTTACAATGCTCAGGTGATAAGTATAGGGTAAGATATGGTGAGGCTAGAAATTTACTTGGAGTGTGATAAGTATAGGGTAAGATATGGTTTCTGTCTTGTTATAATGGTCAGATGACATGTTATATGAACTTACCGTCATGTGCATTGTGACTGGTGTGATGATAATGTGCAAATGTTTGCAGAATGTTAAAGTATTGCTCCCCAACCTGCAGGGTATCAAACAAGAACATAGGTGGTTCAGGAGAAAGAAGGATAACGTAGACACCGACAACAGGCGAGGTATGGTTTGGGTAGTGTCGATCAAGGGTAGAGTGTTTTACAGATGAGTCGCTCTAACATTCCACCCCACCGTGCAGGCGATATATGCCGTCCTCGAGGACCGGCATTTCAAGTGTAGGTGCAACCAATACGCCAGGCCCCATGTCCTTTTAATGCTAGACTGGTACCTGACCGCCTCAGACTGGAAGCGTCTGTGTGAAAGCCAGTTTGGCGGCATTGCAAGGCTCGGTGCCAAAGTTGAGTTCTCAGCACAGCTAGTCCACTACGTCCTGCAGCGGCAGCTGCGGTCGAAAAAGGAGCATGAATCCTGGTACATGATCCAGGGGTCCATAGTCCGGTTCTCCATCGCGGAGTTCGCGCTAGTGACCGGACTGAAGTGCTTGTCAAACGTGCTACGGAACATGGACACTAAGGCGGACAGGGCTGCCTGCTTAGAGTTCTTAGGGGTGGAGAAGATGAGGATGGAGGACTTCGAGTTGGAGTACAAAGTGGCGATGAAGTCTGAGTGTTCCCCGCCAAGTGCTTTAAGTTCCCGCTCATAATGCTGGTGGAGGCGGTGCTCTTTGCGAAGGAACCCCGAAACTATATTCAAGGGTGAGTTGTGAACATGGTGTCTGACACTAAGGCATTCTTGCGTTACCCGTGGGGGCGACTGTGCTACGAACGAACCCACGAGTTCCTCTACCGGGCTGTTGAGCGCAAGCTCCAGCACGAGGTCAGCAGCTCTCGCCCGTCGTACTTGTTAGCCGGCTTCCCCATTGCATTCCAGGTATGTAAATAAAGCTCACATGACAAATGATGATTTAAACTGGACACTGAGTCATGGTAACTGGACATAGGCACTATGCATTGTAAAATGCAAACTGAACACGATTAAATGCAAAGTGTCGACATGTCATCACCTGTTTTTTTTTTTTGTAGTTGTGGGTGTACGAGGCTCTGCACCCAGTTGCAAGACAATTTGCTGCCACCAGCGACGACATAATCTACCCTCGGTGCCTACAGTATAAGTCGAAAGAGCACAATATCATGTATGATTCTCTTGCCTCCCTCATCCAGCAGTAGAAGGACGAGTTGGGCATGTTCGACGAGGTTGACGCTGTTCGGACAGTCCTCCTCCCGGATGACAAGGAGGTGAGGAAGGGGGTTATCCTTGGCGCCATCTTCATGACAGAGAAGCCGGATAAGTTCTTTGACGACCTCGTGGTGGAGTTTAAAGCAAAACATGGGCCGAGCACGACGGAAGCATCCGGGTCAGGCACGCAGGGTGAGGGAAGTACGACGACTACCCAAGTGGATGTGTCAAGGATTTTGTCTAAGATGGATGATCTGGGGAGGAGCATAATGGCAACGTTTAACGAAAGGATGCAAAGGGTTGAGGCGGCGATGCAGGAGCTGAGAAGGGAGGTGAGGGGGAAGAAGCGAGGCGAGGACGAGGTGACACACTCGCAGGACAGGCATGGAACCCATGGGGAGGAAACCGAAGATGTTGAGTTGCACTCGAAGGAGGTAAGATGTTTAATTTGTCATGTCAGTATCCATAACCGTCATGTATAACAATATAGGTGTTGTGAGCCTAATTCGCCATGTTTTATACTTACTTTTATATCGATTTCTGCATGCATTTCATACATTTGGGTTAGAATAATACATAATTTGTGTAGTTTATGTTTATTCGCAATATATGGAGGTCTACACAAGTTTTTGTTATATTTCGCAGAAATCGGGCGCACTTTGGAGCTTAAAGGAAAGTCATGAAGAAGCTAAGGATGGTGCAACTAGAGAAAAGCCCACTTTTCACCATTCATCATTCTAAATCAAGTTCCGATGTCTTCATGAGAGTTGTAGCCCTCAAAAAGAGCTTTCCAACGCATACTCATTTGCGTCAATCCGAGAAACGAGGACTCGGAAAAGTGCGTTTGAAGAACAGAGCAGAATGTTGAGAGCTGACAATTCTACTCGACGTCGACCACTTCTAGTCGAAGTCGAGTACATCCCGAGCCAGAATTCCACACGAACTCGAGCAGAGCCACTCAAGGAGCCCAGAGCTACTCGCCGTGAAGTACACCTACTCGAAGTCGAGTACACATGTCGAGTCCAGAAGGTGCCCGAGCTCGAGTGCAACCCAGGAGGAAAAGTTCCAGTCGACGTCGACTAACTCTAGTCGAAGTCGAGTACAATCCAGACGAGTCCGAGTCCGAGATCGAGTTGTGCCGAGAAGATAGAATTGCTTGCAAGAGAAGATATGTGGAATTCTATCCATCCACATCAAGATCTATCAAGTCAAGAAGGATTTATCCATAATAGTCCTAGTTTCCTTTTAGATATATTTCTTTTATTTCCAAGTTTTATCTTAATATTATAGATAGATAGTTTTAGATATAGATAGAATTGTTCTTTCCTTGAATAGCGGGGTTTGAGCACTATAAATAAGGCCTTAGGGGCTGAGTTTTATTAATTCAAATTTCATACACAATTCATAGCATAAAGAGAGAGAGAGAGAGAGAGAGAGAGAGAGAGAGAGAAAGAGAGAGCTTGTGGCGAGTGGACCAAGAGAGTTGAGAGACAATTTGGCTTCGATCGGTTGTAAGCTTTCTTATTTAGTTTATTTAATGCAATTTATTTTCCAGAAATCTTGATGTGTTTATTCATGATGAAGAGCGAGTAGTCACCCAACTTCTAGGGTCGGGATGAGCCCGACGGTATCCATGTAAGGTGATGCGATAAAGGTACAATCTTTTGATGAAATTCGCCTTCTATCTCTATGAGCATGATTCTTTTGCGAAAGTTGAAGGTGATCCTTGTTTGTGTTATTGAAGTGAAAGTGATCTTAATACAACTTGGATTAATTATGTGAAAAGGGTTAGTAACAATTAGGGTTTATGCGAAAGCCTCTATATTCCTATTTGTTAATAACGAAAGTTATTTGATGAAAAGCATGATCTTTTATGCCTTTACGTGTTATTTTACATAGTTATCGTTGTGGTGTTGAAACCCTGATTCTGGAAGTCTTTTAGTTTATTGAATTTCCCACAATTTTCGTGTTGCAGTACACTCGACATTGCCTGATTCACGTTTTTACACTGTAGTACACTCGACATTGCCTGAATTCTACTCGAGGTCGAGTGGGTCTAGTCGACGTCGAGTACACTGTGTTACTCGACTTGCTTGTTTTTGCTTTGTTTGCGCTTCTGTTTGCTTCTGTTACAGTTTCTGATCGACTGTGTGGTCGACGTCGAGGACACTGGTCGACGTCGAGGACTCTTCTGGTCGAATTCGAGAGGATTTTAGAACTGAAAAGACGGGCGCTGACACGCTTCCTCGTGGATACGATCCTGACTACCTTCTACTACAACGAGAGGAAGTCTTGTATTTATTTGCTGAGACAGGGAGTCAGTTTGATTTCATATTTTATATCTATTTTCATACTTGACCATCCTCCTGCAACAATGAATTGGCGCCGTTTCCGGGGAAGCCATCAATCGCGCCCTTTTTAGTTCTATTTCTTTTCTTTATATTTGTTTTTATTTTTAGTTCCTTTTTACTTGCTTTTTCTTTTTGTCTTTGCTTTTCAGGTGCATGCGAAGAGCTGATCGCACGCCTATCAATCCGCTTCTAAAACCAGAGCGATACTTCCACCTTTGACAAAGGTTCAGGAGGATGTCGCAAATCAACGATGAGAATGCGGTCCCGCTCACACTTGCACAGGAGCTTGAGCAACTCCGCCAACAAATTTAGGCACTCACCATCAGAGAAGCAGAACACGCCCCACGAGAGGCGGAATATGCACAGAATCAACAACGGTGGGAAGCAAGGGTAGATCGCAAGGTCAACGCGAGAAGGGAACTTGAGGAGCGGATTGGGCATGTCTCAGCCCACGCAAAGGAATATCTGCATCCTACTCTGGAAGTTTCAGAATCAGCGATCATTCTTCCCGCTATTAACTTTCAAATTCGTCCTTCTTTTATTACTGAAATTAGAAGGAGTCAATTTAGGGGAAGAATAAATGAATGTCCTTTAGAGCATGTCACCACTTTTATAGACTTATGTGAAGCTATAGCTGATGGTGCTAATCTTGAATACTTAAAACTAAAGGCTTTTCGTTGGTCCGTTGCAGGAATAGCCCAACAATGGCTGGAAGGATTGCCTGCACGATCAATTCGCACTTGGAACGAACTAAAGGACCTGTTCCTCAACAAGTTTTTTCCTCCTACAAAGACAGCTGCCCTCAGATAATAAATCACGGCTTTCAGACAAAAGCCAGGAGAACCATTAGCACAAGTCTGGGAGCGCTACAAGAGGCTTCTGAAATCCTGTCCTACGCATGGACAGCCGCCCTACGTCATCCAGGAGATCATATTCAATTGTCTGGATGCGCCTATTAAGGATCGGATCAACAACTACACCAACTATGAGTATCTTGGATACATTCCACGCCGAGCATGGGAGGTATTTGAGACACTGGCCAACTACGACAACACATATGGGACTTCTGCGGTCGCTTCTGACGAAAGGTATGAAAGGCTTGCCCCATCTATGCCGTTGTATGTGCCACCTAAGGAGGTTGATCCAGATGTCGGGGACCAGTTCCACAATGATCAGGTACGTCGCCTTACCAAACAAGTTAAATTCCTCTCTAAAGATAAACCTTGTTTGGAATGTGGGTCTGTAAGGCACAACACTACTGCGTGCCCACACGTCGATCAAGTACATCAAGCAGAGTCCCACGAGGAGGTAAGGTATGCAGGGGGACACTACTCAAGGCCTTATCAGAACCAGAACTTGAGCTACTATCGCCAGCCCCAGCATCAGAATCCCCCTCCATACAACGCTCCTGGTCACCCTGACAGAGAAGGTAAGAAAGATGACCTGCAGACCATTCTTGAGAAGATGCAAAGAAATCATTCAGAAACCAAACAATCTATCAATTCCATCCACACTCAGCTGCATGGTGTCAATTCTAGGCTTGGGAAAATTGATATCTGGCGAAAATCAATGGAGACTCGGATGGGTCAATTAGCTTCGTCAATCCCCAAGAAATCAGGTACGCTTCCTGGATCCTCTGAACCTAACCCTAAAGGAAAATCTACAGGATAGGTGGTCGCTATGAACCTAAGGAGTGGGCGACAGAGGCAAACGCCCGAGCCCAACACAGAGGGAGAAGCTACTGAGGAGTACTCGGCATCGAGTAAACTAGTCGACGTCGACCAGCATCTACTCGACCTCGAGGACCCCCTACTTGATGTCAACCAGAACGTTACGCCCAACCCGAAGTCGACTACAGTAGTCGATGTCGACCAGACCATACTCGACGTCGACCAACCTGTACTCCACGTCGACAAAACCTCAGCACCTCCGGCAAAGAAGAAGCTGCCTTTCACGACAAAATCTCCAAAGGATCCAGCAGAGAAGAAGTTTTAGCATTTCATCAAGATGCTTCAAAGGCTCAATGTCACAATACCCTTCACAAAAGCTCTTAATGAGATGCCATCTTATGTAAAGTTCCTTAAAGAGATCTTGAGCAAAAAGCGGTCAATGGCGGAGATCGCTGAAGAGTGCAGCCAGGTGGACGTACTTGAAAAATGGCCAGATCCAGGTAAGTTTGCTATAACCATTGGATTTGGTCAATACAAATTTAATGCCCTATGTGACTTGGGAGCCAGTGTCAGTATAATGCCTTTATCAATCTGGTCCAAGATTAAGATAGGTGCTCTAGAGCCTGTGGATGCAAAACTATACATGACAAACAACATAGTGGTCATCCCAACAGGCATGGTGGACAGTGTACCAGTGCAAGTAGGTAAGTTCTTTGTCCCTGCTGATTTCTTAGTTATTGATATGGCAGAGGACCCTGCTTGTCCAATCATTCTAGGAAGGCCCTTCTTGGCAACGGTGGATGCCACTATAAGCGTAAGGAAGGGAGTGCTCACTTTCAACATCAGCGATGAGATAATTGAGTATTCCTGTAATAAAACTGAAAGGCATACAGGTCTCATGGAAGAGGTCAAATCTATCTCAGCTAGGTACATAACTTGCGGGGAACCTAAGGTAACCCCGACGAGCTGGAGAAGCGAGCTATGGAAGCTCAGGTGAAGGAGATCATGGCAATTCTGAATGAGGAGACAGACGATCTACTCGACGTCGACCAAGGTAAGTCGATGTCGACTAATTTTTATTCAGAATCGTTGCCAAGTACTAAGTATGGGGTCGATGTCGACCAGAAGTACTCGACGTCGAGTACTCTAGTCGACGTTGACCAGATCCCGAGCCCTCCATCGACTACACCATCATTGAGTAAGCCGCCCAAGGTCGAGAAGTACTCGACGTCGAGTAGGCTACTCGACGTCGACCAGCCGCCTTCCTCCTCGACTCCCTCCTCCTCGACGAGCAGTCCACAAGACGCATGAATGTACTCGACGTCGAGTACTTCTACTCGACGTTGAGTAGAACCTGAAGTCCCGAAAGCTGATTTTGCAATGGTAATCCAAGGTATGGACATCTCTTCTCCTATTTCATTTAAAGATTTATCTATACATGGGAGAGGTTTGCCTTGGTATGTGCGATTGTGCAGGGTTTCTGACAACAATCCAAAGGATTATGAGGTAGGAGACATGGTCTATGTCTTTAAATCAAATGATCATTGGTTTCCCAACAAATTCACTAAGAAGAAGATGGGACCCTTCACTGTGAATAAGATCCATTCAGGAGGACTACAGCTGATTGAAAAAAATGGAGTCTTGTTTGAAGCCCAGGCTACATGGGCCCTGCAAATGCCTCCTTGAGCTTAACGGAGAAAGTCGGCCTAGCGACTATAAAGTCTAGAGTTTGTAAATAAGACTTTCAATTTTTGAGATTTTTGGACGTTGTTGTTTTTGGTTTTTGGTTTTGGACACTATTTTTAAAGTTTTTCTATTGTGGATATTTTCCGTCTAACGAATCTTGCAGGTAAGAGAAGCTGCAGACTTACTCGAAGTCGAGTAAGCGTACTCGAAGTCGACCACACCTACTTGAAGTCGACCAGATCTTCCTCGATGTCGACTACCTCTGCAGCAGCAATGTCACTCGATTTCCGACGATCAGCACACCTGTCTAGTGAGTTTCTTTCTTTACCCTTGTTTTTATACAGTGAGGACATTGTAATATTTAAAGTATGGGGTGGGGGAAGGACTTAATTTGTGCATATTTGACCATATTTCACATTATGTGTGCATTATTTCTTGAATTGCTTATGCATGGCTACTTTGGAATTATCATTGATATTTATGTGCTTATGTGCATGTTTTCCAAAGTTTGGAAAATCACCCCCATTGAAATTTTTTTATTAGTGTCATGAAAGCTTTAATTGAACCCGACGATGCAAAATTGGATTCATTAGAGATATAGCATGAAATTGCCTAGTAAAGGGAAGTCACAATTAAGTGCATTATTTTCTTGAAAACCATGAAAGGAGGTAAAATTTGAAGTTGCTTTTGACATGTTCCATGATAAGAGGATGGAGGACTTTATATTTCCATACAATGCTCATATTGTTATAATCCTAGCCTTATCTATACTTATGCATCACAAAAGCCATATTGAGCCTTATTGCATATTTGCTCCACATGATCTAAATATTGCCCATTCTTTACCTTATTTCCTATCCGGGGATTATGTTGATAATGATGTCACATAGCTGATGGGGCAGAGTTTGGTGTCCGAGTAAGTTCCTTAACCGCCCTCTTGTTCTCCGTCTATGTATTATGTCTTTGTGGATACACATGTAACCCGTGTGATCGCATCTTCACAGTTTTGGCGGATTAGGAAAGGAGTTGATTCCGCGTCAGATTAGGACGTTGATGAAGTCTCAATTGGGTGTGGACTGCAGCTACTGAAAGGCGCGCAGGGCCAAGGGATCCACAAGGGACAGCTTGTACAAGACCTACGAAGAGAGCTATGATCGTATGGCCTCATACCTTTACATGCTTGAGCGAGCAAACCCCGGGACCATAACCACATTAGTAAGTGATGATATCCAGCAATTCAAGTATGTGTTCGTTAGCTTGGGGGTTTGGAGGATAGCCATTCCACACCTGAGACAGGTACGCCCTCCCGACTCGACTATCCAACTAAATGGCCTATGTTTTCTTACCAATTCGTCTAATATATCCTTCCATTAAACATATTACTAAATGTGTACTATGATCCTACCAATAGGTAAACTACATCCTATCTATTATGAGTGGTTGACATTGGCAGATATTCTCGGTGGATGGAGGTTTCTTGAAGGGGAAGTATCGTGGATGCTTGATGTTTGCGACTTCCAAGACCCAAACCACAACATATACCCCGTTGCATGGGGAGAATGATGGCTCTTGGGGTTTTTTTTCCGTCAAATGAGATGTGTCGTCCCGAATGAGACCCATGTTGTGTGGGTCAGCGACAGATACATGAGCATCACCAAGGGCATTCGAGGGAGTTACGATTTCGCAAAGCATGGTCGCTGCACTTACCATCTCTTTCAAAATGTGAAGGCTTATCATAAGGCGGGTGGGCTGCGAAACCTCTTCTTCCAAATGGCAAGGGTGTATACCGTTGCGGAGTTCAATCGGCACTACAACGCCTTCAAGGAGAAGTCGCCCACTGGTGCTGAATACATTAAGATGGCGGGTTTCTCCAACTGGGCCCGAGCTTTCTATCCCGGCAATCGGTTTAACATCACGACCACAAACCATGCCGAGTGCTTGAACTCGGTCTTCCTTGAACCTCGTGACCTGCCCAGAACCGCCCTGATCGGCAGCATAATCGACACCGTGGCAAGGTGGTTCGTCAAGCGCCGGGAGATAAGTTCGAATCTTGACAAGGTTGTGACTAACCACGTGGATGTTGTTATCAAGCAAAACGCCATGCAGATATGTCTTCATGTGAAGACTTTGAGCGAACATGAGTTTGTCGTCCGCAAAGGGGTCTCCTCATGGCTGGTCAACCCGTCCGCTCAGAGTTGCACATGTAAGCACTTGGATATTGACTAGATCCCATGTGCACATGCCATCGCCGCGGCCAAGGTCCGTCGGATTGACACATAGTCCCTCGTCCATCCTCTATACAAGGTTGAGGTTTGGCGCGCGTGCTACGAAAATATCGTCTACCCAGTGCCAACACGTGACACCTAGGCAGTGCCTCCAAAAATTGCTACGAAGCGTTGCTTGCCCCAGTGGTGAAGCGTGCGCTGGGAAGTCCGAATACCAAGCGCTATCCGTCCAAGGGCGAGGCGAGGGGGCCAAAGCGCCGTCGACAATAGTGTGATTTGGTGGACGTTCATGGCACCTGCCAGAGGTTTTTTTATGATTCATCGGCACGCGCTATAACTTTTTTGTGAAACTTTAAGTTGCGATAATATTTTGTGCCATGTGTCTGATATGTGATGGGGAAACTTGTAATGGCTACCCTATTTCGTTTAGTCTCGGGGATATTATGGGGATAATTCTAATGGATATCGTATTTTGGCCAAAGTGTCTTCAAGTATCGGATATATTGTGTATTTCTATTTTCGTCCTACCAATATAGTGTATTTATCTACCCATTAGTTTCTAAATATTGTACCAATATTGTACTTTCATCCTACTAATACCGTCTGACCATTACGGATACACTTGGGAAATTTGATCATGACATTGTAATCCTACCAATAGGGTATGTCTAGCTTACCATTGGTTTCATTATATCTTACCAATAGTATCCTATTATCCTACCAATTCTACCATGGAAGCAAACATAAATGACAAAGGACAAACATAACAACCGTGGGTGTAAGAAGGCAACATTGAAGACTAGCATAAATACCTGTTCAAACCATTACAATCACAACACATTAAAACTGTTAAAGAAAGACATTACAATCAACAACATAAGTTTCCAAACAACATAAGTTTCCAACTTAATGTATGTTTCCGAACCAACACCATAACAAAACAACAACATAACAAAGCAGTTCATAATGTCACCGTAAACTTAATGCATAAACCACTGACGATGACAGGTTAGGGAGAGGCCTAAAAAGTGTTGCGTTGTATGGAGAGTCCCAAGTATTGGCGGTAGGGCGCGCAATAAATGTGTCGTTCACGATCTTGAAGGTTTCTACGCCCTCTGCCACCATTGGTTTCATTGTATCTTACCAATTATAAGCGTGCACCGTGGGTGTAAGAAGGCAAAATTAAAGACTTACAATTTTTCATTTGGGGGGGGATCTTGGCAGTCCGGGATATGGTGAAAGGATTCGAGACATTGAGGGTATGCCTAGCACGGAGCTCCACGTTGAGCTGCATGACCGGCGGGATCATGACGACAGCGGGCTCGAGGTAGGTCTGTAGTTCCTTATCCTTGATCTGGTACCAGTCGCAATTCAGCACTGAGACTGTCCACTCGAGGAGGTAGTTGACGAGGCCGATCCAGTGCTTCCCCATGTAATTGTACGGTGCAAGTATTTTTGCATTTGCGACACTCCAGCTCCTCCCGTGGTGCTTTGGCAGAGTCCCGGAAAAGTACTTCAACAACGCCTTGGAAACGTTGCGGTTGGTAATGCGCCCCACATCCCCGCCATACACTTCCCATTGTTTGGTCACTTGCTCCTGCCAGTAGGGGTCCAACACGACCACACCCAACTTCTTGTCACCCTCCCTGGCATCCAAAGCCTTGCGTACGAGAACCAAGGCCTGCTGGATGTGCTGCGTTACGAGGGCGTTGAAGAACCCCTTGCCCAAATGGGTCCCATCAGGGCCCTTCACTTGCCCAAGGAACTTCTCCAGCCACGCCAAGAACTCGTCTCTCTCAACATCCGTGACCATCCCCTCCTCCGTCGCGTCAGTGCTTGGACACGTTGCCTTTACACCCTTTCGAGCCCACTTAGTGGATTGAGCCACCACGCAATCTCCTAAGGATGCAGGTTGCTTCCTATCACACTTGCCTCTCCTGAGCTCCAGCTTCGCTTCCTAACAATCAAACAACAAGGTCACCACCAATTTATTATCAGATCTATCCTACCAACACACCAAAGTCATCATACCAAAAGGAAAAACCTATCCTACAAACAAGTACGCTTTACCTTTTCCTCCCCAACGTCTAGATCAGACTCATTCGTTTCTCTCTGCTCCTCTACCTCACTCTTGGCTCCCTTTTTGCCCTCAACCTCAGCCTTGTCACCGTCGTCCTTTTTGGCAGCCTTGTCACCCTCCTCCTTTTCAACCTTGTCCTCGACCTTCTCTTTAGCAACGTCCTTGCTATCCCCATTATCATTGTCCTTTGCATCCTCCTTCTGCTTAGTGTTGCCAATTGAAGTGCCCTTGCCCTGCCCATTGTAATCAGCGTTCAGAGCATCTTTCTCCTCCACCTTGTCCTCCATCTTGTCAACCTTCTTGTCCACATCCTTTTCCTCCACCTTGTGAGCCTCCTTGTCCTCCATCTTGTCAGCCTCCTTGTCCGCATCCTTTTCCTCCACCTTGTGAGCCTCCTTGTCCACCATTTCCTCATCATCTACATGAGTCTTACCGTCGTCCTCAACGTCATTGTCAACCAAAGAAACATACTCCTATAAGGGGATTCAGTCATTCAGTCACATATTCTGGTATACCAACACTACAACATTATCCTACCAATTGCCCATTTATGTCATACCATTTATGCTGTCAAAGACAACAGATGCCCAAAGAAACACATACCTTTCCCAAGTCGCCCTTCTGCGAGAAAGCCTTCTTACATGCGTCACTGACCTCACTTATCCTGTCTTCAAGCACCGCGAACCGGCTCCTACAGATAGCCTCAACCTTCGACACGACCCGGGCCTCCAGACCGACGCTCGACGCGTCTGACCTTGACTGGCTGGTTTCCTGACTGGGTCCAACTGTGGCATCCTCTTGACGTCGCTTGTCTTTGCGGGACCTGTGGTGCTCAGCCACAATCTGGTCAAAGAAGACGTCTACAAACTCTTTCTTGTATGAGGCATTCGGGTGGGCTTTCTTCTCTTTGTGGATGGGGTGCATGATGGGCTCTGGGTTCATGATCGGGCGTGCTCATCTATGTCATCGTCGGCGGGGGCGTCCGGGTTGAGGAAGGATTTGACGTTCTCATATCGGATGTGATTATTTGGGGTTTCCCGTCTCAGACACCTCGGGATGATGGTGTCGTCAATGTTAAGACCGAAATGATTCCTAATCTCGGGAAAGGTCTCGTACACCCACAACTGCATACACATTTTGGTAAGATATTAACACACTGCTTGCACGACAACTTCACATAGTTGGTAAGATATTATTTTCCATTTGTCAGGTCAGCATTATAACTAAATTTGGGAGGATAGAAATACCCCATTGACATAATATAATTAGCCATTTGGCATGCCATACCAACACAAATATTGACAATTGGCAAAGGTTTTTAACATATCGTAAAAATTCACTAACCTAGAAGACCATGGGGAACCCGTAAACGCGTAGGTTGGCCTATCTTTCAAGTGACTCTTTGCATCCACCATGTCCTTTAACGTCCCAGAGAAGCTTTCATGTAGCCTCTCGTACACCAGCCTGCCCCAAGTGAACTCCAGAAAATGGCTTGTGTCCTCGAGCAGCATGTTAACAACCCACCCCCCTTGATTTGCGTCTTCTTCTCCAGCCCAAACAGAATGCCCTCCACTATGACTAGGAGGGCAAGCTTGTACTTTTCCATGAGGGACCCCGAGTCCGTATCTTTTTCGTGCGCCCACGCTCTTTCGACATCCTTCACACACACCTTGTCCTTCTTAAACAGCTAGTAAATGGCGTCCTTGTGGTCTCCCTCCATCATATCCCTGGGGGTGGTGAGCAGTTTAGCCCCGTTATCAGAGCGAACTCGTGAAGAGAGAATCGCGCGTGATGCCCCTAGATGGAGTACCACGTCTCATGTTGCTTCCGCGTCTTCAGTTGCCAGAGAAGGCAATAGTACACCAACTGTGTGGAGAATTTGTTTCTCGAGCCCATCTTGACGATGCCCCTGAACTGGCTCTTCGTCAGGGCCTTGTAATCGTCACGGACAATGGTTAAGTCCAGGCCTTTCAGCAGGTCAAAACTGGAATGGGACAACGCCCTCCCGGAGAAGTGGTGTGTCTCTGCAACATCCAATACAGCCCGCAATACATGTAACAATCTTAGGTTTCAAATTTTTTTTCCAACCATTACAACCACAACCAAGTAAATATCTCAGTTTCCTTACCTCATGGCTGCTTGGTCCTGCCCGGGCTTTCTTGTTTTCTGTCTTCGTCATTTTATATGTTGTTTAAACTGAGGGTACCTGCAACACAATCACCACACACATATACATTCAGACATTTAGGTCACCTAATAATTCATACCAACAGTATAAATTTATCCTACCAATTTCATTTTACTATCCTACCAATTCTGCTATCCTCTTATGTCTACCAATTTCGCATTTCAGACAAGTTTGGTTCATTTTACCTCTTTCCTAACACAACAGATAGCCAAAGTAATTCACCAAAACCAATTCACCAATAATTCATCCAGCATATACGCATTTCATCAAACATATACTTTCACACATATGCTTTTAAACATATAGACAACCACCACACATATACATTCAAACATTCAGGTAACCTAATCTGCCAAACCAACAATTGAAATATATCCTGCCAATTTTATTTTCTTATCCTACCATATCTCCTATCCTCTTCTGTCCTACCAATTTCACATTTCATACATGTTTGATTGATTTTACCTCTTTCACAACACAACAGATAGCCACAGTAATTCACCAAAACCAAATCACCAAAAATTCATCAAATATATAGGCATTTCATCAAACAGTTGGTGACCACTAACGGTTTCAACACTACAAAACCAATTCACCAAAAATTCCTACACCATCGTTTGCATACTAGTTGTTCAAATATATCCTGCCAATTTCATTCCCCAGTCCTACGAAATCTGCTACCAAAATTTCAGACATAACCTTCTATATTCCGTCCTACCACATGTGTAGACTTCCCCTACCGATTATCCCCAATCCGACCCCCTCATTACCCTTTTTTCCCCAATTTCTTACCCGACATCCCCTAACCCTTACCCATCCGTTTCCCACACCCACAAACCCTAATCTCACCCCAACTCCCCTTAACCGCAACTTCAAAGGCACCCATCCTATTTCATTCATTGGCTTGCTAGGCAACTGCAATGGCACCCCCATGTCTCCATTTCTTCAATAATCCGCCACTAACCGCACCCGCATGTCCCCAAAATCACAACTGAAATCACACATCAAGACTTGCTTACCTTCTTCTTCAACTGCTTACTGTTGTGAGCTGAATCTGCCATGTTTTATAGTAACTTTTATATCGTTTTCTGCATACATTTCATGCATTTAGGCTAAGATAGTACAGAATCTATGTAGTTTATGTTTATTTGCCAAATTATGGAATCTACACCAGTTTCTGTTTAATTTCGCAGAATTCGAGGCAAATTACAGCAGTTCTGAGAAAGGTCGGAAAAGCTCGGAAATCAACTACAGAAGTCCAAGGTCAAGATGCAGCGGAACCAGTCGAATCAAGCTAGGAACCCATGTTTACTCGATCTAGAGTAAACCTACTCGATCTCGAAGAACATGTCCGAGCACAGACCTTGTCGACTAGGCACTGAGTCAGAGACAACCCGACTCCCGGAACCCTACTCGATCTCGAGTATCCCTTGTCGAGATCGACAACACCAGGAGCGCCATGTCCAGAGTCGACGAGTTGTGCCATGTCGAGAAGCCGAAGACGGAGAAGCCGAGCAAAACCCTAGTCGATCTCGAGGAGCTTTGTCGAGATCGAGGACCCTACAGCACCAATTCGAGTCCGTGACGAGCACCAGTTCCTCGACATCACCAGCCACACATCCTCGACGACTTCCCAACTCGATCTCGAGTTGCTTAGTCGAGATCGAGGAGCCAAGGAGCACCAGTTCGAGCCTAGTCGAGCAGAGCAACCCGACCAAGTCCAGCCAGCCATGGTCGACGACAAAACCCTAGTCAATCTCAAGGAGGCTTAGTCGAGATCGACGAGCCGCGTTTCGAAGCCGCGTTACGCGGTTTGACTATCCTACTCGGTTTGGGAGTCCTTGGGACCGAAGGAAACCGAGTCTATCCGAAATCCATCAAATTCTATCTATGGAAGACAAGATCTATCAACATGAGAAGACTTACCTATTTAGATATTATTTCCCCTTTTTAGATTTAATTCATAAATTACATTTATTTATCTTTTTAAGCTTTTTAGATATAGATAGATGTTTCTATCCTTGAATAGCAAGGAATAGAAGGCTATAAATAAAGCCTTAGGGGCTAGTTTTTCATTCATTCAATCACACATTCAATTCCATTCAAGTAAGTAGGACTAGAGAGAGAGAGTTTGTGGCAAGCAAGGTGGAAAGGCGAAAGCGGATTTGTCTTGTTGGTTGTAAGCTTTCTTTACTTAATTCAATGCAAGTTAGTTTCTTTTGTTATTTGATGTCTTTCTTGATGATGAAGAGCGAGTAGTCCACCCACTTCTGGGGCTGGGGTGAGCCCGACGGTGGCCATGTAAGGTGATGCGGTAAAGGTCAGATCTTTTTATGCAATTCGTCTTCTATCCCTATGAGCATGATTCTTTTGCGAGAGTTGAAGGTGATCCTTGTTTGTGTTATTGAAGCGAAAGTGATCTTAATGCAACTTGGATTAATTATGTGAAAAGGGTTAGTAACAATTAGGGTTTATGCGAAAGCCTCTATTTTCCTATTTGTTAGTAACGAAAGTTATTTTGATGGAAAGCATGATCTTTTATGCCTTTATGTGTTACTTTGCATGGTTATCGTTGTGGCATTGATACCCTGGCTTTGGAAGTTCTTTATATATTGAGTTTATTTCTGTCAAAATCTGAGTTCTGTGTTCGAAGTTGCGATTTATACTTTCTGTGTTTTTAGTCGATCTAGAGCAACTGTTGTTGATCTCGAGTTAGTTGTTGGTCGAGATCGAGTAGGGTGTTGTCTAGATCGAGTTGCTGTTGTCGGATTTAGAGTTTCTGTTTCTGCTGAGTTTTGTCGATCTCGAGTAGCTATCGTCGAGATCGAGTAGTTCTGTGCTTTCGTTTGTTATTTCTATATTTCTTTCTTTTTTTCTTTGTTTCTGTCTTCTGTTTGCTTTTCTGTGAGATTTACAGCTGCCTGGGATCCGCTGACACGCTTCCTCGTGGATTCGATCCTGACTTTCTCTTACTACATTGGAGGGAGTCTTGTAATTATTTGCGTGGGCCTAAATCTGGTTTGAATTATTTTATTATATTTCATACTTGATTTCCTCCTCACAACAAATTGGCGCCGTTGCCGGGGAAGCTATCATTCGCGCCTTAGGTAGTCAGTTCTCACTTTTTCTTTGAGTTACTTTACATGTGTATGCGCGGTTTTGGTCAACCACCTGAGTTTGACGGCTTAGTCAAACCAGAGCGCCTTCTACACATCAGAGCTAAACTACAAAGAGCCATGGCAGTTGCAGAGACACAGGAACAGCTGATCGAGAGGCTCACGAGGGATCTAGCCGCCAGGGATGCTACTCTTGCCACTGAGAGAGCAGGCAGGCAACAGGAAGCTGAGCGTGCGAGGCAAGCAGAAGCTGAGCTTGCCCTATACCCAACCACTGTAGAGGATTATATGCACCCGACTCTCGTCGTGCCTGAATCGGCCATTCTAATCCCAGAAAACAACTATGAAATTCGCACTCAATTCCTTATTGAAATTAAAAATCATGCTTTTCATGGTAGATTTAATGAATGCCCTCTGCGCCATATTACCAACTTTACTGACATGTGTCGTACTCTTTCTAAACGTACCACCTTGGAGTACATCCTGATGAAAGCTTTTCGTTGGTCTTTGGCTGGTCCTGCAATGAAGTGGTTGGAAGGGCTGAAACCACGATCTCTCACAACATGGGCTCAAGTGAAGCAGGAATTTCTGAACAAGTTCTTTCCTCCTACCAAGACAGCACTCCTGCGCCAAAAGATCACATCTTTCAAACAGCAGCCTGGGGAGACGCTAGCAAAGGCATGGGAACGCTATAAGGATCTACTGCGATCCTGCCCTACACATGGACAGCAACCCTGCGTAGTTCAAGAGATCTTCTTCAACTCTCTGGACTTGGCTGCAAAGGACAGAATCAACACATATACTCACTATGAGTATCTAATAATGCCGCCTCCTGACGCATGGGCTGCTCTAGACAAGCTGACCAACTATGACAACAAGTATGGGACTCCAGTCAACTATGAGGAGAACCCCTACGCCAGGCCAGCACCATCCATGCCCTTATATGAGCCCCTTAAGGAGATTGATCTAGATGTAAGGGAGCAGTACTACAGAGACCAGAATAAGAAGCTCCTCAAACAAGTAAAGTATCTTTCTGTCAACCAGCCTTGTATTGAATGCGGATCACAGAGGCACACCACTACTGATTGCCCACACACAGAGCAAGTCAGGCTGGCAGAATACCATGAAGAGGCAGCTTACGCAGGGGGTCCCAATCGCTACATGGGGGACCAAAGGTTTCAGCAACCGCAATGGAACCAAGGTGCCCCTAGGAACCCCCTGCCCTACAGAGCTCCAGGACATCCGGAAAGAGACCAGAAAAAGGATGATCTACAAACTGTTTTAGAGGAAATAAGGAGAAATCATACAGAAACCAGCCAATTCTTCAACTCATTCTATACTCAGATTCAGGGCGTCAACTCTAGGCTAGGGGAAATTGATATATGGTGGAAATCAGTTGATACACAGATTGGTCAACTGGCAGCAGGAATCCCCAGACAGTCAGGTTCGCTCCCTGGATCTTCAGAACCAAATCCCAAAAGAAAGACTGGACACATCGCTGTTGTAAAACTCAGAAGCGTCCATCAACTACAAGAGCCAAAGGTCGGAAAGCAGCAGAACGAAGGAGACCAACAAGTCAACCAGCAGCTAGTCGACGAGCACCTGGTCGATCTCGAGGAGGGGCAACTCGATCTTGAGGAAACATTAGGCCAGCCTTCGTCTGCACGGCACAGTAACTCGACACCACAGAAACTGGCCGAGATCGAGAAGGAATGAAATGTCATCCTATGTCAAGTTCTTGAAGGAGATTCTAAGCAAAAAGAGATCAATGGCTGAGATTACAGAGGAATGCAGCCATTTGGACATACTGGAGAAGAGGCCAGATCCAGGTAAGTTTGCTATAACCATTGGATTTGGTCCATATAAAATTAATGCCTTATGTGATCTTGGAGCTAGTGTGAGTATAATGCCTTTAACAATTTGGTCCAAGATTAAGATAGGTGCCCTAGAGCCTGTGGATGCTAGACTTTACATGGCCAACAACACAGTGGTCATTCCAACTGGCATGGTGGACAATGTGCCAGTACAAGTAGGTAAATTCTTTGTCCCTGCTGATTTCCTAATTGTTGATATGCAAGAAGACCCTACTTGTCCAATTATTTTAGGAAGACCCTTCTTGGCGACGGTGGATGCCAACATAAGCGTGAGGAAAGGAGTGCTCACTTTCAACATCAGCGATGAGGTAATTGAGTATTCCTTTAATAAAACTGAAAGGCATACAGGTCCAATGGAAGAGGTAAAATCTATCTCAGTTGGCTACATCACCTGCGGGGAACCCAAGGTAAGAAATATGACCCCTGAGGAGCTGGAAAAGAGGGACATGGAGGCCCAGGTGTAGGAGATCAAGGCAATCCTAAAGGAGGACACTGAGAATCCAATCGACACAGACTAAGGTATGTCGTTATGGACTAACTATTTTTCGGATACCTTGACAGGAACCAAGTATGGGGTCAAAATCGACCAAGATTCCTCGACATCGAGGACTCTAGTTGATCTCGACCAACACCAGGAGCCTCCACCAGCACCAGCGTTGTCGAGCAGCAACACTGAAACACCAGACTCCTCGAGATCGAGTAGGGTATTCGAGATCGACCACCACTCTGCTGCCTCTACTTCGCCTTCCTCGACGCTGAAGCCACTAGAAGCTGAACCCTACAGAAGCTGAACCCTACTCGAGATCGACCAGCCTTGTCGAGATCGACCAAGCTTCCACGGCACCTACATCCTCGACCAACACCCAACCAGAAGGGCCAGGCTACTCGAGATCGACCAAGCATGTCGAGATCGACCAAGCTTCCTCGACTCCTGCATCCTCGAGCAGGTCACCACCAGAACCTGAAAACTCGTCGAGATTGAGTACCCCTACTCGAGATCGACCAAACACTATGGTCCCCGATTCCGTCTCTGCAAAGGTAAGCCAAGGCATGGATCTTTCTTCTCCTATTTCCATTAAAGATCTATCTATACATGGGAGAGGTTTGCCTTGGTATGTGCGCTTATGTAGGATATCCAATGATGAGCCCAAAGAGTATGAAGTTGGAGACAAGCTCTATGTCTCTAAATCAAAAGATCATTGGTTCCCTAACAAATTCAACAAGAAGAGGATGGGACCTTTTGTGGTGAACAAGATCCATTCTGGAGGATTGCAGCTGATGGACAAGAATGGAGTCCTATTTGAAGCCCAAGCTACATGGGCCCTGCAGATGCCACCTTGAGCTTAATAGAGAAAGTCGGCCTAGCGGCTATAAAATCTAGAGCTTGTAAATAAACTTTATTTTTTGGGACTTTTTGGACATTGTTTTGTTTGTTTTTGGTTTTGAACACTTTTAGTTTTTCTATTATGGGTATATGTCTTCTGCACTTTTCAGGTCCATGGATAAGCCATATTCATACCCGGCCCAGGCGATTCTTTCATTCAAAAATTGAGAGGCCCTGCACACCTGTCTAGTAAGTTTCTTTCTTTACCCTTGTTTTTATACAGTGAGGACACTGTAATGCTTAAGTATGGGGTGGGGGAAGGGCTTACTTTGTGCATATTTGCTATATTTGACATTATTTGTGTATATTTGGAATTTATTGCTTTGAATTGCTACATGGCTATTTTGGAATTCATTATTGATTTATGTGCTTATATGCATGTTTTCCAAAAGTTTGAAAAAATGACCCCCATTTGAAAATTTTGATAAATGTCATGGAAGCTTATATTGAACTCGACGATGCAAAATTGGATTCATTAGAGATATAGCATGAAATTGCCTAGTAAAGGGAAGTCACAATGAAGTACATATTTTCTTGAAAACCATGAAAGGAGGTAAAATTTGAAGTTGCTTTTGACATGTTGCATGATAAGAGGATGGAGGACTTTATATTTCCATATAATGCTCATATTGTTATATCCTAGCCTTACCTATGCTTATGCATCACAAAAGCCATAATATGCCTTATTTCAATTATTGCTCCACATGTTCTAAATATTTCCCATTCTTTACCTTATTTCCTATCCGGGGATTATGTTGAGAATGATGTCACATTATGGAGATTATTATATGGTTGTTGTGTTGTTATTATCATTATTTGGAGTTGGGTTGGAAATTGTTTGAAATATATGGAAAATTTAATGAGTGAAAGAAAATCCGATCACCTCAGGAGATAAAGGTAGATCGACCCTGCTCGCTGAGATAATAGTTTGGCGAGATGGGACACAGTGGTGAGGAGTCCAAAGCACTAAGTATCCGGGGCCATTCATGACACCCATGTTTGCGACTCGCCAGAAGGTAGTGCTGAGGTTAGAGAGGTAAAAGCATTATTATTGAAAAAAGCATTATGGAAGGTGATGAATCAAAAGGAGAAGGAATGTGGTATGAAAAGTTTGGAAATACTCCATTTCCCCGGATCATTGGCACCACATTGCCAGAAATTGCCCACCTTTAGCCTTTTACCAATCTACTTCTTATTGAGCTTAAATTAAAGTCCTCTTGATTATTAATGCTTTGTCATATGAATTGTTTTGCATAACCCTCCTTTTGTGAGTAGATGTTGCTTTTGTATAATTGCACATGCATGGATTTGTGACACTAGTACCTTTTCAAGGATGGTAATTAATTGCAGGGACATATGGCAATGAATCTGATATGTTGAGAGTTTTGATTTCTTCCCCTGAATGACAAATAAAAGTATTGCTTGAGGACAAGCAAGCTTAAGTATGGGGTGTTTGTTGTGAGCTGAATCTGCCATGTTTTATAGTAACTTTTATATCGTTTTCTGCATACATTTCATGCATTTGGGCTAAGATAGTACAGAAACTATGTAGTTTATGTTTATTTGCCAAATTATGGAATCTACACCAGTTTCTGTTTAATTTCGCATAATTCGAGGCAAATTACAGCAGTTCTGAGAAAGGTCGGAAAAGCTCGGAAATCAACTACAGAAGTCCAAGGTCAAGATGCAGTGGAACCAGTCGAATCAAGCTAGGAACCCATGTTTACTCGATCTAGAGTAAACCTACTCGATCTCGAAGAACATGTCCGAGCACAGACCTTGTCGACTAGGCACTGAGTCAGAGACAACCCGACTCCCGGAACCCTACTCGATCTCGAGTATCCCTTGTCGAGATCGACAACACCAGGAGCACCATGTCCGGAGTCGACGAGTTGTGCCATGTCGAGAAGCCGAAGACGGAGAAGCCGAGCAAAACCCTAGTCGATCTCGAGGAGCTTTGTCGAGATCGAGGACCCTACAGCACCAATCCGAGTCCGTGACGAGCACCAGTTCCTCGACATCACCAGCCACACATCCTCGACGACTTCCCAACTCGATCTCGAGTTGCTTAGTCGAGATCGAGGAGCCAAGGAGCACCAGTCCGAGCCTAGTCGAGCAGAGCAACCCGACTGACAGAGGATTTTCAGTCGCCTTAAATCCTATCAAATAAATCCGACTAACCTAACTAATGTAGTTCGGCAAGTACGGGTCGATCCCACAGAGAGTCAGTGATTTGTATGCAAGTCAGAGTGTGTCAACAAGAAAAAGAAACAAAGAGGGGGGATTATGATGATTCAGACTAACTAAGTAAAAAGCGAAAGGAAGCAAACTAAACAAATTGATTTAACAAATATGAGACAAATAGCTTAGGTCAATCAATCTCAGCAATCAGGTTTGTTCATTGATCATCGAAATCAAATAAATAACTTCCTCTTGAATACTTTGTTGTGGAAAGACTAGGTCTTTTGAATCCAATTCCTTATCAAAATTAGTTAACAGGACAAACAGACCCTGAAAACCCTAATTATCAAACAATCTTGAAACTATCAAGATTCAATTCAATAATCGATTAAGCTTAAAGGAAATCAACAAAGACAATCGACACGCACAACCAGTTATTGCATCGATTGCAAATCAATTCTCTATACAAATCCCTAAATCAACCAGTTTCAGAGATTTATACTTTGCTACACAATAATATAGATAATTCAACCAGAAATTACCTATATCTAGCTATAGATTATCATGAAAAGACATCAGTTGATCAGACTAACGGAAATTCACGAAAACCCTAAACAATCTAAGCAAAGAATTGATAATATTCAACGAAGAGTATTAAGAACGGAAATCTCACAATGAAATAGAAAACCTGAAGCTTCGATTAAATTCCCCGAGCAAAGGAATTTAGTTGTTTATTGTTGAAAAGAAATAAAAACAAAAGTCTCCCATGGTTCTTTTCCAAACCTCTTCGTTCTTCCACAAAAACTCCCAACTAAAACAAGACCTAAACCCCCTTAGTTGTTCCGCCCAAAACTATCGTTTCATTTTCCCTCTAATTACTTTCATAATTAAAATATAACACACATAATTGAATTAAGTAACAGCTGTCCCGGCCCACTTCTTGCAAATGCTACAAAGCTCGGGTACGCCATAAAACAACTCGGCCGAGTTCTTGACCTGCTCCACCCGAGTTACTGTTCAACAGCCCACTTGACGTCCAGATTTCAGTGTCTTAAAGGTCGAATTTGGAAAAGTCGTAAACACGAAAGCTGTAGGTCTTTGAATCCTCTTTCCAACAAGTATAAGTACGCCCCGTTCCGATAAATACAGCATTCAAACGACTCGTTTTAGTGCAGCGTCGCCAGCTTGGACAACTCCAATTGTTTACATGTTTAGCTCCTCTCCTCGGCTCTCGTTCTCTTCTATTTTCGTCCAATCTTCGAGCATTGGCTCGAGCTTAGCTTCACCTCTTTATAATCACCTGAAATCATGCACAAAACTTGTACATTCCGACTCTAATTGAAAAATAATGAAAACATGAAAACTACTTTAAACTAATGCATTTTACCCTACCTAAACACATCTAAATGTCTATATTAACACTACATAAATATGTCTTATCACCGACCAAGTCCAGCCAGCCATGGTCGACGACAAAACCCTAGTCGATCTCGAGTAGGCTTAGTCGAGATCGACGAGCCGCGTTTCGAAGCCGCGTTACGCGGTTTGACTATCCTACTCGGTTTGGGAGTACTTGGGACCGAAGGAAACCGATTCTATCCGAAATCCATCAAATTCTATCTATGGAAGACAAAATCTATCAACATGAGAAGACTTACCTATTTAGATATTATTTCCCCTTTTTAGATTTAATTCATAAATTACATTTATTTATCTTTTTAAGCTTTTTAGATATAGATAGATGTTTCTATCCTTGAATAGCAAGGAATAGAAGGCTATAAATAAAGCCTTAGGGGCTAGTTTTTCATTCATTCAATCACACATTCAATTCCATTCAAGTAAGTAGGACTAGAGAGAGAGAGTTTGTGGCAAGCAAGGTGGAAAGGCGAAAGTGGATTTGTCTTGTTGGTTGTAAGCTTTCTTTATTTAATTCAATGCAAGTTAGTTTCTTTTGTTATTTGATGTCTTTCTTGATGATGAAGAGCGAGTAGTCCACCCACTTCTGGGGCTGGGGTGAGCCCGACGGTGGCCATGTAAGGTGATGCGGTAAAGGTCAGATCTTTTTATGCAATTCGTCTTCTATCCCTATGAGCATGATTCTTTTGCGAGAGTTGAAGGTGATCTTTGTTTGTGTTATTGAAGCGAAAGTGATCTTAATGCAACTTGGATTAATTATGTGAAAAGGGTTAGTAACAATTAGGGTTTATGCGAAAGCCTCTATATTCCTATTTGTTAGTAACGAAAGTTATTTTGATGGAAAGCATGATCTTTTATGCCTTTATGTGTTACTTTGCATGGTTATCGTTGTGGCATTGATACCCTGGCTTTGGAAGTTCTTTATATATTGAGTTTATTTCTGTCGAAATCTGAGTTCTGTGTTCGAAGTTGCGATTTATACTTTCTGTGTTTTTAGTCGATCTCGAGCAACTGTTGTCGATCTCGAGTTAGCTGTTGGTCGAGATCGAGTAGGGTGTTGTCTAGATCGAGTTGCTGTTGTCGGATTTAGAGTTTCTGTTTCTGCTGAGTTTTGTCGATCTCGAGTAGCTGTCGTCGAGATCGAGTAGTTCTGTGCTTTCGTTTGTTATTTCTGTCTTTCTTTCTTTGTTTCTTTGTTTCTGTCTTCTGTTTGCTTTTCTGTGAGATTTACAGCTGCCTAGGATCCGCTGACACGCTTCCTCGTGGATTCGATCCTGACTTTCTTTTACTACATTGGAGGGAGTCTTGTAATTATTTGCGTGGGCCTAAATCTGGTTTGAATTATTTTATTATATTTCATACTGTATTTCCTCCTCACAACACTTACCTCCTCCTTGGTAGAGTTGAGGGTGAAATCGGCTTTCTTTCCTGCTTGTCGCTCCTCCTTTCTCTCCTCTGGTTTTTCGTCTCTCTCGCACTTCAAATGGCCGTTGTACCGTCTATGCCCCTCCTTCTTTTGATTTTATAAACTCTCACACATGAACAGTTACATTTCACCTCCTACACTCGGTCACCAACAGTGCAAGGAAACCGACCATTTTATTTGCAAAAGGTGGACCGGTCTAGTTTAGCAAATATTGGGCCTGCTATTACACTTTTGCTTATAGGCCCATTTTTTGGTCTAGTTTGTACCATTTCCTCTAAAAGTAAATAATATGTACAGAAACAATTTAAAGATAGAAGAGGGGTTCGCCCTTAAGTTCACAATAATGGTCGGTTTCTTCGCTCATCGAATCTCCTTTTAGTTACCTATGATCTAGTGATTATTTCGGTTTTTGGTTTATATAGACACCTAGGCCGCCTACATTATCACTATAGTGTCCTTTACACTCTAGCATGGGAGGAGAGTAACACTATGTCCCAAAAGCCTCGGCACTTAGGCACTATCACTCATGTCTCGTCGACTTCTCACTTGGTTGTCAACTCAGCCATCGCTTCCACTAGAAATGATATAACCTAGTTGTCGATGTTTCTACTTCATCAAGTATCCCGAACAATTCTTACAAGATGTGCTGGCTAATTAGGGATTAAGGCCAGCAAAAAATTGGAAAAAAGCACTTGAACCTTAGAGAGAGCTTCTCTCTCTAAAAACCCAAAACATATTTCACGTTCAACAACAAACACCAACACCACCAGTCCACCACAACCAACCTCCGCCCTTACCACCACCGGTCCACCACCACTACTACCAACATACGGGGAACAACCGAGATCTAACAATCTAAACCCCAAGGAACCAACATACGGGGAACAACCGAGATCTAACAATCTCAACCCCAAGGAACCAATTCACGAGGAACAACCGAGATCTAACAATCTCAACCCCAAGGAAAATCTTTCTTCAATTGCTATCTAAAATCTCTCTAGCTGGGAGTTTCTCTCACTAGAAAATCAAACCAACCAAATACATGAACAATAACCAACATCAAACAATAAGTAATCAACACAGTAACACCACCAACAAGGCAACAATAACTAAATCGTAGAAAACCAAAAACCAAAACTTCAAACTTACCATTCATCATCAACATCAAATATCATCACCAAATCCGGCTACCTTCAGGGGTGATCATCACCACTATTTGATCACCCATATCCTACCCTCGTCAACAACTCTATAATCAAAGTAAAACTATAAGTTATACTTCAACAACACAACAATGAAATCTGGGCAACAACCGAGATTTTAATCTCAACCCAAAATTATCAATTTATACACAATGAAAATCCCCTCTTTGGGAAACACCATACACCATCACCAAGGGAGATCCCCATCTACAAAATTGCCTAAAAGCTTGAAGCCACCACCACAAACTCACGTCGCCAATTTCCGCCTTCAAGGCTCCATCATCGGTTGTTGGAATGAAAGTGGAAGAAAGAAAATATGGAAGTTACAAATCTGAAGGTAGAGCAAGAAGGAGTTCAAGCAGGAAGAGAGCAACACGTTCTTTCATTCATTGCGTTCTGGAAAAAGAGATACAAGCCTATTTATATAAAATACTTTAATACAAAAGACTTGGGCTGGGTCTAGCCCAATACAGAAAACAGATAATAGGCCCATATGCTAACATCGGTGCACCTGGCCATCACCTTTCACCGGTGTTCCATCGTGGCTTCCCTGGTTGCTATCCGCCCAAGAGTTTCGTTCCCGGAACCCTAACCCCCAATTTCTGAAATTGATAGACATCCCATCACCCGTTTCCATCCTTTCCCTCACCGACGACCTCTTGTCTCGGGCTACTATCGGTCGCCTTGGTGGCTGATGGAATCCGGTTCGCCGCAATACTTGGCGCTTCTTTTGCCATCTTCGATTCCATCCTCTTCCCTCAAAATCCTCAGTCGCGCCCCACAACCCCATCGCCACCACAACCCACCGCCATTATCTTCCTCACCGGAAACCTCTTGTCTCGGGTTTCAATCGGCCGCCTTGGTGTCTGATTGAATACGGTTCTCCTCCATCCTCGGCGCTCCTTCTGTCGGCAACGATTCCATCCTCTTCCCTCAAAATCCTCAGTCGCAGCCCCTAGCTCCCTCGGCCTTCGCAGCCTTGACCCCGCTGCTAGTCGCTCCGGCCTTCCTTGGGCTCCAAGGAGATCGAGATCTCCGAGGTTCTCCCTGTTCTGTCGTGAGTCTCGTGACTGTCTTCCTTGGCCCCCAAGGTCGAATGACCCCCCCCCCCCCCCCCAAAAAAAAAAGAAAAAGAAAAATCCTAACCCTGTGTGTATATATACATTTTTATATATACACCGCCCTCTCCTTTTTTTTTGACGCAGAATAAAGATTAGGTCGGGTCTGCCGCCGCAGAAGTCCTTCCTAGCGCATCCTTGTGGATGAGAACAACAAGTTCTGGATCGTCGTCGCAGCTGTCGTCGGCAGGGGAAGCATGTGCACTGCGAGCGAGATAGTCAGCCACAACATTCGATTCCCTGAAAATATGACGAATAGCTACATAAGAGAAGGACGAAGTATCTAAAAGAATGTCAGATTGTAAGAGCTCGATATTCCAGGGGCATTTCCAATCCCCTAGCAGAGTTTTTATAACTATAAGATTATCACCCTCGATCAGAAGATTATTGATATTCAGATGTTTTGCTTGTAAAACGCCCATCTTAAGGCCAAGTTTTTCGGCATAGGCCACCGAGACATTGATACAGGTATCCCTACCCATGGCTACCACATCACCCTGCCAGTTCCGGATAACGGAACCATAAGACGCAGAAGAGTCATGTCTTACAAATCCATCAAAATTCAGCTTGTAGCAATGCATTGATGGTTTATCCCATTGCCCAGAACGAGGACAGCACCGTCCCGACGCAGCGACCGAGGTATTGAGTCCTCCTGAAGAAAGCTAAAGGTAACCACGAGGACCGACATGGCCCCCCAACAGACACCTCCCCTTCTAAGATCTTTGTCTGTTTCCAACATTGGGTAAAAGATGTGTAAAAAATTTCCATTTCCAGAATGGAGACTTTGTCAGTGTGATTAAACGCTAATTGGTTTCTGAAAAACCAAATAGACCACCAAGAGCAAGCCAAAGGGCCCAAGTTTTTTAAACCCATCGCCATCTCCTTTATTACCTATGATTGGGAATTTCTTTCTTAAATACTCCATAATAATTAAATATTTCTACAATATTCATAACAAACCATTAAAATATATTTTCTTGGTTGAGCAAATCATGTCGCAAGGATTTTTGCCCCGATTTACTCCGAAGCGTCTATTCGTTCGATTCTATTGGTGGTTTCTATTTGAGCTCTATGGTCTTTTTCTACCGTCGTGCGAGAGGTCATGGACATGCTCGAGGTCTGACGGCTCGCCAGCGATCGAGTCAATATTTGAGATCTCCACTTTTGTTCCCTAGGGATCCCCTGCGTTGCCTCTACCAACTGTCAGAAGAGTCAGCTCACATTTTCCCGGTTCCAACATCGTTCGCCTCTGCTAGGATCGGCCTTCGTTCTCTAATTTGCTCGTGGTGTATTTATCTTTGTCAATTTTCTTGTATTTTCGGTTTTCTTTCATTACGGATTATCAGTTGTCGAGCTTCTCGGCCTCTTGACTCATTGGACTTGTTCGGTGAGTTGAATTATTTCCAGTTAAAAAAAAAAAAGTAGCTAACTGATGATCGCCTTTTTAGCCTTTTATAATCTTAGTGCGATGTGATTCTAGATACAATCAACAAAATTAACAATAACAACACAAGGACGATGGAAATAAATATAGAAAGAACTAGGAGTCTAAACTTTCGACTCAACCAACCATGTCTTGAATCAACGGCGAAACCGAAGAGAGTTAGCAATTCATGAACTTACCAACACTCTAAACTTCCAATCTTCAAATGCTTTGTAGGAAAACTAAATGTAAATTGTATTGAAAGGTAAATCTGTTGTGTCGATGGATGGATCCACTCGGCCTAAGAGCTTTATATAGACCTTGACAAAAACCTAGTTGGCTTAGAAAAGGATATAATTAAATCTCATAAAGAAATAATATTATCTTAATTGGATGAATCATAAACCTAATTGATAAACTCCAATCTAAATGGACAAAGTATCATCTAGATGGATAGGGTTTCAGCATAAATTGATAGACTTTAGCCTTGGATGGATAAACTTTTTTTACTTGGATCCCAAGGAAACTAGCCGGTGCAAACCCTAGTTGCCGCTGCAGCGCACGCTCACAAGGAAGATCCACACACCTGCACATCTTTTGTCCTATTAAGCGCACTTCCGTGTAGATGGGCCGCACTCTCGTGCATCTTTCGGCCTTAATTGATTCTTTTGCTTGTCTTGCCTTGGTCCTGACGTTCCTTGGCCTCGGCCTAGGTCTCCTTTGCTCCCATTTCTGCATAATTTATTTACCATCCAACCTCGAACCTACGATATGCAAATAAACACTAAAAACGCGTCGATTCCGAACTCGACCACTAGAATGATAGAATATGGAATGAACACTAAGACATTTGATATTTACAGTTAAACTAAGCTAAGACTATCCTAGAATGCCTATATAAAATACGAGTTATCAACAATGTTGCAATATTTATGCATTTTCAATGACGTGATATTTACAATTATTTTTTTTATTTATACTCTATGTTGTTATATCAAGATTGAAAGTCAGCATACAGTTGTGAAAAAAATACATGGGGTGGGGAGTAGGTAGTTTGGACACGGTGTTCCAGATGATGTACCCGCAGATTGAAACGACAATCGTCCAACTAAAGGCACTATTTAAGCGCTCAAGGACTAATGTACCAAATGAGATTTCTAGTATGCAGTGCTTTAGGCATCTGAAGAGAAATTGTTCAAGGTATGTGTTGGATATGATGGTACAACAGTATACCTCACCCAAAAGGCAAAAAGTGCAATTTGTCGTTGCAATTTGTCGATCACACACGGGCTTCCGTGTGGACATCAAATCGTGGCATACGTGAAACAATCTTATATTATTAGATTGGGCGCAATTCGTCCACTATGGAGAACACTACGATTCCTAGAGACGGATGATGTTGACTTTGAAGTGAATGTTATGAGAAGGTATGAAGATCAGACGAAAGCTGAATTTGATAAGCAGTTTCCCACAATGTCAGTTGAAAGGCAAATGTATGTTATCGCATTGTTGGACAACTTTTTATACCCAGGTAAAACTTCATTAAAATATAGTTTACCACTTATATACAACAAAATACTATAAATATATGAGTTTTTATGGGAACCATACCGGTTCTTCGAACTTGGTCACACCTACAGGCAAGTTCTAAAAAGCTCTAGGCAGATCCTAGGCCGTGAGGGGTCGCTTAGCGCCTAGGTAGTACCTAGGCGGTCAAGGAGGGAGCCTAGACGTGCCTAGGTGTCTACCTAACTCTAGGCAAAAAAGGGTCGCCTAGCGCCTAGACGAGGCCTAGGCGGCGTCTAGGCGGGATTTTAAAAACATTGCTGGCTACATAGGTTCACACTAGGGGTCGATGCAAGGTCACATCTTATGATCAATTGAAGAGTTGGCACAAATGTGGTGGTTATGCGGTTTTGAAGAAGAAACCAACTCCTTCATAGTGGAATGCACAAGGTCACAAAGTCTATTGACATCTCTTCAGTCCCCATATTTTTAGACGGTATTGTTCCACCACCGATGCAGTATGTGTATCATAGAAGATCAACAAATCAGATATATCTAGCCCTCCAATTTCATTTTGAATCAATTTCATTTTGATTAACGATCCCGATTTCTATTTATCACCGATGTTTCTTTAGCTTTCACTGCACCTTTGTCTTTTGAACTCGATGCTTTTTTTCTTGCTTTTACTTCAAATCTTGCTGCACTTGCCATGGAAGCGGTTGACGGATTTTCGTTATCACTTTTTGTGCCCGATGAGTTATTTGTTTCATCCACACTATTCTTACCCCATTCCCGGGCAAAAGCATCACAATGACTTGACCATGTACCACATTTACTTATCAGTCATCTGCATATTGGTAATTAAACAGAAAACCATTAATCTAGCGTTTTTCACTTAATGAATACAAAATTCATTATAAAACTAAACAAACACTTTGCTTTACTGATACTCGGCAAAATCTATCGAGCAAGCAAAATAACGAAACTCAGGCCACATTACCGAGCTACTTGCATACACTCGGTGAAATCTGACGAGCTAAAGCATAACACTCGGCACAAATCTTCGAGAATCAACCCATCCGCCCAAATCTGCCCAAATCTGATAAATTCAGACCAAATTCATTCGATTGATTACAATAAAGATACTCTAACTACTATGGCAACAACAACACACAATAACATTTCCTAATTTCGAAAGTATACAAGCCAAAACACACAACTACGCACAGCTCCACCCAGTGCACCAAGCCATACATTTCTCCTTGGCTAGATTCGCTGAGTAGAAGGCCTGAGCTCGACCCAAACAATGAACTTGTTTCAAACCACTCAAAATCCACTTTAATATAAAATTTTCAGGCCAAATTCATCTCATTCATTACAAAATAAATACTCTAAATACCATGAATCACCAAAAAAAAAAGTAATAAAATTTCTCAATTTTGAAAGTCAAGAAATGAAAACAACAACCTACACACAACTCGACCCAGTTGACCGAGCCTAAGCTCGGCTAGATTCGCCGAGTTTAGAGTGTTTCCCCGACCCAATTTCCCGAGTGTATGTCTACCCTAAATCCCGCTGAATCAACCATGTATGACCAACATTGGCACCCAAACATGTAAATATAACCCTACTATCACGATAGAAGCAACAAAACACACACACACAAAAACAGTTGAAAATCGATTAAGATTTTGGATTTTAAAATTCAATCAAAATTCAAAAACATCAATTTATATGTCGAATCCATCTGAAATCAATGCGATACATTATATAGGATAATATACCTTTGTTTTTTTATAGATCGGTATAGATTTCGGCAAAAAAAATACTCTTAACAAAAAGGTTGAAGATGATTGGATGGGTTGAACTGTTGAAGGATGAGGCAAGGACTATTAAAATTTAGGGATAAAAGTAAAAAAAAATTTATCTAAGGTCAATCCATAATTATTTTATAAAAAATCAATAAGACGACTTAAGTTCAATTGCGTAGAGTATCTTGTCAATAGACAAAACACATCGGCAAATCTTCCCAATAGAGAAAAACACCAGCCCATTTGTTCTTACTCTAATGGGAAATGTATACAATCCATTGGCCCATAAGTGCACCCATTGCCATGGCAGTTTGAACATCTTTCATTCCTCTGATGGGTTACTGTTCAAGTGCCACAAAATTCAAGCACCGCCAAGAAGATGTGATCTCAAGAGTGCCTGCACAGCTACAACCTTTACATCCACATGGACCACAACCGAGACAGGTATTTACCGGGCCTCGCCATCAGTTAAGGATGAAACACAGAGCGAAATAAATGACCCGATTAGTTCCCGCAAAGTCCCACCGGGATCAATTCTAGCAAAGAACCTGTTGCCAGAGGAATCTCCCACAAACCAGCTCCTACCTTTTCCTTCCTTAGTCGCTGGTTCTCATCCAAGAGGCACACATGAGCATTAAGACACCCAAGCAAGGTCCTCATAGTTCTACTTACAACGACGATGCATATGATGAAGCAAGTCCGAGTTGACAACCTTGGAAACCTGTTGTTCTTAACAGCAGACAGGCAACTTGGTGCAATGGGTCCAAGTTCTTGGTAAGTTCTGCTCATCGTCAACTATAGCTAAACACGAAGGACATAATAGAAGATGGATAAAAGTGCTGACAGAGAGTACAAAAGTTTCCAAGATGACAAGTCAGACAAAAAACAAAGGACACAAATAGGCTACAAAAGTAGTAATAATCATTTGTTTTTTCTAGCAAGTCTTCAACATTTAGTGAGGTAAAAACCTGATTCATTTGGCATCATGGAGGACTCGCGCTTGTGTGCCGATTCTGACAGGGAAAACTTGGCAACAATCTCGTTCTCACTAATTACCTTTCATGCTCATCTCCATCCGCTTCAAATCCAACGCCATACGATCATTCTCAAGCTTCATCTTCTCGTTTTCCATCTTCAGCTTCTCCAGTTCCCTATCCTTTTTCTTGCTGAATTTCTGCCACTTAAACCGCTGCCTCTCAAGTTCCAGCATCTCTAACTCAAGTTGTAGCTTCTGTTCCTGCAACTGAACTGACCGAGATTGGATCCACTGCTTCTGCAACCAAGCTGCCTTTGGCCCCTCCGATAAAGCAAGATTCATATCACCGGGTGGATTTTGTGGTTGAAGAAAATTCTTGTTAAACTCCTGCGAGCTGAAGGCATTTTGAAAACCCATATCTTCAGAGCCCTGTCCTAGTCTTATCCTCTTAGAGACATCTGCAGTAACCCCATATGTACCCCTGCAGCGATTCTCCTCATATTCTTCATGATCATCACTTTCCGAGTCATGGTCATCATCATCAAGATCATCAGACTGGTGCCTCCTGGAATCACCAGCTTCATGGTCCTCTCTGCTTCGAAGTGCCAGTTGCAGGGACCTCTGCAGTGCTGGATCAGGAGGTAGATGCAATCTGTTGTTATTATGATACGAACACATCTCTTCATAGAACAAATGTTTTGAACTCAAGATTTTCCTAACTTCATCCTTCGCTTTATCAGACAGGTGATCCATCATGTCCATGAGAGCAGGATTCTCCACAACTTGACAAGATGTGCCACGCCCGAGGATATCATTCAGTTTCTTATACCTCTTGTTTAGGTCATTGAATTTATCCTCACACTGCTGGGGCGACACATAGTATCCCCGCTCAGCCATCACTTTCGAAACCGACTTCCATTTTCCCTTCTTCTGCAGGTTTGCATATTTCCGCCTCCCTCCAGGCCCGTGCTCAGACGCAGCATCCTCCCCAATATACGATACAGCAGTAATCAAAAGCTTCACCATGGAATCGGTCCACTTCACACGCTGCCAAACGGTTGCTTTCTTCCCCTTTCCTGGCTCATGAGGGCCATCAGCCCCTTCCTCATTGAAGCTCGGTTCATCCTCATCACTAGCCGAATGCTTCCCTCTATCCATCTTGTTGAAATCAACCATGGCGTTTGCCTGATCGCGGTCATGAATGTGCCCCATTGTTAGAGGGAAAACATCATGGATTGATTGTTGGGGCATTGAGCCTTGAGGAAGCTGGTGGTGTTGCACGCCGTGTGGCTGCTGCTGATGGTGGTTGATCCGCATCGAACCTTGCAGATCGAGGCTGCCGAATGCAGAACCACCCGGCATCATACTCCCCGTTGATAAATTACCCTCCATTTTTACACCACCAATTGCAAGACAGAATTTCAGCAGAAAAGAAAAACCCCTCTTTTCTCTATCCTCTATACAAACCCTAATTTCAGTACGGACTTCAATTCACCTCGGGAAATCCTCCCAGTTGATCGAGTCCACAACAATCAAGGGCGAATTGCAAAACTAACAAAGACTTCCAATTGCAAAGGCAGCAACAAACCCATTCCACAATCATCCAAATCAAGACAAACAAAACCCTAGAAAGTCTGAAACACGAGATCTCCCCGCATGTAACACAAAAAGGTGCCAGATTTTACCACCCAAGTTTATCAAAAGGGAATAAAATCAGAAACCCACATGGAGATAAAATCAAAAGGGGCAGAAAAAAAGGCACCGAAACAAAATCAGAAACCGATTACACAGATTGAAAGGACTAGCACAAACTCATCACATCTGCGCTGTAAAGAACCAACCTTGATTCTTCCAATCACAACTGCTTCCATGGTGTACACACGAAACCCAGTTGGATGCAACCGAAACTCTCCACCTCTCTCTCTCTCTCTTTCTCTCTCTTTCTCTGCAAGTTGGCAAGGCCGAGATCTACGAGGAAGCAAATAATGTGGGGATTGAAGAATTTATGCATATAAAAAATGGAAGCCAATAAGAGGGTTTGTAGAAGCGAAATACATGCTCGGAATGGGAATGGGACTGTGGAGACGAACAAATTTGAAGTGGGTCCCTGTATTGTGCTTGTTTTCTTCTGCTCGCCCATCCTCAACTTCACACGCATTCACGCACGCTCCCTTCCCATCGTCGTCACTCGTCACATTTCTCCGTCTTTCAGGGAAAATTTACACTTGCATAAAATTATAATTTTCTCACTTTATACTTTACATTTAGGGTAAATTTCTTTACTGTCCCTAATATTTTACCTTATCTCAAATATATCACTTAATTTTTCAATTGTGCTATTTTTTTCCAGAAATTTCGTGAGGTACCCTGAGATATTGCAATTTTCGTGAGATATACAACTTTTTTACATATTTCACGTGGTACCCCTGAGGTTTTTAATTTTTTCGCCACGTGCCCTTCCATGTTAAATCTAACGAATCTAGTGATGTCCCGTTAGTTTCCAATTTTGAAATTAAAAAAAAATGAAAGAAAGAATGGACAGACAGAGAAGCGAAGAGAGAGCGAACCGTGTGAATATATGGCTTGTTTTAAAGACTAATTGAGAAAACTCTCTGACCTCTCTCTCTAGGTTTTCTAGAGAGAGGGAAGAGTCAAAACCGTCTTACAAACACTTTCGTTCACAACCCCTCTATGGCTCAACCCGAATTTCAATTGGCTAATCTCCGCTCTCCGATCGCGGTTGCGTCAGCCTGGCTTCGGCCGTCTCCGATCTGGCAAGCCCATGTGTTCTACGTGATTCAAACTCCCTAGGCCTTTCTCACTTGGCTTCGCCTTGGATCTCGTCTTCATCTCTCCTCCTGGGCTATTTCGGTTCTAGTGAGGTCTAATTTGTCCTCCGTCCTGTCAATTGGGTTGGGGCTTCTGGTCTGGTGTGGTTCCTCTTTGCTCTCGCTCAATTCTCTTGCCCGTTTCGCTGCTTTGCGGGGCTGTCTGTGAGTGGGTTGGGCTGGCTTAAGGTGCCTCTCCGCCACCGGGTCTCCACTATTGGCTGGTGCGCCCTTTTGTCTTCAAGTTTCTTGTATTCCGATGGACTTGGGTCGGTGGCATGGCTGCCTTTGGTGGTCAGCGGCGGCGGCCTCGTCCCTTTGTCTTCCTCTCGCCATCAATCTCCCTCCACCCTTGCCGTGTTGGTTGTCCTGGATCTGTCATCCTTGCCGTGCAAGGTGGTCCTGGTTCTGTTTTGCACGCCAAGTTTTGGCTAATGTGGACTTTCCAACTTGATGTGCAAGTTTGTGGAAGATCTTTTGACTTTTAATCAACATTTTCTCTTTATATAAATACTGTTATATATAAATATTTTTATATATAATTTTATTTATATATTGATGGGATTGAGTATACCCACTCGATAGAGCTTGAAATAAATTTCCGAAAGGGTCTTGACAAATTCCCCCTCTCTACGATGGTGGTTCACGGCAGTTGTTCTGGTTGTTCTTGGCGGTTCTGATCTGAGTTGGGGCTCGTGCGTCCGGTGTCGGGTTTGGCTGGGGTCGTGGCAGTGTGCATCATGACGACTCCGTATTTCGGAAATTTTCTTGGAGGTTCTTCTTCATCGCCCACATGAGGGACTCCTGATGTACCGCTGGCCAGCGGTGTTATCTCTTGATGGCGCTTGGCTCCGTTCTGTCTTCGCTGTCCTCAACTTTTATGGATTAGGCTCGCCTGTTCTTCTTAGTGACTATTTGTTTACCATCTTTGTATTGGTCTCTCGATGAGTCAGGGCTTTCTGGCCATGGAATTATTACCTTATGAAAAAAAAAAGGGAGTGAACCCAAACACCCAACCGTCGTCGTCACCCTGCCACCGGAGGAGGAACCCAAGACATCCAACCACTACCGCCGCCACCAATCTTGTCCATCCACCCCTGATTGGAGCCTCGAACGGTGTCGTTGACCAGTCGAAACAGTCCAACTCTCAGCCACGTTTGGAGATTTAATCCACAAAATCTCCCAAGGCCTGGGTTTGGAGATAGCTTAATCGACAAAACCTGAAGCCAAATCCACAAAATTTCACCAAATTGGAAGTCAGATTTGCTGTGGCGAAGTTCTCTTAAAAGGCTCCTGAAAAGCTAGGGTTCAATGACGACTGGGGGACGAAGGCTCCTAAAAAGCTAGGGTTTTGAAGCGGCGAGGTTAGCAGGGAGTGCGGGGACACAAAACCTGATCCACCATGGTCAGAGACGAGTTCGGCCCTTGGCTGGCTTAGCTTGGCGACCACCTTCGAGTAGCAGCGAGCGTTCTCTTCTCCTTCGATGCTCCTCCCGCCTCTGCGTCGTTGGCCTCGTGGCCGCCTGCTACTGCTCCTCTCGCCTCTACGGCCGCCGCTGCGCCTCCCGCCTCTGCAGCCACTGCCACTCCTTCACCTCCTTCCCTGTTTTCCAAGGCGGCCTCAAGAAGACTGTCCCTATCCTTCACTTCTGGTTATTTCTTTCTTTTCTTTTCTTTTTTATAATTGAAACTAACGGAGAATCACTAGATCCGTTAGATTCAACATTGAAGGGTACGGGGCGAAAAATTGATAACCTCAAGGGTATCACAGGAAATATGCAAAAGAGTTGTATATCTCGCGAAAATTGCAATACCCCAGGGGTACCTCGTGAAATTTCCGTTTTTTTTTATATGTCACTGACTTTTCAATTGAGCTATTAAAATTAGGAAAAAAAATATTTATATTATGTCCCAAATGAGTTGTCAACTTATCAAACAATCAATTAAAAACACTTGTCTCAGACGTGCAAAAATTAGCGCAAACGCTCTCTTTGAGAGCTTGGAAAAAAAAACCTTTTTGGGGCTTCTTCATCCTTCTCCTCCGGGATCCAATCCTCCTCCGGGAGCCATTAGCACCTCCTTCGCGAGCCCAAATCTTCTTCGGGAGTCACCACCTTGCCCTTGTAACCATCGATCGCCACCAATGGTATAACCATCCACCGGATGGTAACATCTTTCAATGGCTAAACTCCTCTCACATGGTCACCGCCAGTAATTAACACAAGTCCTCACTAATCCAATTAATCTTCCACTAATCCCTACCAAATATTGCCTGACCTCCTTCTAATTTCAATTTGAGTGATACCATAACATGTAATCATTTACCTTCTTCACATAGTCGTCGTCGATACTGGACTCTTCCATTCAACAATTCTGGCACTGAGGACGTTGTCTCTTTCGATTTCCTCCTCGGTGCTCCTTGTAAATCCGAAAATCTTGGTCTTGAATGTTGCAATTTGAGAGTCTATTATGGATTTGAAAGTAAAGATCCATGGAAAACCTCCGTCGGGAGCCCCAAACCACCCGTTTGGGGGTCTCTAAAGTCTTGCTTTTGGCTGTTCCCCTTGTTCTGCAGGGCTGGTGATTAGAATTTGTAAAAGATGAAGTTTTGTGGTTGGGTTTTTGTTCCATCCTGAAATTTCAGGAAGCGGGAAAATCTCCGGCTATCGGGGTTGGTGGTATCGGCCTGCTCTTGCTTGGGTTGGGCATTCTTGGCTCTAGCTTGGATTTAGGTCCATGGTTGTTCAATCTGCAGCCTAATTCCCCCTTGTCGCTTCGTTCCCGGCTAGCCGGTGGCTTTTTAGGGTCGAAAGCAGCCTCTATCTGGTGTTTTCGACTGTCGTTGGCTACCCTCTATCCGACCTTGTATCCATTGTGTCGTGGTCCTCTGTTTTACGGGATTCGAGGCCGCCTGTCATCCCGTCGTCCTCCCGGTCGTCGGCGGTCTCTTGCTCCTTGTCGTGCACGGTTGGTGTACGAATTGCAGAAGGCTTTGGCGTGCAAGGTTAATCTTCCGCCTTGTACGCAAAGGACGGAAAAAAGAAAAAAAAAGAAAAAAGAAAAAAACCTTTGCCCTTTGCTTCAGGCCTGTCTTGGGCCCTAAGGGGCCCGGTTTGGTGAGTCTAGCCCATGTGGGTCCATAGCTTTGTCTTTGACCTTTGAAAATTGGTTTAAATAAATATAAAATTATAATTGGAAATAATAATAAATAACTATATTAAATAATTTCCGGTCGGGTTAGCTATTTTCCGCTTGGGTTTCTGGTGCGTTTCGATTCAGGCGATGTGTGGCTCTACGTTTGGCGTGATTGGACTCTCTTTCCGCGTGATGGGGTTCTGACAGTCGGAGTCGGGACAGGTTGGGGCCGTGGCAGTGTGTATCAAGGCATCTCCTTTTTCCGGAAGGCTGTTTCCTTGGGGGTTCGTCTTCACTGCCCACATGTGTCTCCTAATGTGCCGCTGGCCTGCGGTGCTGCCCCTGAGGAGTGCTTGGCTTTAGTCTTTTGTTTACGTCCTCATACCTTTCGGTCTAGTTGTTTTTAGTTTCACTTTTGTAAAGTGTTATAGCTTGTATCTGGAACCATCTTTGAATTTTGTGTTTGTTTAGACGGTTTTCCGTCTGCCGACTTATCGGCCTTCGAGGGTCAGGTTTGTCTGACCTCGAATTTTTACCTAATCAAAAAAATACTTGTCTCAGTGGTAAAGAAGGGGTTGAAGTACGCACGCATGCCTCCCCCTTTTCGAGTATCCCTCCCCGGAGCCGAACCCTAAATTTCGGACCTTTCGCCTTCAATCATCCATATTCAAGCTCCAATCGACCCTGATTTTGGCCAATTTTGTGCTCCCGTCCTCGTCTATCCCCATTTCATCGCTCAATTTGGAGCTTTCCGGAGCCCCGTGGCTTCGCTTGGTGTGGAGTCACCTCCTCTGGTCTTGCTTCTCAAGTCTACTCCCATGGCGATTTCGTGTCAGGTCGGCTAGTTTCTAGTATTCTGGACTCGGTTTCGCCTCTGTCTTGAGTCCCTGGTGTTTGTCTCCGTCCACTTGCGGTGGTTTTTGGGTCTGGCGACCCATTACCTGTTCATCGGGCATCTCTCCTTCCGTCGTTGCTCCTCTGTCCCGGTCGAGCCTTCGTCGGTGGGATGTGGTGGGTCGACGGTCGGAGCCTGCAATTTTGGTTGGGTTTCCTCCGCACTGTGTTCCACCTCGAGGTTTCTCTCGCCGTAATCTACTTCGCCGGCCACCATCGTCGGAGGTTGGGCTCACCTCTACCGTCGGTCGGTCGAAGCTTGGGTTCCTTCCTTGGCGTGCAAGGCCTACGGCTTCGCTTCCGTTTAGTGCTTGGCGTGCAAGGATTAGATTTTTCCTTGCACACCAAGTTTGGCTTTGGTAAAAGGAGGAAAAATAATATAATACATTATATATAAATATATAAATAAATATTTATTTATATATTTATATATATATATTACCCGAAAGCTTCGTCCAAATCCCTCCCGGTTTTATAAATATATATTTTTATATTTATAAAATCGAGAGAATGCCATGGCGACTATGTATTCCGGAAAACGTATAAACGCACTCGAAAGGGTAGTCCAAATTCCGAAAGGGTCTTGTCAAATTCCCGAAAGGGCTTACCGGTGCCGGGTCTGGTTGGGGTCGTGGCAACGTGTATCATGGCGACTCCGTATTCTGGAAATTTTCTTGGAGGTTCGTCTTCATCGCCCACAAGAGGGACTCCTGATGTACCGCTGGCCAGTGGTATTATCTCTTGATGGCGCTTGGCTCCGTTCTGTCTTCGCTGTCCTCAACTCTTATGGATTAGGCTCGTCCGTGCTTCTAGTGACGGTTTGTTTGCCGTCTTTATGTTGCACCTTTTTATTATTATGATTGTATGTTTGACGGTTCGCCGTCTGCTGACTTTGTCGGCCTCTACATGAGTCAGGTCTGTCTGATCATCGAATTTTTTTTCAGCCCCATTTCATCTCGTATACGCTTTGTTTGCTCAATTCAACCTCCAAACGGTGTCGTTTTTGGTCGGTTCGACTGGCAAAAAGTCACGTACCCACGCTTAAATTGACTAGGATTGCATACAAAAAAGGACCTCTATACTCACCAATGAGCATGACCTTAATTAGAGGCTTTAATATGAAATGTTAAGACTAGAGTAGCTCAGTTGAAAGGTTACATATATATATTTGGGATAAAGTTAAAACGTTAAAGACCATAGAAATAATTTACCCTTAGGTTAAAGAAAATAACTCGGAAAGGCAATTTTGCTCATATATAATTATTAGGATAGCTTTCGGTGGAGAAATTGATCAAAATTAACCAGTTATGACATAAAGGAGGGATTGTGTACGTTTCAAACCAACCATTTATGTAATTTATGCAGATCAAAGGAATAAGAAAAATGATGTGAGTGAAATTTAGAGAAAAGATGCAAATTAAACCATGAAAAGTTCACCGACAACATAAATTAATTAATTTTCTTGTGAATTCCAATGACTGGAAGCGAATTTCAATTGAGCTTAGAGGATTTCATATATGGTAAATAATCCCCAACTTATATTAGAAATTATTCATATTTCTGAAAAAAAAAACATTCAAATCAACTTTTATAATTTAAAGAAAATATTATTTTAATTTACTTTTTCCACTTTAACTTAATGAAAATTTGGTATTCGCCTAATTAAATGGGTGGTTTGACTGCAAATGTGATATCTATTGCAGAGTTGTAAGTGTTATGGGCAGTTTTATGCAAATTAGATATTTAAGTGGCAGTTTCTTGAAGTTTTCCTTTACATGTGTATATTTTGAATAGGTAACCTTTTTTTATATGGGGGGAATACATTTTATAAAGATGCAAGTTGGAGATTGCAACTTGCGTAGTCATCGGCTGCCAGCCCCTCATTTGATAATGTTTAATTATGATGATTCGGTAGAATATTTATCTGTATATATATACTGATTGAAATTTAGGTCATTTGACAAATCCTCCTAAACTATTGGGAGATTGTATTTATTTTGGGACATATATAGGATACAATTATTTAGGAAGAAATTTTCTCAATGTCTTACTGACATACGTCATTATTAAATATCAATAATTGTTTATGCTACGCCATTATTAAATTAAATATCAATAATTTTAGATTTGTGTAAGAGCAAACCCTTTGAATTGACCTTTATTTATTGTTTTTATAGATTTGTTTTCTTATACGGAGTATTTATTTTGGGAAATTTAAGATAGTTTATTCTCATTTTTTTTTATTAGGAAATAATTCGAGAGTCAGGCACACCTGAAAACTCGAGAGGCCGACAAAGTCGGCAGACGGTGAGACCGTCTATACATATATAAAAAGGTGCAACAACTACAAAGTGGGAGACGTAATCCCGGACGAGCAAGCGAGCCAAACCCGTACACGCTGGAGATAACGTAGACTAAAATCCGGTGCCAAGCATCCCCAGGCGGCGACACCGTTGGCCAGCGGTAAATCAGGAGCCAGTCCTGTGGGTAGTGAAGACGATCCTCCAAGGAATAGCCTGACGCGGAGTCGCCTCGATACACACCACCACGACCCCAGCCAACCACACCGGTTGCCAGAGCTCCAGCACGGAAGAGGAACACCAAGCACTAGGGATGTCAACCAAGAACCAGCCTTGCAGACGCGCACCTTTAATCCCTTTCATACGAAAGAGAATTTATTCAACCCTAAAGGGATTTTCAAGCCCTTTCGGGATTTAGGCCCTTTCGGGAAGGATTCGACCCTTTCGGGTTTTATTTATTTATTTATTTATCCGAAGCCTTGGGCCCGAAGGACCCAAAGCATGGGCCCGGAGGAACCAAACTTGGGCCCAAAGGACCCGAAACTTGGGCCCCAAGGACACGAAACTTGGGCCCCAAGGACCCGAAGCTTGGGCCCCAAGGACCCGAAGCTTGGGCCCCAAGGACCAAGGAGGAGCAGGGGGATCTCGTCATGGCCGGAGGAGGGGCGGCCGCGTCGACACCGGAGAGGACAGCCGGACCAACGCCGACATCCAAGCACCGGCCGACACACACCACGGCCCTACCACCGGAGGTCGAAGAGGAGGCAACGCCGGGCGAAAAAGGCAGCGGCGGCCTCGAGTCGCCGAGGGGAAAAACACCCCAGCCGGCCGAAACGGAGGAAGGGTGGTCCGAAACGCCCGAGGATCAAGCCGATTGGGTTAAGAAAGGGGGGATGGCGCGGTTGACGGTGGTGGTTTGGGAAGTGACGGCGGTGACGTTGGGTAGGTAGGGTGGAGGGATTAAGGGATTTTTAGGTTAGGGGTTTTTAGGGAGAGGGTGGTGGGGTGGTGCTGTGGTGGGGTGGCAGCGGTGGTGGGGTGGCAGTGGTGCGATGGGTGTAGCGGTGGGGGTTTTGGGCCGAATTCTAGAGAGAGGGCAGAGCACCTCTCTCTAGAATATATAGATAGTTTATTCTCATTGAAACCAAAAAGGTGAATTAAAATAATTTTTATCATTAATTTTTTTTAAAAAAAATATGAGTGTATTTTTCTTGAAAAGCTCATATTTATTTTTAGGATAACATATCATTAAGGTGATAGTGTTGTTATTAATATTGCTCCAGAGATTAAAACAACTCAAACCCACTTTGCATGTCTCATTTAGGGTTTACTCTTCAACATCTTACATACTAGTTTTTATTTTTATTTTTTGTTTTGATTGGGTAAATTCTTCGGATACACATAGTGCTATCCAATAGCATCCTTGCGGAAGAGGCCTGCTAGACCTGGATTATTATATAGAGAAGGGTTAATGACAACCTGAGCAATGTGTGCAACCTTATCTGCTATGCAGTTACCATTACGAAGAACGTGAGCAAACGATACTTCATTAAACCCTGTAAGAAGAGAACTAATGTCAAACATAATTAGTTCGATTTCTCATGGACATGAGGTTCCTTTTTTGAAGTAGTCAATTATAATAAGAGAATCACCCTCAATAATAAGCTTGTCAATTTTCAGTTCTATTAATGCCAATGCTTCGGTCATCAGAGGCGTTTGTTTCCCAATTAGATTACACCCCATTGCTTCTGGTAGACCCCTATTGTTTCGAATAATATATCCAATAGATCCATGCCCGTGATTCGGCGCAGACCAATCAAAATTTAACTTCATTTTTCCTATAGGCGGTTTTTTCCATTTATTAGTCTTCCTATGTGTCAATTTCTTACTCTGGGGGTTGCTATGACCGTTGGATTCATTGTCGTACTTACTGTTGTGTTTCACCGCCTTACTCCATGCATTAATGCTTGAATCAACCTTGCGCAAAAAACCATCAATAGTAGATATTTTCTGTTGTTGAAAGATTAGTTGATTTCGAATTCGCCATTGACCACCAATGAAACGCATTTTTTGTTTTTCTTAGGAAGTTAGCTGATTTGATAGCATGGCAGTTAAAGGCGCAATATTCCTTGACATCTTAATACCGTCTGTAATTAGACCTTTAACTCTCTGGTAGGGAGACAAGAATAGAACAACGAGTATTTGCACTCAAAAAATAAGTGAGTAGCGTCCTCCTCATGATGATTACAGATTGCACAGTAGGGTGGAACCGTAATGCCTTTTTTTAGCCAAACGAGCTGCAGTCGGAAGTCCATCTTAACAGACCTTCCATAGAAATTTTTTATTTTTGGCGAGGTATTAATTTTTCATATCCAAACATTCCCATCATTTAACTGGCCTAAATTTTTTGTATTATAGTTATATACACTAGTTGTTGTGAACCACCCTTTTCTATCCGACCACCAATACATTCTATCCTGAATTTTATTCTTCGGTTAGGGAATATCAGTTATTTGCTTAGCTATATCGGTGGGCAAAACCATCCTTAGTTTATCCAATATCCATTCGCCATCAAGAATGTATTGATCTACTGTTTCTTCTAGATTGTTTCTTCCTGGAACAATGCGCTGGTTTTGGATATCATGAACTGGTGCCCAGTTATCTTTCCAGAATTTTATAGTTTTACCATCCCCTATTGACTAGGCCAGACCTTCTTTAAAAGGCTTAATTAACTTTCAGCGGAGTCCACTACCAAGAGGCATTACCTTTTTTTCTCAAATTCCAATAGGTTTGTTGATTTCAAGTACTTATCATGACCTAACTATTAAAAGGTTCTGCTATAATTTTCCAGAGAAGCTTCATTTGTAAGGCTTCATTCATTTCCTTAGTCTTTCTTAGTCCCATTCCTCTTCTGTCTTTAGGTCTACACACCTTGTCCCAACTGATTAAGGGTTTGTACTGAAGGTCTTTGTTCCAAATGAACGTTTTATTAATTTTATCCAATTTTGAATGTACGGAGACTGACAGCATGATCGAAACTTTACATTGAAAACAATGGTTTTGATGCTAGGTTTGAGTTAATTAGAACCGATCTCCCATGTTGGGAAAGAGCATCTTCTTTCCACTTTGTCAGCTGGTTCGCTGTTTTACCAATAATTTCTTCAAAGGTTGTTTTATTTACTCTGTCATTCACAATAGGACACCCCAAATATTTGTCAAGTTTAGTTTGTGTAGAGATATTTAGATATCCCTCTACAACCGGTACATGCGACGCTAGAATACCAGAAGATCCCTGGAAAACTGACTTATTAATTAACCTTTTGACCCAAAATTTGGCAATATTCATCTACAATAGACTTTACTCTTTCACAAGTGGACATATTTCCTTTAGAGAAGATGATAATATCGTCCGAAATGCTAAGAAAGGGATTCTAGGACCTGAATGTCCAAAACGGAATCTAATGCCCGAGCAATCAATATTGGATTCCCACGTCAACTTCCTGGCAAGAACCTACGCTCCCAGTATAAACAGAAATGGAGAGAGAGGATCTCCTTGTCTAATATCCCTCGTTGGTTTGAATACTTCAATCGGGCCGTTGTTGACCAAGACAGAGAATGACATTGTTGTTACACATTCCATTATTAGATCAATAAACCGTTGATTCAAACCAAATTTACTAAGAACTGGCTGATCGGTGAAACTCCAATCAACTATGTTGTATGCTTTTTCCATATCTAACTTGATAGCCAACCATCCCTCCGAACCCTTTCGAGACTTGAAGGAATGGAAAATCTCATGAGCTATAAGAATATTATCCCGAATAGCTCTATCTGAAACAAATGCCCCTTGAAAAGGGTGAATTAGCTTACATATGACCTTCTTCAAGTGTTTTGTTAGTATCTTAGAGATTATCTTATATATGGTCGAGCATAGACTAATGGGTCTATAGTCCTTAGTTTTTGTTGGGTTATCACACTTAGGAAGCAGAGTGATAAAAGTATGATTTACTTGTCGGAGCAATTTCCCCGTATGAAAAAAAACTTTAATAGCTTTTATAACATCGCTACCAATGATGTCCCAATAGGTTTTGTAGAATTCAACCGCCATACCATCAGGGCCAGGAGATTTATTAAGACCAAGTGACCAAACTACTTCCTTTATTTCTCCATTAGATGGTTGGTTGCACATATATCTATTCTCATCTTCCGAAATAGATTGAGGGATCAAATCAAGATAACTCCTCAAGAGAATCAAGTCAACTGGTTCTTTTGAAAATCTATGCACAAAATCATTTTTTATTTCTGTGTGAATATTATGCTCTCCAGTAATCCGAGTTCCTGAATTGGAAGTGATGTTTCTTATAATTTTTCTATTCCTCCTACCCGAGGCTATTCGATGAAAATAGACTGTGTTTGAATCGGCTAACTTTAAATGTTTAGATTTAGCTCTCTGACACTAGAATTCCCTTTGAAATTGAAGGAGCTTATCCTTTTTAATAATTAGCTGTTTTTCTTTGATTTTGTTATTGATAGAAGAACGATTTGAGCTTTGAAGATTCACTAGCTCTTTCTCAACCTGCTGAATTTGATGGAAGATGTTGTCAAATGTGAACTTATTCCATTCTTTAGCTTTTTTCTTCAGAATTTTGGTCTTATATATTAGCCTTTACATAGCCGAACCGTTACACCTTGTTCTCCATACTTGTTTGACAATATTTTGGAAATCCTGCCTCTGAATCCACATATTCTCAAATTTGAAAGGTGGTGGTTTGAAATTATTTTCTGAGTTTAGGCTTATGGATATGAGACAATGATCCAAAGGCGTAAATGCCCCATTGAAAGTTACTAGGCCAGGGAATATTTCTAGAAACTCATGTTGAACAAGAACTCGGTCGAGTTTCTCATTAATATTACCCCCCCAGCTTTTTTCCTCCAAGTAAATTGATTGCCTGAAGATGGGATTTCCACAAGGGAACATTGATTCTTGAACTGATTTAACCTGTCAAATCTAGTATGTCCATTAATTATTCCTCCCATCTTTTCACTACTGTTACAGATTTCGTTCATATCCCCTATGACCAGACACGGAAGGGACTCGTTAACTATGATTGTCGTAAAATTATTCCAAAATAACTCCTTATCATACTCATGGGAGGAGCATAAATAAATAAGAGTATTCTCGTGAAACTATTATCCAAACACGAGTATTTGACTCTGATAACTCTTGGCATTATTACATCCACTACGATTGATTCGCTTAGGAGATGATTCTCATTCCAAAGTAATCCAATACCCCTTGCTCTGCCATTTCTTATTGACCATATAGAATTATTGAAACCGCTATTTTTTTTTGAAGTGGTTAATTTATAGTTGTAATGTGCAATTACAAAAGAAGGCAGCCCCGTGGGACATACCTAAGGCCTAGCTACCCACCTACCGGTGTGTATACCCCCTTACTCCATAAAAAATTGCTCCAACTCAACCTACTCCTACCTCTAAAAAAAACTAACCCACCTTAACTAATCGGTCTTGTAAGTAGACTATGCAACCATTGCCTCTCCCTTGGTGTTTGGCCTTTACACCTAAGGGAGATCCGAAGCTTGCAAGTGTCTACTATACGTAAAGCCCATTGCCTAGGCATACAACTCTCACTCTTAAATACCACAAAATTTCTATCCATCCATGTGTAGTAAACAAAAGCCAAAAAAACTAACAACTTGGCCTTAAACGTGGCCTTCCTCCTAGTTTCCAACGTCTCCCCAGCGAACCACCTTAGCCAATCTTCAATGTTCCCGGGCCGACTTGGTAGACCGATCCACTGCCACACCACATCCTGTACTTCCCGGATGATGCGGCAATTAAACCATATATGATTCTCGGACTCTCCCTCGGCTTTACACAATGGGCATAACGCAGCCCGGTCGCCCATCCAATGCTTCAAGATACGCCTAGTTTTTAGTCGCCCGTTAACTGCAACCCAAGTCACAAATGATCATTTCTGGGACTGGGCTCCCTTCCATAGTAGATCCCCCCCAATCAACTAAGGGGCTCTTCTCCCGGTGGTATTTTGCCACACCTTTTTCAGCGGTATTTTTTCTGTTCTAATTTCAGCTATAGCCATTATGGATATATGATCATTGATACGGATTGATCTAAGATTTGTCCACATGTTAGGTTTACGAAGACCTCTAATGTTCCAAAAACATACTTTCATAGTTTACCCTTCTTGTTTGTGAGTAAAACCAGATTCACAACTCCTGACAGAGGCCACTTTTCCTCTTGAGGTATTTCTTCAAGCAAACCTTGTTTCCCATTTTCCCCTTTTTAGCAAAAATTGTACCAAAATTATAAGGTTGTAGTCTCAAGTTGCTTAAGATTCTCATTCCTCTCAATCGGTTAAACAACATGTTAATCTCTGAGAGCATGAAACTCTTTTCCATGGAAAGCCAATTACATGATCGAATTGTATCATTTGTCTCGTTAACCTGAAACATGTGTGAATGCTCATAGTAACAGCAGCTAGGACTCCTAAGACAAATCTTGCCCTTAGTGATGAATGACCACTCGTAGCACCAAGATAACCCACTCAAAGAAAAATAGTCCAAGACATCTTCACACCATAGTAAATTATATACCAATAAACCATTTCTTACTCTAATTCTTGAGGGGTTATCAACTGTGCAATGATAGGTAGATACACAAGTAGCATCGATTTTCATTTGCCCTTTATAATCCAGAAGGCTGTTTTGCAACAAAACATCTTGACAGTATTTAGGATGGTAGTTTGCTAGATAATGACAAACAAAAAAATTGATGATGCTACACCTTATAGCCTTTCTTGGCAATATGGTTTTCCAAACTACCTTTAATGAAAGACCAACACACCTACTCATGCTCCACATTAGATTACTCCTCCAAGGATCAAAGTCAAGACTCCAAGGACGAAGTAAAATCAGCTGGCCAGAGACACGGTAGGGACGGTTGTCCCACACCATAGCTCGGTCCTCAACCACATCAAAGCACAACTCAAACCAGTTGTTAGCAATTGGGATGAGTTGAAAACCTCCAGAAAAAAATTTCCATACATTCCTCACTCTTTTCCTGACCTCCTTGACCTCAATAGGGTCTTTGATGATGATGGCAAAGAGCGACGATTGGTTAAGCGCCGATATGTTTTCTTGGACACGGTCTTGCAGAGCAAGGAGCCTCTCCGTATTGATGGTTCTTCTCTTGGGCTTCTTTTCAGCTTTTGCCATCTTGCTTGATTCTCCAGCTTCCTTGCACTGAGATTGCTTCTCATTGAGGTTACAACCCTCCGGCTTTTTTGTTTTCTCAAACAGAGGGGTAGGATCATCTACCACCACAGGGCTATTGCCCTTATCCACTCCAGATGTAGCCATAAGCACAACACAAGAAGAGATTGTATGAGAGATTAGCAGAAGAAATAGTAGAGAGATAAGAAGAAGAACTAGATGAAGGTGCAAGAAAACCCACGTTCCACCATTGCTTTTATAGAGGGAGAAAAGCAGACGGATCCATTCAGGGAGAGCGAAGAACAGACCTCCCCAACTCAAATCACATCTCAACCCCCTTCCAAATTTCTTGTAGCAGTAACCAAACCCCCCTCCCCCCGCGATGGCCAATGCGGGGGTCGATTAGACCAATCCCACCAAATCAAGATCATCAAAGGCCACAAGCAAAGAAAAAGTTGTGAAATCTTGAAGGGATTAGGGTTAATTTGAACCCAATACGTTTCCCCCAAACTTTGCGGACCGATGGACACCACTGAGAAATTTCCACCACAAATCCAATGATGGATTCTGGCCAAGTAGAGTAGGAGATGAATAGGGTCATCATCGAAATGAAGAGGGGATGGTTGAATTTCCACGATTAAGGCGTACGTCCTCAAGAACAATTGTAGAGTAGGAGATGAATAGGTTTTGGGATTTTTCCGGAAGCTTTTCTCGCTTGGGGTTGGGGAGAGGGGAATTTCTTCCGCGCGTGCAACGCGTTCTCTCTGGAATGGGGTTCTCATTTTTCAACATCTTACATACTACTCCCTCCGTCTCGAAATAGATGTCATTTTAGCCTTATGCACAAATTTTAATAAAAACACTCATCAATCAATCAACATCATCATTCCACTAACTTTTTCATTAATTTTATTACTCACTACATTTTTTAACCAATCAAAACCTTTAAAAAAGTCAACAACACACAAATCAATACAAATCATTACTTTCCACTACCTAGAAAACCTAAAACGACATCTATTTTGATACAAAACTAAAGAGCTAAAATGACATCTATTTCGAGACGGAGGGAGTAATTTTTTTTATTAGGAAAGAATTCGGGTGAGCGGGCTCTACCCGATAGCATCCTTACGGATGAGGTCTAAAAGACCAAGATTGTTATAAATATCAACACCCTTGGTAGAGTGGCAAAGGTTTGCAACCTTATCCGCCACTCTGTTACCCATACAGGGAATACGAAAGAAAAAAACTTCTTTCAAAGTCGATAAAAGGCTTTGTACATCTGACATGATTAATTCTATCTCCCACGGACACTTTTTTATTTGACGTAGGTGATTAATGATTATACTAGAATCTCCCTCAATGTGTAACTTGTCGATCCTGAGTTGAATGGCGTTTTGGATGCCTTGCTTTAAAGCAAGAGCTTCTACAATAATGGGGTTTTGCTTACCCAACTTGCTATAGCATATTCGAATTGGTCTTCCCTCCCAATCCCTGATAATGATACAGGCCGAGCTAATCGAGTTTACTAGCGTGGATCCGTCGAAGTTTAGTTTAAAGGTCCCCATTGGTAGTTTACGCCATTTAATCCTAGAAGGCTTATTTTTGATCTTTAGATGGTTGGATCTTTGAATACGAAGGGGGGGGGGGGTCATCTTCTAGACAGTCATCTAGAAGAGAAGTATTTTTCCGGTTTTTCTTATGGGTTGTAACAATACGGACTAGAGTATCTTTATCAGGAAAGGGAACTTGTCGAAACACAAATTGGTTCTGAGAGTACCATACTGACCACTAGATGAAAGCAAGCTCAGCTTTGGAAGCGGAAGTGAGGTTTTTCCCAATGACCGAAAGAATAGGTTTTATGTCTCGCGAGAGAGTAATCATATTGGATATTGTCGTTTTAGTGGTAGGAGGGAAGTTGAGTAGCGATTGCACATGGCCACATTCAAATAACAGGTGAACCTCATCTTCGGCCACACAATTGCATAAACTGTAGGTTGAAGGCACAGGAGTCCCCCGAGTTGCTAACCTGGAGGCAGTTGGAAGACCATTCTGGCCTATCTTCCAAAGGAAGTTCTTGATCTTTGGTGGGATGTCCAGTTTTCATATCCATGCATTTTCGTCTGAGTGCAGTGAAGATTGGGAAGTCATCAATTTATAGGCACTTGACGTGGTAAACCAGCCCGCTCTATCCGGCCACCAGTAGAGCCGATCCTCAAAGGTGGATATGGGGGGGGGGGGGGGGGGGGGGGGAATGTCCAGAATTTCTCGCACTATGCTATCCGGGGGGACGGTGACGAGCTTCTCCTTCCACCAAATCCCACCCAAGATAAAATCACTAACCGTTTTCTCTAAATTTTCAATATGAGGGCAGTCATCCCTAGCATGCAGGGGGGAGGCGGTTATCCAGTTGTCCTTCCAGAATTTGATTGACTTCCCATTTCCTACTAACCATATAAGGCCAGTTTTGAACTTATTAATTAGGGTAGTGAGCTTGGCCCATTGCCACGAGGAGTCCCCTTTTTTCTTATAGTATAAAATGTTGGTAGAGCGTAGGTATTTGTACTGGATTAATTTGACCCAAACATTGGTAGGTTCAGCTAGATTTTCCATAATAGTTTCATCTGAAGAGCTTCATTCATCTCTTTAGATTTCCTAATCCCTAAACCCCCACACTATTTTGGTTTACAGATTCTATCCCAGCTAATGAGAGGCATGTGTTGAAGATCTTTATTCCAGAAGAATTGCCTATTGATTTGGTCGAGTTTCTTATGGACCGATGCCGGTACCATAAAATTCTGCATTGTATACAAAGGTTTTGCAGAAAGGTTTGTATTTATAAGGATTGCTCGGCCTTGTTGTGATAGCGCACTAGCACGCCATTTGCTAAGTTGTTCCTTGGACTTACATATAATGTCATCAAAGGTTTGTTTGTTTACTCTACCATTGATATTGGGCAGCCAAGGTATTTCTCCAAGGAGTTTTCATTTGTAATTTCCAAGCAATCCCTGACCTCAAAGATTCGAGAGCTAGGGATGCCCTTAGTAGCCTGGAAGCTCGATTTATGATAGTTAACTTTCTGTCATGAGACACTATAGTTGTCTATTATGCCTTTTATTTTCCTTCCCGCTTCAATACTGCCTTTGGTGAAAATTATAATGTCATCTGCAAATGATAGAAAGGGAATCCTAGGCCCGTTTCTACCATATGTGAAACCAATTGGATTGTTATCTGAGCATGTTTCTGACAAAAGCTTCCTGGCAAGGATTTTGGCTCCCATTATGAACAAAAACAGAGATAGAGGATCCCCTTGACGAAGTCCGTGAGAGGGGAGGAACATTTCTGTCAGCCCGTTGTTAACCAAGACAGAGAAAGAGACGGTTGTGACACACTTCATGATCCAAGAGATGAACGTTTGGTGGAATCCAAAATTTTCTAAGATTTTTCATGTGAAGTTCCAGTCAACTCTGTCGTATGCTTTTTCCATATCTAGTTTTATTGCAAGCCACCCTTCACGCCCAGTACGCGACTGGAAGGAGTGGAAGATTTCGTGTGCAATTAGCACATTATCTTGAATGGTTCTATCAGACACAAAGGCCCCCTATAATGGATGGATTAATTTTCCAATAATCTTTTTTAGTCTTTCTGTCAGTATCTTAGATATGATTTTATACAGATTTGAACATAAAGTGATTGGATGATAGTGGCTAGTAGTGGTAGGATTGTCCTTTTTAGGCAAAAGAGATATAAATGTATGATTAATTTGTTTAAGCATCTTTCCGGAATGGAAAAAAATCCTTGACAGCTCTAATGATAGATATCCCTACAATATCCCAATACTTTTTATAAAATTCAGAAGTAAATCCATCAAGACCCGGGGATTTATTCCTTCCTAAACTGAAGACCGCTGATTTTATTTCGTTGTTTGACGGGTGACTAATCAAAATATCGTTTTCCTCTTTAGTGATTAAGGGATGAATTAGGTTCAACATTTCATTGAGAAGTCTGCCATTGATGGGCTCGCTTCTGAATCTTCTCTCAAAGTCACATTTTATTTCATTTTTAACATTCTACTCTCCCGTTATAAGCCTTCATGTTGTTGTGGTCATTTTACGTATATGCTTTCTATGTCTTCTGCCTGAGGCAACTCGGTGGAAATATGTAGTGTTAGAGTCAGTGAGCTTAAAATGCTTTGTTTCTGCTCTTTGGTTCCAGAAGGATTTCTGGAATAGGAGAAGCTTTTCTTTTTTCCTTATGAGACTGTTCTCCTTGTTACTGATCCTATGTGTATTACTTGCACCTACGGACGATTGAATAGAGAGTAACTCTGTTTCCACTTTGTTCAACTGACGGAAGATGTTACCGAAGGTGTGCTTGTTCCAAGCTTTTGCTTTCTTTTTAAGTATTTTTTGTTTAAAAAGGAGTTGGAACATAGAGGACCCTGAACAGGAGGCACGCCGCGATTGTTTGACAATGTTGCGAAAGTTCTTGCGTTGGAGCAAAGCATTCTCAAATTTAAAAGGTGGTGCTTTAAAGACAGAGCCGTTCTCTAGTGTGATTGATATGGGGCAGTGATCTGAAGATGAAAAAGCAACGTTATAAGTAGTGATATTCGAAAACTTTTGGATAATTTGATGCTGAACTAAGACCCGATCCAGTTTTTCCCAAATATTGTCATCACTGCCTAGAGTCTTTCTCCAAGTGAAGGGGTTCCCGAATGTTGGGATGTCCATTAAAGAGCAATCATTTTTGAATAGCAGTAGTCTAGTGTAGTGAGAGGTGCACGATTCCGCGCCTCCGACCTTGTCGTTACTACAAAGAATCTCATTGAGATCTCCCATCACAATGCAAGGGAGGCAAGAGTTCGTAACATCGGAGGAAAGTGTTACCCATAAATGATCCTTCTCACGAGGAGCCGGAGGGGCATATACAACTAGAAGAAGGAATTTAAAGTTATCACTTATGTTTTCATAACTTAATCCAATAATCCGAGGTAAATGGATAACCACTGAGATTATTTCGTTTGCCAATTAGTGGGATTTCTAGAGAACACCAAGCCCGCTAGAGCGACCATTCGCCGGTGACCAGACAACCTCATCGATCGAATCCGACAGATTTCCATAGTTTATCATCCGGGAAGGATTCCGATTTCGTTTCAACTAGGCCAATGAGTTGAATATGCTCATTTTACATAGCGTGTTGACTTCGGTCCAAAAGGTATTTTTTCCAATTCCTCTGCAGTTCCAATAGCTTATCTTCATATGTAACCCATTGAGATATAAGGACAGGATTTAAGGGTCCTTATATCAAAAAACTTTTTTGCTAATATTATGTTACTGGACACAAATCCCACATTGCTTTGATTTTTTGATGGGAGTAGCCACTCACCGTGATTAATATTTAATACAAGGTCACAAGAGATTTGATTGATGCAGGCCAACCCATCCGGATAAGCCACTGGGCCGAGATCAACGAATAGGGACCAAATACGCATATGTGCTGATTGCGAGCCTTTTTGGACGAGGATGCAGATTTTTCTACAAATATCGTATTGTTTAGTATAACAAGGGTAAACCATACACCGAAAGATCAGAGCATGAACTATGTGTCCTAGGTATGCAAGATCGAATCTAGATAAGTTACACCAAAGTTTTCCCGGAGAGCACAAAGGTGATCGATGCAGATTTAGGTCCCCAAACCAAGTTAGTGTTCAAGACATCCCTGCAAGCATGTTTCTTCCACAATGTGTTATACAAAATAAATTTTAGCAATTTATGCATACAAAAGGGTGGAAAAATAATCAACCAAACCGCCATAGACAATATATAGTTATAAGATGAGATAGCTATCTGATGATTCATTTCTAAACCCTTCAGCTGAGGAGATGCTCGTAAACTATCAAGAAAATCATATTTGCGATAGCCAATGATGGAGGTAATAGGGTCATATAATCCTAGCTGCTCAAATCCATGAGGCAAAAACAAAGCATCGTTGAGAGCAACCATAGGGGAATAAGACGATTCAGTGAGGCTTGGCTTAACGAGATTACTGATCTCTTTCTCAACATCATAATCAGACCTAATTTTCTCCACCCCAAGATTGCAAATAATAACTTTGATGAGGTAAAGCATACCACCCCACAAAGATGCATCACAAGGGATATAATCCAGAAGTGTAAATGATTTACCTAAGGAACACATGTGTGTAGAACCGTCCTTTGAATTAGATTCAAGATCGTGTAGTCGATCTACTTCTTGCCTAACATACAAAAATAATAATAAAAATCAAAAATTAAAAAATATTGCCCCAAAGATATACCTTTACGAGAATCGAACACACACTACTCTTGTAGCAAAGGGATCCCCTCGATGAATTATGTAATATACTCTGGAGCAGTGGCATATATAACTAGGAAATTTTATGAGACGAGGGAGCACAATTAAATACATCATGTAATATTTTTTTTTTTGAGAAAGAGCCTTTCAGGCTTACTCTTTATTATCAAGGATCAAAGCATCATACACAGATTTTGGGAGAGAGTTAATTGAAAAAAACATGACAGATCTACTAGAGTTATCCCTTGGTAATTCATGGGCTACTCTATTCCCACCACGCCTAACATGTTTCCAGTGGTGGATCTGCAACGGGCTGAAGCCCCCCTATCCTAAAAAAGGGTATTTGTATATATTTAGATATTTGTTATTTTTGTAATATATATATAAGTAAAGTATACTATGTACATCAAGAAAATTTGGCTCGGTGGTATGAACACGGAACGGACGGGAGCAATATAAAATTTTGTGAATTTAACCCAGGTTCGATTCCCCCTCTCACCACTTTTCTATTTTTACACGACTCTTTTTTTTTTACACAGTCACAGAGGTAGAACCTGGGTTTTAAATTTCTCCAGCCCCTCTCAATTCAAAACCTTTTCTTTGTTTGATCTAGGCTTCTCCCAAGATCGGTTGGTTTTCTTTCATTTTTCAAAAACATCAACATCCCTCTTTTTTTATTTACATATATTAGTATATAATTTGTTGTTGCGCCTATTCGTAGGTGTGAGAGTTTGGAGTTTGAAGCTATTTGTAGGGGTAGAGGTAGACCGAAAAAGAGATGGATGGAGGTTATTCGGCACGATCTCAATCTGCTCAACTTGTCGAAAGAATTGACTTTGGATAGATACCGCTAGAGGAGGTTGTTGCTGATTGTAGAAGCAAAGATCCGTTGGTTTTGTTTAATTTGGAGTAATTAGTAAAATAAGCAACTTATAAGTAGGATGTGAGAATTTAGGGTTTTGATTTTGGAAACCAATTTTGTAAAATTAGGTTTGAGAATCAATTTTGTGAATTTGTGAATTGAATTTGGGGTTTGTGAATTGAATTTGTGATTTGGGTGATTATTTCCGAGTTTCGCAAACAATGAAACAAGTAAAAAATTGAATTGCTAATTGAAAATTCTCCATACAAATCAAAACAACATCTTTGCAAAATCAAACTCTTGAGTTTAAATTGTGAGCAATTTCTGAAAAGTTTAATCCCTTCCGAATTAACTAACAAATGAATTTCGACAGGCTTTATAAGCAATACATATTCGTTAATTGACCCTCAACTTCTTCACCTTAGATTCAAGAATTTAGAATTTTTGTTGTGATTATTTGAATAGGGATATATGTTACTTGATAAAACTAAATTGTATAATTTTTCTAAATACAAAGTAATTTGACTTAACCTAAAAATAACCCTAAGTGTAATTAAATTGAAATTAGTCAAAAGTCCAACACGCTAAGGTGAGTATCTTGTTACTTAATTTGTAACCATTAATAAACCAACAACCTAATTCAGTATATGTCTATTTACGTGCAAGGAACAAAAATGGCTCTACTAAATGATATTCACATTAATCTCGATTCGCAACTTGTCATACGTGTTTTTCAGCCCCCCCCCCCTTACCGAAAATCCTGGATCCGCCACTGCATGTTTCCACACTACTTCATCAAGACATGCCGCATGTTCCCGAGCCGCATCGATCAACATCCTCAACACTCCTCGCCCTTGGTAGCCCTTGTTCAGCTTTGTCTCCAATGATAGGCAATCTGTTTCCACACTTATACGCCTCAATCCCCGTTCAAGTTCAACAGCCCACCTCATCGCCTGTGCTTCGGCCACCTCAACCTCCGTTGTGAAAGCAATACTTTGGTGACCCGTGAACAGCTTCATCCCCCTCTCATCTCGCCCAACTATACCCAAACCCGACCCTCCTTCCTCATTAACGGTTGCGTCGCTTTAGATTAAAACGGTAAAAAAATTATATATAAGATGTTATTTTACCATAAAATGTCATCCATTTATGATAAAACACTGTCGTTTTTTCTCGAAAAAAAAAAAGAAATATAAATAAATAAATGCAATTTTCAAAGAATAAAAACTAACAAAATAAGGATAGAAAACTCAAAGCAATTAAAATTGAGTCAATATGTAACTTGTTGTACTATTAACATATAATTATGTATAACCACATATACAAAAATTTAAACTTGAGTAACTTCTTGCCTAATTATCGAAATGATAAGTATAACCTCTCGTTTAAAAACTTCCTAAATAAATTTTGCAAATGTCAATCTAAGGATTTGTCTGGATTTCAATGCATTATGATTAGAATGCAATATAATTATAAACAATTGAATAGTTTTTACTTACACATTTAAAAGGTATTTTATTTAAAATTTACGTTATTTTAAATATATTACAAAATGTATAACTAAACATTATTCAAGTATTTATACTTATAATTACACTAATCATGATGCATTAAAATCCAAACACTGTACTCCATAAGTGAAATATAAAAGTACGGAATGTCTACTGGCAACAAGTATTTTTTTAATTACAAGGAAAAAATTTAGCTGATCAGAAATCTAGCCAATACCATCATGTCGAATGAGGTCAGTGGAGTTATGAAGACAATGCTTCCATCCTTCTTAGAGGAGTTGTCCCCAATAATACAGATAATTCTATTGTACCTGCCACATCAACTTCGTCTCCAGAGAACGAAACCAGCTTTCCTACGTACGATTTTAATGATGAAACCAAGATTGTTCGAAAGCCTCCTAGTACAGGATGTCGATAGACAACCCAATGCCAATAAAAACTCTTTTTACTATTTTTTAGGCGATCTGAGCATGTACAACTAGCGGATCTGAATGCGACATTCACACCTCCCTGGCATTTGCAGTAGTGAAAATTATTTCAGTGTGGAAGCTAACAAACTTTCTCAAACTGGAAGATGATGGGGGATGACATCCTTCTCTCTCATAAGATCGTCGCTACTGAATACTTGATCATGAGATTGTAGGCTCCCCCTGCTATCGTGTTGATGCATCCATCTGGTTGTGGGAGAGGTACCCTGAGGGCCCCTGCTGCGGTGGTCCTCTCCACCGTCCACGACCCTTGTTCTTCCCCCTACCCCGCACTCCATCAGGTTGGGGTTGTCTCTGGTTATCACACTCCCATGCTGGGGGTATGCCTTGATCATATTTTTGGTTGCCCTGCTGTCTCTGATCTTGGTTTTGAGATCGATGGTCGGGGCTCCTTGGTCTATTCGATCGGTGGTTGTTAGCCTTTGGACAGTATTGCCTCTGATCATGAAGTTTCCGGTTCATATGCACTTCTTCTTGCTGAGAATGGTGCGGGTATCTTTCAGTTTGATGCTCAGGGTTCCTTTGCTTTCCCTTGTCCTTCCTGAAATTTCTAGCTAATTTTCCCAAGAATGTTCTATCATTGTTGGCCTACGAATAGGATACAGCTACCTCTTTCACATGTATCTGCCTGGATACAAATCCCTGAGCTTATTATACGTCAACGGTCGCTTCCTGAAGAGCTACGTCTTAAAATCTCCTTCTGCCAAATTTCCCATTAAGATTATAGTAGCCGATTCTTGATTAAAATTCGGAATATGGACAACAACGCTAGTGAATTGGGCGAAGAAGCGACCTAGAGATTCCTCCCGTCCCTGTTTAATGGGATTAAGATCCAGCATGGTTTTCTTTTTAGAGCACGCGCTCCCAAAATGGGATTTGAAGACGTGACTCACTTGAGAGAAACTGCCAATAAAGTTCCTGGGCAAGTTGGTGAACCAGGTGAGAGCAATCTTTGTCAACGTGGAGGGAAAAATCTGACACATCATTGAATCACTATACTCATTGATCCCTATCAACGTCACAAAATGATATAAGTAATCATCCGGGTCAGTGGTGTCGAGTCAAGGACTCGATGTCGAGTGGTCTTAGCTTGTGTAGAAAAACATAACCTTTCAAGAAATTAAAGTAAAAAAAGATGTCCGAATAAATAAAGGATGAATAAGAAGATATATGAACAAAAAGATCGCAAATTTGTGGTAAATATCAATTAACTAAGAACTTCCAAAGTCGGGGATTCATACCACAATGATAGCCATATAAGACTTATGCCAAATTTATAAAAGATTATGCCTTTTTCATCAAATAGCTTTCGTCATTAAAAATTAAGAATATAGAGGCTTTCGCATAAACCCTAACTGTTACTACCCTTTTTGATAATTAATCCAAATTCATATTAAGATCACTTTCGCTTCAATAATACAAATAATGATTTACCTACTACTGTCGTAGAAGAATAATGCAAATAGAGATAGAAGATGAAATCGCATATAAAGATCGTACCTTTAAACATAAACTCACATGGCTACCCTCATCCCAATCGCAAACATCATAATCATAATGAAAATAACTTTAATTAAACTAAAATAGAAAGAGTACGAACAAATTTACTACTAGAATTCTGTTATTTAACATCGGACGATTAACATCAGTAAAAAAAACACGTGATGTTAAATATATTTTTGACATCGGTTGATAAATTTGTGATGTTGAAAATAAAACAAACATTACATCACTTTTTTTTACCGACGTTAAAAAAATGTAGAAAAAAAATTAAGCGAGTGGGAAATCCCGCCCATATATATTTTTTTTGATAAGGAAAGAATTCGGGTGGGCTGACCCTACTCGGAAGCATCCTTGCGAACGAGGTCAAGAAGACCTGGATCGTTTTTAATATCGACTCCTCGGGCAGAGTGGCTAAGGTCTGCAACCTTATCCGCCACTCTATTTCCCATGCAAAGAACATGGAAGAAAACTACTTCTTCCATAGTCGATAGCAGGACTTGAACATCCGACAATATTAGTTCGATCTCCCAAGGGCATTTGGATTTCTTATTTAAGTGATCGATGATAATCTTGTTGTCGCCTTCAAGCTGGATCTTTCCTATATGTAGTTGCCGCACCTGTAGGATCCCTAGTTTAAGAGCTAAGGCTTCCGCTTTGAGTGGATTTTGCTTTCCCATGCATTGGTGGTGTACTGAAATCGGGTGACCATCCCAGTCCTTAATAATGGCACATGCCGAGCTTTCGCCGTTAGAAAGCGTTGAGCCATCGAAGTTTAGTTTGAAAGTGCCCAGGGGAGGCTTCCGCCAGGAAATTGTTTTGTGATTCTTACTTTGTTTTTTGACAAGGTATTATCGAAGCGGGCGAAAGTCTTCCTCAAAGTCAGCCTCAGCAACCGATGTCTTATTCCAGTTATCTATATGGGATTTGATCAGTCGTAAGGCTATTTCTTTTTGCTGGATAGCAGCCTGTTGAAACAGATGTTTGTTCCTGACACACCATATCGTCCACCACGAGAAAGTGAGGTTGGTCAGAGCAGAAGAAGGAAGGCTATTCCCAAGGGTAGATAGGATGGACTTAATATCCTGGGACTATGCAATCAGGCAGACAATTTGTTGCCGGTTCTGCGGCGGAAGCTGGTGTATCTCTTGGATGAAGGAACACTCTAGAAACAGATGGACCTCATCCTCAGGTGCCGCATTACACATCGAGGAGGTAGGTGGGACCGAAGCACCCCTGTTGGACAGCCTGCAAGCGGTTGGGAGGCCATCCTGAGCGATCTTCCAAACAAAGTTTTTAACTTTCGGAGGTGTGTTAATCTTCCAAATCCAAGCATTGTGGTCTGGAAGTGGTGCCGACTGAGCTGTAATCAATTTGTATGCACTAGCCGTAGTAAACCAGCCTTCCCTGTCCAGCCACCAGTATAAGCGGTCTTGCATAGTCGAGGTAGGTAGGGGGATATCTTGGATCTCATGCACTATATCAATTGGGAGAGCTTCTTGAAGCTTTTCTGTCCACCACTTACCCCCCAGAATATAATCACTAACAGTTTCGTCTTGATTGTAACTTTGAGGGCATTCTTCCCTGTTTGATAGAGGCGAGGTTGAGATCCAATTGTATGTCCAAAACTCGATAGCTCGCCCATCTCCAACTGACTAAATAAGCCCTTCTTTAAACTTGTAGATTAGAGCAGACAACTTGGACCATTGCCAAGAGCTAGATCCTTTGTTTTTGTAATCAAAAATACTGACAGAACGCAGGTATTTATGTCTAATCACTGACACTCATACATTACCCGGTTTGGCCAGAATTTTCCACAATAGCTTCATTTGGAGAGCCACGTTCATGTCGCTAGATTTTCGAATTCCCAACCCCCCCACACTGCTTTGGTTTACAGATCATGTTCCAACTAATCAGCGGCCGGTACTGGAGATCCTTATTCCAAAAGAAAGATCGGTTTATCTGGTTGAGTTCTTTGTGCACAGCCGTGGGGAGCATAAAATTTTGCATAGCATATAACGGCTTAGCGGACAGGTTGGAGTTGATCAAGGTGGCACGACCTTGTTGGGAGAGGGCATTAGCCCTCCATTTTGTCAATTGCTGTTTCGATTTACAAATAATCTCTTCGAACGTGCTTTTAGTGACTCTTCCATTGATAATGGGACAACCTAAATACTTTCCTATCGAATTTTCATTAGGGATATCGAGGCAGTTGCGTAGTTCGAGGATCCTATGGTTCGGGATACCTTTCGTAGCTTGGAAACTAGATTTATGGTAGTTGACCTTTTGGCCCGATACTTTAGAGTATGAATCAACAATCGCCTTCACTATGCGCCCTGCATCCAAACTACCTTTTAAGAAAATTATGATATCATCGGCAAAGGAAAGGAACGGAATCCTAGGGCCGGTATGTTCAATCGGGAACCCAATGTGTGTTTTGTCTAGGCTAGCTTCAGCAGCCAGTCTCCGGGCCGGAATCTCTGCCCCTAAAATAAATAGGAAAGGAGATAGCGGATCCCCTTGGCGAAGACCTCGAGAAGGATAAATCAGATCCGTAGGGCCATTGTTGACTAATACCGAGAAAGAAACCGTCGTAATACATTCCATTATCCAGGAGATGAATGTGTCGTGAAAACCAAACCTTTGAAGCACCTTTTGAATAAAGTTCCAGTCGACTCTATCGTATGCTTTTTCCATATCCAGTTTTATTGCTAGCCATCCTTCTCGGCCCCTCCGATTTTGGTAGGAGTGGAAGATTTCATGAGCTATCAGAACGTTATCTTGAATAGCCTTGTCTGATACAAAGGCACCCTGAAGAGGATGAATAAGTTTACCAATGACCTTTTTCATTCTGTTAGTTAAGATTTTAGAGATAATTTTGTAGACATTGGAACATAAACTGATAGGGCGGTAGTGACTGGTGGCCGTTGGATCGTCTCTTTTAGGGAGGAGGGAGATAAAGGTATGGTTTATTTGTTTAAGCATTTTTCCGGAACGGAAAAACCCTTTGACCGAACAGGTTACAGATTTACCTATGATATCCCAATATTGTTTATAGATTCAAAAGTGAAGCCATCCGGACCCGGGGATTTATTCCTCCCTAAGTTAAAAACCGCAGATTTAATTTCCGTATTGGATGGGAGTTTTGTAAGGAAGTTGTTTTCCTCCAATGAGATGGAAGGCTGAATTAGGTCTAGCAACTCGTCGAAGATCCTGTCGTCTATTGGTTCTTTCTTGAATCTCTTCTCGAAATCCTTTTTGATCTCATTCATAACATTCTCTTCGCCCACAACAACCGTGCCAGAGGAAGAGATGATGTTGCGAATCTGTTTCCTGTGCCTACGGCCTGTCGCCACTCGGTGAAAATATGCAGTGTTGGAATCTGATAGTTTGAGGTGTTTGGTTTTAGCTTTTTGGCTCCAAAATGATTTTTGAAATATTAGTAGCTTCTCTTTCTTGGTGATCCTGCGCTTTTCCTTGCTTTGATTAGTTTGAGAAACTATCCCGGTACCCGAGGATTGGATATGTAGCAGCTCTGACTCACTAGTACAAAAAAGGTCTTACACAACGGTTATTTATTAACATAGACAACAGTTATTGCACTGTTGTCTATGTCAGTGCGTTTTTAGATAAAACAACGGTTGGACCTATGACAACGGTTCTAATAAACAACGGTTATAACCGTTGTCAAAGATACTTTATAACCGTTGTCTATGAGACTCCAAAATTTTCAACAATCAATATTACGCAGTTATAACCGTTGTTTATGTGTCATATAACCGTTGTTTACGTGCCATTAAACCGTTGATTATGTGTTATATAACTGTTGTTTATGTACAATCTAATTGTTGTCTAGATGGACTATAACCGTTGTCTATGTGCTATATAACCGTTGTTTATATCTCATATCCCCGTTGTCTAAATTCTGTTTAACCGTTGTGTAAATACAATTGAACTGTTGTCTTTATACAATCTAACCGTTGTATATGTATATTTCAACCATTGTGTATGTACCAAATAACCGTTGTCAAAACTCCATTTAGCCGTTGTCTAAATATAAATGAACTGTTGTCTATATACAATAGAATCGTTGTATATGTATATATTTAATCGCACATGTGACCCTTGGCCCATTCTCTGCACTTCCCTTTGAGCGCTGTGTTCCACAAAATGGAAGCAAAAGCAGGACAGTCCAACACAAGCTTTTTGATGGTTCTGTTGGAATGGAAATTTTCAAGAAGATGTTCCGAATCATCTGATCTTGTCTTAGCTATAAGGGAAGCGATCTGGATATCCAAGCTCGTCAGCTTATCAGCCAAGGGTGATAGAAGAATCCCATCGGCGCCTCCTGTAGCAACCTGCACATATAGTTTAGCATCCATCTTCAGTCTTCTAGAAAAAGCTTAAAATGATTGACAGCTGATAGATTACATAGGTCTCCTATTGTATAGTGGGCTGAAAGCCCGTTAAGGCCCAATACCTTTGTAACCTATATATATGTTATATCAATGAATGGAAACCCTCAAGGAGGACTTCATATCAATTCTAGAATCTCACATGGTATCACAGCCTTTTCTTCCTCACGGAACCCTAATCTGATCCTCCCTTCTTCTTCCTCACTCCTCTCGCCCTCGCATTCACCACGCACCACCCCTCTGCACGGATCCAACCACCAGGCACCACCGAGTCGGTAGCCCCGAGCCCAGTTCCAAATCCCCCATCTCCCTCTCGCACTCCTTCGTCCTCGATTGCGGCCACCGTCGTTCTTCAGATCGGTGCCCAGATTCGCCCTCGCCGACCACCGGATCCGGCCACCTACATCCCGGATCCACCATCTCCGAGCACCTTCACCGCCCTACCGAGCCCAATTCCCAGATCCGGCCACACCTACACAACTCCGGCAACCCCGACCCCGGATTCGCCACTCCCTGCAGTCGCCGAACGCTCGCCGCCGGATTGTGTGGATGGGTACCCCCTTCTAAACGCGCTTCCACCGAAGAAGAAAGAAGAGATTTTAATCTCTTTTGAAGAAATTACAAAAACATCCCTTGTATTTACCTTTTTTCGTTTCTGGCCCTTAATTATTTATTAAGTTAGGTGGCCAATACAAAAAAAAAAAAAAAAAAAAAAACAATTCTTACCATGGCCTTCTACGATCACCAACATCACGCCTTCTCTGGATACTTTAGATATCCTACCCCTCGACATGCCGGTCCTCAGGCCTCTCTGACATCGCCTGACCTAGGTTATGTTCCGCCAGCTCTGCATCACGCCTTCTCCTCTACGCAGCCGACATCTTCAGACTCTTCTTGGTACATGGACAATGGTGCCACCTCCCACATGACGAACTCCTCAGGTAACCTCTCATCTATTTCTTTTAAGGGCCCTGCCCACTCTATTATCGTCGGAAATGGTGGTCGTCTTGCTACTTCGGGAATTGGCCACGCCAATTTACAGACCCCAACCCACCCACTACACCTGAACAATGTTCTTATTGCCCCAAAGATTGTCAAAAACCTTATCTCTGTCCGTCGGTTCACTACTGACAACAACGTTTCCCTTACGTTTGATCCCTATGGTTTCTCTGTGAACGATCTTACTACGGGGGTTACTCGCATGAGATGTAACAGCACCGGGGAGCTCTACCCTGTCACATCACCTCCTGCGTCCAGTCAGTCGTGTCCGGTCGCCCTCTCGGTATCATCGTCCAGCCTGTGGCATGCACGCCTGGGCCATCCCAGCGCTGCCGTTCTAGATGTCCTCCGTTCCCAGAACCTTGTCACCTGTACTAAAGACCCACGCTCTGGTTTATGCTCTTCCTGCCAACTAGGCAAACATGCCAGACTGCCGTTCCAACAGTCTTTGACCTCTACCCTTGCTCCCTTTGATATCATTCACAGCGACATTTGGACCTCTCCCGTGCCTAGCAAGGAGGGTCACAAGTACTACCTCTTGTTTCTGGATGATTACACTCATTACTTATGGGTCTTCCCGTTGCATTTCAAGTCCCAAGTGTTTCCTATTTTTGCCAGATTCCATACCTACATCAGAACACAATTCCACATGTCCATCAAATGTTTCCAATGTGACAATGGTCGTGAATTTGACAACAAAGACTTTCACTCCTTCTTTGCCGCAAATGGGATCTCATATTGCTTGTCTTGCCCCTATACTTCTCAGCAGAATGGCAAGGCAGAAAGAATCATCAGAACCATTACCAACATGATGCGCTCTCTCCTCTTCCACGCATCTATTCCCCTTCCCTATTGGCCTCACGCCTTATCCACCACATGTTATCTCCTAAACATTCTCCCTTCCACTACCCTACACCATCGCTCGCCAGCTCAGACACTTTATTAAGCCGAGCCTAGGTATGATCACCTTCGCACCTTCGGGTGCTTGTGTTTCCCAAACCAGTCATCCACAGCCCCGCACAAGCTTCACCCGCGCTCCACTCCATGTGTCTTCCTAGGCTATCCGTCTGATCATCGCGGTTACATTTGCCTCGATATCAAGACCCACAAGATCATTCTCTCACGTCATGTCACCTTTGATGAGTCGCGGTTTCCCTTTGCGTCTCCCACACCCCTTGTGTCTCCGTCAGAGTCTGAGTCACCATTCCCTCACTTCCTTTTTCCTTAGAGCTCTCCCGGTGCTCCTGCTTCTCCCCCTACACCACCACCACCACCACCCCCCACCACCAGACCACACACCCGCAGCGTCTCCGGTGTCTTCCGACCCCGTCAGATCGTCTCCATGACCACCGCCCATCACCCCGCTATCCACCTCCCATCACCCCGCCAAACAACCTCGCCTCACCTACGTGCGACGACCGCCGCATGTCATGCGGCGTCCGCCGCCCATAACCCATCCCTGGCGGCGCCCGCCGCAGGCCTTGCGGCGCCCACCGCCCATAACCCCTCCCTGGCGGCGCCCGCCGCAGGCCTTGCGGCGCCCGCCGCAACCCTCGCCGCATTTGATCCGCCCGCCGCCTCTTCCCCTTGCTTAGCCCCTCTTACCCCCGTCCTTCCCGACTCCCATTCACCCTCTGCCTCCACCCAGACCTCCCTCTCCCCCGTTCCCACCTCCCACAAAACAACCCTCCTCGACCCGAATTGGCAGGCGGCTATGCTCGACGAATACAGGGCCCTTACGAAGAATGGTACTTGGGTTCTTGTTCCTCGTCCTCCTGAGGCGAACGTCATTCGCTGTATGTGGCTCTTTCGTCACAAGTTCCGCTCTGATGGGACGTTGGAGCGCTACAAGGCCCGTCTTGTGGTGAACGGTAGATCTCAGCAGGCAGGTATTGATTGTGATGAGACCTTCAGCCCTGTGGTCAAGCCTGCCACTATCCGAGTAGTCCTGAGTCTAGCTCTGTCGCGCAACTGGGCCATCCATCAGTTAGATGTCAAGAACGCCTTTCTGCATGGTCATCTGAACGAGACAGTTTACATGTTTCAGCCGCCGGGGTTTGCTGATGCTGAGCGTCCGAAGCATGTCTGTCTCCTCAAGTGCTCTCTTTATGGTCTGAAATAGGCTCCGCGGGCATGGTTCCAGCGTTTTGCCTCTCATCTGCTCCATTTGGGTTTCACTAGCAGCCGTTTCGATACGTCTCTGTTTATCTATCGCAGAGGCTCAGACTTGGCATTCTTGCTGCTTTATGTCGACGACATCATTCTCACCGCCTCTTCTGATGCTCTTCGGACGTCCATAATCTCGCAGTTGAGTGCGGAATTCGCCATGTCTGATCTGGGTCAGCTGTCTTATTTCTTGGGAGTTGCTGTTCAGCGGCATGCGTCTGGTCTGTTTCTCTCACAGAGTAAGTATGCTGCTGAGATTGTTGCTCGGGCTAAGATGGTCAACTGCAATCCCGTCGCAACACCAGTCGATACATCCAACAAGCTCAGTGCTCATTCTGGTCCTTTGGTTGCCGATCCAACACTGTACAGGAGCCTCGCTGGTGCTCTTCAGTATCTCACTTTCACCAGGCCTGATATCAGTTACGCCGTCCAGCAGATCTGCTTGTTCATGCATGCCCCTAGGGAACCTCACTTTCAGGCTTTGAAGCGGATCATTCGGTACATCAGCGGCACCCTCGAGCTCGGCACCACCATCACTCCTTCCTCTAAGCTTGATCTTGTGACGTACACTGATGCGGATTGGGGTGGTTGTCCAGACCCACGTCGCTCCACATCTGGTTACTGTGTCTTCCTCAATGACACTCTTGTGTCTTGGTCAGCCAAGCGTCAGCCCGTCGTGTCTCGCTCCAGCGCTGAAGCCGAATACAGGGGTGTTGCCAACGTTGTCTCCGAGTGCTCTTGGCTCCGCAATCTCCTGCTTGAACTACGATGCCCCTTACAGAAGGCCACTCTGGTCTACACTGACAACGTCTCCGCCGTCTACCTGGCTAGCAACCCAGTCCAGCATCAACGCACGAAGCACATTGAGCTTGATCTCCACTTCGTCAGGGACAAGGTTGCCATTGGACATGTTCGCGTTCTACATGTCCCGTCCTCTTATCAGTACGCTGATATATTCACCAAGGGTTTACCTAGACAGTTATTCATTGATTTTCGTTCCAGTCTCACTGTACGGACCCCTCCCGTTTCGACTGCGGGGGTTTGATAGATTACATAGGTCTCCTATTGTATAGTGGGCTGAAAGCCCGTTAAGGCCCAATACCTTTGTAACCTATATACATGTTATATCAATGAATGGAAACCCTCAAGGAGGACTTCATATCAATTCTAGAATCTCACAACAGCGAGGCAATGTTTGCTAAGCCCTATATGAAGAGGTATAAGCAAATAATAACTTTTGATTTGGAAACTCTCAAGAGTCCAGTTACATTTGCAGAATGCAAATAGGCATGACTGAAATGACTCTTGAATGCATGAGTTTACTTGAATAACAGTGGATGGAAAAGGACGAAGATTGACTTGCATTTTCCGTACCTCATAAAGAACATCTTTGCCAAAATTTGACATTAGCAATTCTTCTGCACTCTCGATGCAGGTGTCAGTAAGTTTCTGCATTTTCACCAAAAAAAAAGTAAGTTTCTGCATCACAGTAAATTAGTATTTAAGTCCTTTGCTCAACGAGGAGTCTATGAGGCATAATATTAATATACACGAAAAAATAAATGATGAGGCATCTTACTCTTTGGCAATTTCGGCTTAACAGAAAACCTGCCACCATTAATACAGTATGTGAACAAATAGACGGTATATATAAGCAGAGGAAAACGGTGCAAAATATTTAAAGGGTTCCCTACAAAGAGAGCAGCAACAAGTCAGCTAGTCCTAACATTCTGCTACAGTTTCTAGCTTTTGCATTTCAACACCAACCTTCTGCTTTCCGTTTTTACATTTTGATTTTCCATCTACTAATATACAACCGGTGGTGAAACAAAAATTTCATAGACGGAAACATTGACAAACATCTAACTTCTTTGTTCTCCAACAAACAATTAACCTATTTTAACATAGTTCAGCCTTTCAAGACCAAGTCATACTGAAACTTGTCTTCCATTCGAAATGGAGCAATTCATTTTTGGAAACTTGGTATTTTCAATAAAAATTAGATATAGGATGTGGCCGGATGATCGACTTTAGGTGAATAGAATTCTACAAGTTCATAAGACAACTTTTTATGGGTGTTATGACCCATGGCAAAAAAAAAAAAAATCATCTTAAGATGGAATATTGTAATAAAAACATCCAGAAAGTTGGGCAAACCTCATCTAGATTTTAAGTTGTTATCAATTGAGCTAACTGCTATAGGGAAAACAAAAGGAAAAGATTGGGAAACACTGATGATACAAGCCAAGAATGTAAACAAACCTCAGCAAGACCACTTTTAGCTAGCAGCTCATGCGCTTTGTATGGAAGGATCCTTCTTCCCGCCTTCTACCAAGGAAACACCTTCATTTATTGGATCATCTCCTTCAGCCTTCGCTAAAGCTACTTCAAGTTGATCTTCTTCATTAACTACATCAATAGCTTTTTCTTGATTTTCCCCAACCAGCTACGATTCTTCTCCATCCTGACAACAATGATAAACAATATCAGATACTTCCTGGCTTCCTTCATTCCCCCCCCCCCCCCAAAAAAACACACACACACACACATATCATGTAGGCAACAAACCTTGGAGTGTAGAGAAGGCACAAAAGAATTCAGGGGAGCTAAATCATCAGGACTGAAATAGCGGTGACAAAGTGGATGTAGTAGCTGCAAGAATGGACGCCTTGCATTCTAAAATGTCAATTAAAAAAAAGTCAGGTCAAAGTGGAAGTAGTAGCTGCAAGAATGGATGCCTTGCATTCTGAAATGTCAATTAAAAAGGCTGGATCTGAATTAATCAATCTCATTTTTAGCATGTGCAAGAAAAATCGATAGATTAACAACTTCAATGAATTCAACAAAGATAAGTCAAACTATGATGACATCCCCAAAAAAGGAGAATATTTCTTAAACACTTTCAACAAAAAAAATAGCAAAAGAATAAAGATAAAACTAAGAAGAAAAAATATGCAAAACCTTGTCCAAAACAAGCTCCTTAAGGTTAGATAGAAGCTCCTGGATGACAACCTGAGATCGGAAAATTTTCATCAGGCGTGCTAACCAACTAATAGCTCATCTAAAAGCAGCCAAGAAAAAAAAACTACAGCACATTAAAGAGCATACTAACCTTTGAGAGCAGTTTTGTGTCATCAACTATTGATAGAAGGCAGACTAGCACTTACGACAGCAGCCCTAAAATTCAGATTCAATACAACAACCCTAAAATCAGATTCAATACAGCAGCCCTAAAATTCAGATTCAATACAGCAACCCTAAAATTCAAATTCAATACAGTAGTCCTAAAAATCAGATTCTAGTTCATAGCCACTAAAAAAATTCAGATTCTAGTTCAGCAAGAAAACACTCATTGATGAAAAAAATCAGATTCAATACAGCAGCCCTAAAATCAGATTCAATACAGTAGCCCTAAAATTCAGATTCAATACAGCAGCCCTAAAAATTAGATTTAGCAAGAAAATTCAGATTCAATACAGCACCATAAACTGAAATCCTTTAATTCGACATCAGATTTCGAAATCACATACTTGGCAATAAGAAGTGGCGGTAGAGAAGAAATCGAAATCAGAAATCAAACAGCCCTAAAATCACATACTTGGAAACAAACCCTACATATGAAATTGAAATAACAATCACAATCACATACCTGGAAACAGATGAAATTGAAATCCTTTAACCATGGGGAGGAGTGCACACATATATTCAATTATGCAGATGAAATTTCTTCGGCCAAATTTACATATTTTTCTTCACTTATTCATCAACAGAACAATCACAAATTCTAGAAGTTTTAGGTAATATTGTAGAAGCAAATTCAAAAGCAAATCAAGTAATGTCCATGCTATTGCCTAAATCACATTATCTGTAGAGTAGTCCATAATTCCCTACTCTTTAAATTCTTATCCGGAACCATAAAACCCCCTCAAAATTTCGAAACCCTAAACCCTAATTTTAAAATTCGAAACATTCAATCAATAATTGACCACAATTTTCATATCCTAGTAGTTAATCTTAATCAATTTGAACATAAAGAGAAATTTCGATAGGAAATTGGAGCTATTCGAAGTGTTTCGACCTAAAACACAAAACTCACTTGTTAAGAAATTGGACTTCGAAGTGCTGCCTGTCGTCCGCCGCTGCTAGGTCCTGCACCTCTGGCGCCTTCCATTGCAGCCACCCCTTGTTTCCGCTGGCAATCGCCTCTGTTACGTACTCTTCTTCTTCGCCTGTTCTTCTACACAAATCGCAAATCGCCTGAAGCTCTAACTTTGTTGATATTCAAACGAAGGTGTTACTTATTGCGTAAAAAACCCCTATAATTTATCAATATTACATGATATAGCCCAGCAAGGTTGAAACAACATTTTCCAACCAAAACTAAAGTTTTGGGCGCGAGGCCAAAAATTTCAAAACTTTAGGGTTATCAGACGAAAAACTTAAAACTATTGTTTACCATCCAAATTATGCTATACCACAGAGTTACCTCGCGAAAAATCCGTTTTTTTCCTTAATTAAATAAGATCGATCTTTTTCTTATTTTTTAATCTTTTTCTTTTTTTTATTTTAATTTGAGAAGATAAATTAGGCATAGACCACGGTTTCAATTGGACAAATACAAGTTATACAACGATTCTATCAATCATATTATTTGAGATGTCCTCTATATATATGACAATGGTTATTTATATATTCGTTGTCTTTGTAATTACAAAGACAACGGTTTTAATTAGGCATAGACAACGGTTATGTCAATCGTATTATTTGAGCTGTCTCGATATCTATGACAACGGTTCTTATTATATTCGCTGTCTTTACAATAACAAAGACAATAGTTTTAATTGGTCATAAACAACGGTTATGTCAATCGTATTCTTTGATATGTCCCCTATATCTATGACAACGGTTCTTACTATATTCGTTGTCTTTACAATAACGAAGACAACGGTTTTAATTGGTCATAAACAACGGTTCTGTCAATCGTATTCTTTGATATGTCCTTTATATCTATGACAACGGTTCTTTGTATATTCGTTGTATTTGTAATTAGAAAGCCAACGGTTTCATTTGTACATAGACAACGGTTCTGTCAACCGTATTCTTTGAGATGTCTTCTATATGTACGACAACGGTTCTTTATATATACGTTGTCTTTGTATACGTTGTCTTTGCAATTACAAAGACAACGGTTATAACTATTAACCGTTGTGCGTCCCCAAAAACTCTAATTTCTGCCAATATAGACAACATTAATTCGAAAACCGTTGTATATAAGGTGTTGTCTAAAACCATTTTTGTACCACCTCTTTTAATTGCCGGAAAATGTTCCCAAAACTCGTTTTATTCCATTCTTTTGCCTTTTTTTTCAGGATTTTTTATTTGAACATTAATTGGAACATGGCAGAGCCAGGGCAAGTGGCCCTCCAGGATTGTTTAACTACGTTACGGAAATCTTTCCGAAGTAACCAAGCATTTTCGAATTTAAACGGTGGGGCTTTAAAACAAGGATTAACTTCAAAGGATATAGAAATTGGACAATGGTCCGAGGTGGAGAAGGCGCCATTTTATGTGATCAGGTTAGGAAAAGCTTCGATGACCGGTTGATGTACAAGCACCCGGTCAAGCTTTTCACGGATGTTAAAATTCTCCTCCGGGTTTTCCCTCCACGTGTAAGGGTTGCCAAAGGTGGGAAGGTCTAGTAGTGAGCATTCGTTTTTGAATAAGATAAGTCGAGAAAACCTGGATGTCCGAAGGGAGGCACCACCAAGCTTATCAGCACTGCAGAGGATCTCATTAAGATCTACCAGAACAATGCACATAATAGTTGCGTCGTTGATAATCGTTTTTAATAGTTCCCAAAATGGAACTTTTCTCACTTGGTGTGGGCGGTGCGTAGACAAATAGGGCTAAGATTGGAAACCCAGCAAGCAGGCTATCCAATCTTAGGCCGATAATACGGGGAAAGTGAACAAGAAAGATATTGAAATCTAGTAGCTGGTGAGATTTCCACAAGACTCCTATTTCACCAGATCGCTCGATAGCTGGTGACCAAGCCCCTTCATCAAAACCAATATTTCTCCATATTTTGTCGTCCGGAATATTTTTCGTCTTAGTTTCCGCTAGTGCCATGATTTGTATATGTCCATTTTTACACATTGAGTCAATTTCCGTCCAGAACGTTCTTTTCCCTATCCCCCTACAATTCCAAAAGCACATCTTCATATATGATTGTCGATGGTAAAAGGACTAGGATACGGAGTCCTTAAACCAAGATGTTTTTGATGTATTGTTATGGTGGGATCCTCATTCTTAAATTGATTTTTGCTAATCCATGCCTTACGGAATAAGAATCTAATTATACAACCAGCACATGTGGAAAACATCTTCTTATCAAGGCCATTAGTAACCGGAACTGTATTACCTAAGTTGTTCTTCAAATATGGACTACAAAGCGGGACATTCCACACAAATTGTTCACCAATATGATCGGTTGAGACCACACGGAAATTAATCCATGTACTACTTGACATGATTTTCCATATATATGTATGACCCGTAAAGGGATCTGTTTGTCCATGTCTAAAATAATTTGGACTTGGAATTTTGCTTAAAGACATGGTGCAGACAAGTATTCTAAAAAAGCTCAGAGTTAGCCAATTGTCCAAGACAACCAATAATATATTCTTTTCTTTTTTATGAATATAATGCCAAGAATAAAGAGTGATGAACATATCATGGCTACAAAATTTCAATGGCAAAATGCAGTTTGCAGTCCATGGTATAATCAAAGTTCTAACATCGGAGAACACACCGTGTAGAAGGCTAAGAAAGCCCATTTTGTGGATTTCCTTCCACACACCACCACCGAGACTCATTCCCTTCCATTTGGACGACGCCAAAACAGATTCAACAGCGCAACTCCTGAGGTCAGAAAGTTTATGGCTGAATCTGTAAATATGTTCTGAAAGATTGATAGCAACCAAACGACTAGCAGCGATGATGCTACAACCCTCGTCCGGGAACGTGCTCCCTTCCATGTGATTTGCCTCATTAAGAGGATTTGTGCCCTTGCGCGATACATACCCACTACACCAGCAGTTTAACAAATTAAGCCTAGGCTTCAAAGCTCACGGATCCACCACCGCGGTTGTCATAGATATAACACACCACCAATAAACAAGAGTAAAAGTCTTACAGTAGACAGGTGAGGGTCCGAAATTCGGGATTTGAGTGGTGAAGGGGCGTATACCACCTTCACAGTTTTAATCAGAAGCCAAAAGAGGATATTAGTTTTTATCAACCAAAGCCAACAAATCAATTCGATAATCCAATAAAGATATTTCACCAAAAAGCTAACAAAGCCAATAAGTAAATTCAGCACAATCTGAGCATAATCAAGTTTGTAATTAGGTCTTTGAACCCATCCAAGCAAACCTAGGTGCAAGCACCATTTATGCAGAGGGCAACCGAAGTCCCTATTGAAAGACACGAACCACACAGCCCCCACGTCGGCGGGGTCCAAACCCGGAAAACAGACTGACAGCCTCCAAACCTCCATTATCAACCTTACCTCCGACTCCCAAGGATAACACTTTCTCCCTCTTACTAAGGTTCATTCCAACCGCCATTAAAATCAGCCAAAGAGAAACCTGGTTCAAAATCCGGTGGAAGACATCCTCAAAGGAGTGGGAATAACCCAAAGATTTTTTGCTCTCAATGAGAGATTTAGGGCCCTTACGGGGGTTGGGTGGGGAGAGAACGAGAATCTCGTACCCCTGGGGTATTAAACCCAGTCTAATAATTCTTATGAAAAGGGTCAAGCCAAGATGTAGAAGAACGAACCTGGAAGTTACCATTACTGCGGTAATTAAATACTTGGGAGACAAGGTCCCAAGGAGCACAAGGCTTGAATCGTCAGAATTGAGACATACTGAACACCGGCGATTGACAAGCAGAATCGCAGCACCCACAGCGCACGACACCACCAACAACCAGTCTGCACACCGACGGCCACATAACACAGAACCCCTTCCCCCACCGGTGAGCAATTTCTTCCTCTTCCTGAAGTCTTTCATCACCTCAACCTTGGGGAACCTCCGACGCCGAAATCGAAAAGTAGATGAAAGAGACGATATATGGTTAAGGGAACCAAGTCTGAAATCAAATTCACCATCAAAGGACTTTTCGTAGTCTGGATCCATAGGATCCATGGCAAAACAAGAGAGATTTAAAGTTTGGGAGAGGCAAGACGAGGACCAGGAGACAACCTCCAAACCTCGGATCGGAGGGAGGCCTGAAAGACCCGAAATACACCAACAGGGGTGCGCTCCAGGCATATAGGGAGAGAGAAAACAGATCGGCAAGACGAGTCCGATTGAAGCTAAGATGAAGCGAGTTGGAGAAGATCGATCGAAGATTGATCGACAATTAGGGTTGAGGACGAAGATAGACGGGGTTTTTAGGCGCGCGTGGAGCACGTTCTTCTTGCCCACCGAGGGGTTTTGAAATCCCGCCCACATTAAATACAAGTGGGATAATTTAACACTTAGGCCCCGTTTGGTATAAATGTAGTAATTGGAATGGGAATGGGAATCGGAATGGGAATCAAAAGTCGGAATGAGTGATTACCTAAGCGTGTTGTTTGGTATAATATCGGAATGAAAAATTCACATATTCAAACTAAACATCCAAAAATTCAAAGTTCTAAATTCAAGAGCAAATCTATTCAATCTTTCAAATTAACAATAAAATTACACAAAATCAACATACAATTTCAGAAATTCAACAAAAAAATAAACAAATTTTAACAAATTTAAAGCGTGGAATTTGGATGGTGGGTGAGAGAGAAACCCTAACCGGAGGCCGGAGGAAGGAGGCTGGAGGACGGAGGCCAATCTGGACGGAGGAAGGAGGCCGGTCTGGACGAAGGTCGACGGAGGAAGCCAGGAAGGAGGCCGATCTGGATTCGATAGAGAGAGAGGGAGAACCAGGTCTGGTGGCGGCGGTGACGGAGGACCGGGTCTGGAATTAGGGGGTGGATGGTTGCGGAACGGAGGACTGGAGGAAGAACACCGGTGGTGAAGCTCGGACCGGGGGAGAGCACCGTTCTGGAGGCCGAATTTGGAGGGAGAATGCCGATCTGAAGGTCGGACTGGAGCACTGTGGTGGTGGCGGTGGGAGGGAGAACACTGATCTGAACACCGCTCGAACCGGTGACAATCCCAGGTGGTCGGAGCGAGGGAGGGAGGGAGGAGGGAGGGAAGGAGGGGGGGGGGGAGAGAGAGGCGGTGGCGGCAGCGGCGGACGATGGCGTTGGCTGCAGACGATGGCGGCAGCGGTGATAGACGGTGGTGGTGGCAGAAGCGGCGACTAACGGTGGTGGCCGGCAGGAACGGCGGCAGACGGTGGTGCCGGCAGGAACGCTTGGAGGAGGATGAAGGTTGGGGCTGTTGAGTTTGGGTTGGGGAGGGAGAAACTGGGAATGGGTGATTACCTAGGTTTAGGGGAGGGATAAAAATTGGCCAAAATTGGGGATGAGGGGATTGCCCGGGAATGGATTTTATTCCGGGTTTTGTCGTAACAAACACAAAACCCGTAATCACTCATTCCGATTACCAGTTTTTGATTCCCGGTAATCGATACCAAACAGGGCCTTACAATTTTTTTAAAAAATTTGTAAAACACACCCCCAATACAGATACTTCAACACTTGAAAAAAAATTGAATTCTTTACAAAGAAAAAAGAAAGAAAGAAAGCACATACTTGGAAAAAAAAAATAAAAACATTCCCCATTCGAGCAGCTCATTCCTCTTCCAAATCCCGACTCAGCTCCCTGTCCTCTCAGTCCCGACTCGCGATCGCCGATCGCGGACGACTCCTCCTGTTCACCCCCAACCCCTTCCTCCTCCAATCTCGCCGGCTTTCGAACTCGAGGGTGGCTACGGTGGCGATGTAGTCTCTCCAGCGAAATCCCTTCTTCGCTCTCGTTCTCATCTCTCAGCTCTTTCCTCAATAGCAGCGAAATACCTTTCATTCTCTTCGTCGTGTCTCCGGTGCGTAGCCTCTAGTTTCCGTTGTGTATCCGGTGCGTGGCCTTTGGTTTCTGGTGAAATCCATTTCATTCTCGTGACTCTCGTCGTCCCTTTCATTCCGCCTTCATTTTTCAATATTTTTGATTTTGGGTTTATGTCATTTAGTTTGATTCAGTATAGCTAGCTGAAATTGATATTCAGTTTTGATTTACGGTTTGAAGTATTCTCTAATTTAGGTAATGAAACTAATTTGGGGCTTATCAGGTTCTGATTTCGGGGGTTGCAGACTGAAGAGCAGGTATGAAATTTCGTCTTTTGGTTTTCAATATTTGTGATTTAGGGTTTTTTTGTTATTGGATTCGATTCAATGTTGCTTGCTACAATTGATTTTTATTTAGGATTTAGGATTGTGTAAGCAAGCTGTATTCAATCAGTACAAGGTTGATTGAGTAGAGCTATTAGTAGCTTAGTGTGTAAACAAGACACTCTTTTTGTTCCTGTTATTCCATTTAATGGTAATCTTTTATCACGACTGTCTATTTTTTTCCAGATACAGGAATTAAAAAACAACAACTTACTTAAAGAGTGATTCTAGCCCAGGTAACGTACTTCTGCACGTTCTTATTTAGAGCACTATGAACATGCATTGTTGCGTCATGTGATATGTTGAAGTGATCATATCCAATGTGATGTTGCATAGGTTGCAAACTTGCAATGCATCTTGCTTCGGCAAGCTGGTTCATGTGTTTTTTTTTTCTTTTTGACTTTAATGCAACTTTTTTTTCCCTTTGGAATCTTTTCTATGCAAACCTTATATTTATCAGTGATTACAAGATTGGCTTTCATGGATCCGCGGCCTGCTTAGATTTTTCCCTTTTTTATAATTCTCTTTTTGAACCACTGCCTCCTCAAATATAAGCTACTAGTATTTGAGTGGAACCTTGATAAGGGTTTTTCTAATTATTCCTTCTTTAATTGTTTGTAAAAGAGTGTTTGACGATGTTTGAGAAGCTACATAATTTTTTTATTTTATTTTATGTATGCTGCTCAATCTGTGTGCTATGACAATTTGGTCCTGGTTAAGAAATTTAAATTATTTCTTAAGATATAGGAACAGAAGATGCGAGATTGCTAGGTTCAATTTGGTCCTTATATGAATAGCCGAGAGGATTTGGAAGATTGATCTTATGTTTTAAGATATAGGAACAAAAGCTTTTATTATAGAAATATGGCCACTGAGTGTTCTCATGCTGCCATGGTTAGCCCATGGTCAAATATCTCCATACCTAACGCTAGCCAAGAAGTTCATGTCGAGGAATTTTCACATCCACTTGTGTTCTACACTGGCAAATCTTGAATCCATCAAGAAAAAGTCAAGTGTCGAATACCCCAATTCGATTCGACTCATGGAGCTCCATCTCCCTTGTTTGCCTCAGCCCCCTGCACATTATATGTAAACAAGCACCAGTATTGTACACCTACCTATTATATGTACATTTAGATAGTCTTTTGTTGGGCCATGAAATCAGTTGGATTTGATAAGGGTAATGTGGGAATCTTTTAAGGCAAATGATATGGGCTTGGGGGACGATGTGAGGATAACAACCGACTGTTTGGGTTGCAAGGGAAATAATGTCTTATAAATAAGACATTAAGCATCTTTTCAAGATTATCCATGAGTGATCATTTTTAAAGGCGTCTACCCTAGCTAGTTGAGTACTTGAGTGTCACTCTCTAGTGACCAGTTTGGAATTCATCCCATCCAGTGGTTTAGTGCTCACCCTTTTGGGTCACTGAGATTGTTTTTGTGTGTTCTTGTGTTCAATCAAACCCTTGGTGTTTGTTTGAGTTGTTTTGTTTGTTTGAGTTGTCTTGTGTGTGGGCTCGAATCTCTGTTGTTGCTCCTTATACAAGTCAATTGAGTGAGCGATAGAGAGAACAAGAGGTGAATTAAGGTGATGAACTTTCTCTTGGGGAGCAGCAGCGATTGGGAATGGCTAGATTGTTTTATCATAAGCCTAAGGATGAGTTGGATTTGCTATTCTGGATTAGTGCACTAGTACTGTGACAACTGATATGGAAGAGCATTTATGTGCTATGGGAACTTCATGTATCACTTTATCACATCGTCCTGCTTTAGTTGCATTTCATGATATTGTGTTATACATGGACGGGGAAGGAGGTTGGCATTCATGACAGGAGGTTGGATTATAATTTGTTGATTGAATAGCTATGAACTCATTCTAAATATCATTCCCATAAAATTGTTACTCGTTTTTCCTTTTGATACAGGGAGGATTCTATAAGCCTTGATGAGCCTCCTAGCAATACGGCAAAGCCTTTGGAGACTATAAGACAGGCGACGCGACTTGCGTTTTCCGGTGCAAGGTTGTATTATTCAGCAGTCTTATCCCTTACCCGTTTGTCTTTTTCCCTAGGTTTCTGCATTTATTCTGTACTCGATATATTTTTAGGACTTTTCGGTCTGAAGTGTCAATTTTATTTTATTTTATTTTACCAGGGCTCTACATTATCAAAGTCAAGGTCAGAATTATACATCTCAGACATGATTGCAGCATCACCTCCTATGGATAGTAAATTACCCTTTCCCACTGTACCCCAACTGCAAGTTTCCTCTAGGATGTTGCCTTTGCGAGTTGCTGCCATGTTCAAGATTCTGGTTAGTAACTTCTGAGTTCTGATGGAAAGAATTTTTTATTTGTAGTTAATATATCCTCAGGGTTGTATTGTGCATTAATTTTATATGATACAAATAATACATTGGTGGAATGCTGATCTCGATCTTTTTTGGGGGGTAAGGGGGTAAATTGGGAGGACTGGTATCTTCTTTTGTTCCACCTTCATTAAATTGGGAGCACTGATATCTTCTTTTGTTCCACCTTCATTAAGGTAGTTTTTATTTCATCGGTAACCTAGTGTTAACTGTTAGCACTTGCTGCTCTTTTTATTTTTATTTTTTAATAATCATTCAGTTGCTTACTTGTTTCCTCACCTACTAGCAAGAAAGGGAGTGATCCTGTCTTCATTTGGGGGAAAACGTAGGTGATGATGGTTCTGCAGTGTTTTTTTTTTTTGCATATTTTGAATATTCATTTCATGTGATGTTAACCTTATTTTTCAACCCCATAAGTTCCCAGTTTGTTTTGTTTGTTTGACAATGTAGAACACATCAGCTGAGTTTCTCGTCTAATGTTTGAACCTAAAAGTGAATATTTGTATGGATAGAATCATCGAATGGATATTTTTATTTTTGTTTCAAGCACTTGACAGCCAGGTAAGCCCTGCTTTGGAGGATCCATTTGACGCAGCACTTGCTGAAGAATTACATGAGGAAAAATACTTTCTATAAGGTTTTAAACCATGAAATTTGTCTTCCATCTAATAGATCAAATTATATATCCTCTTTCTTGTGAAGAAGCAGAACAAAGCCTTCTTATTGATAATTCTTTGTGGCTGACTTGAACAAGCTATTCTTGTGCGGATTAATGCAAGGTTTTGATTAGGAAGATGTAGCTGTTGTGATGGCAAGATTGTGATCTTACAAGATGGAAATGGAGGTAATTATTTGTTTTGAGCTTTCACGGGCACTTCACTCCAATTCTTATATATATATATATATATAGATAGATAGATAGATAGATAGATATAGAGAGAGAGAGAGAGAGAGAGAGAATAGGTAACTTGTGCACACCTCTTAAGGTGTACTTTGTGCACAATTCTGGGCCTTTGATCCTGTTAAAATGAATGGCCCAGATTAAAAGAAATTTTCTTTTTTTTTTAATACAAATTAAGTGGGTCCCACACGAAAACCACCCTTAATCGATGTACAGGCGCGTGTAGGGTTTCAGAAATAAATCACCGTCGAATCCGTCGATTGAGGCAAGGAGGAAGGGGATCTTGATTGAGGCAAGGCGGAAGGGGATCTTCTTCATCTGGTGGAAGGGGATCTCGATTCGGCGAGGAGGCAAGGCGGAGGCGAGCCCAGTCTAGCCGGACTCGAGTTCAGATGCTCTTCTTCGTCGATTGAGGCAAGGTGGAGGCGGAGGCGGAGGCACCCAGTCGCCGGAATCGAGGCAAGGCGGAGGCGGAGGTGTTGAGATTGATCGATTAGGCCGAGGACGAGGGAGATGGGGATGCAGCCATGGCCGGCCGGCCTCCGCCCGCTTCCTCCCGCCACCGGATCTCCGGTGTCCCCTCCTCAAAGTCGAAGCGCTGTTCTCCCTCGCGCTGGTGACCACCACTTCGTCCTCGCCACCGAAGCTCCGGCGTCCCCTTCTCGCATCCCAGACCCTGTTCTACCTCGCGCCGGTGACGCCCCCTGTTCGCCGGAGCTTGTTGTTTTTTCCGGCCCAATCCGAACTGGATTTGGCCGAAGCTTGTTGTTTTTTCCTCCTTCCCCTCAGATCTGGTAGTTTGTGGTCCTTCGTGGATAGTTTCCGGTTCGAGGTTGATGTTGTTGGTTTGTTCTAGATCCGTTCATTCGGATATGGGTGGCGAAGTGCGGTGGCGATGTGGTGGCAATGGTGGGGCGGACAAGCGGGATTGAGATGGCGGAAGTGGTTCTGATGGGGACGGCGGCGGAATGGGATCTGATGGGGAAGGAGGCGGAGTTGGAGAAGGGGAGGAGGCGTGGGTGGGTGGGGGTAGGGGGTGGTTTCTCACGCCCCTGTTCGCCGCCCCGTGTTCCCTGCCCTCGATATCCTCGATATGCTTCCCTTCCCGTTTGAAGGGTTATTCGGTGAGATACCGAATATTATTCGTTGATATTGAACAATTATTCGTAGAAATATGAGTTTTTTTTTAATGAATTTGTGGTTTATGTAATATGAAACATTATTCGGTGAAATATCAAACAATATTCGGTGAAATATCAAACATTATTCATATAAATTGTAAATTTTGTTTAGGGATTTCGGGTTTTTTTTATTTGAAATAGATGGAAAAAAAACATTATTCGGTAGAATGCGACAAATTATTCAGTAGAATTGATAAAATTTGATCTGAGCTGGATAGAAAAAGATAGCATAACATTATTCAGTAGAATGTGAAACATTATTCAGTAGAATGTGAAAGATTATTCGGTAGAATGTGAAACATTATTCGGTAGAATTGGGCAATTTTTCAAAACAGCGAATTCATATCCGAAAAAATAAAAAAAACGTGTCAGTCTTTTGAAGTTTGGTTCCACCATTTTTTCATTAAAAAAAAAACAAAACTCTCAAAAAAAAATAATTGCAAGATGGAGTGGGGGTGGATTACACGCACAAAAGAAAGAAGGTGATTTTTTTAGGCAAGTGGGTCCCACTACATTAAAAAGAAAACTACAAAAATTTCTTTTAATCCCTACCTTCCATTTCCTCTCCATCAAGGGTCAGGATTTGTGCATTAGATACACCCTAAGGGGTGTGCACAAGGGAACCACTCCCTATATATATATATATATATATATATATATATATATATATATATATATATATATATATATATATATATATATATATATATATATAGGGAGAGAGAGAGAGAGAGAATGGGTAAATTGTGCACAAGGCTTAGGATGTACCTTGTGCACAATTGTGGGCCATTGATCTCTAGAAAATCAATGGATAGATTTATGCCACGTTGATGGGTTTTAAAAAAAAAAAATGGAAAAGAAAGCCCAATTTCACAATGGTGAACGTGAAGCGCGTGCACCTCTCTTAATAAAACCATCCGATCCCAACCCTCTCTCTGTATCTCCAGTGCTAGGGTTTCGATTTCTTCTCAAAACAACCGCCTCTAATTCAACCGCCTCCGATGGCGGCTTCTTCCCCATCCAGGGATCCGATCTGGGTAGCAGAGGTAGGAGCCATTGTCGTCGTCGTCGATTACCGCCGCTTCCCATCGCCACGGTTGAGGCGCTTCCAGTGCCGCCGATAACAGTTGAGGCGCTTCCAGTGCCGCCCACAAGAGTAGGGGCTCGGTGGGCTGTTGATGTCGGCTCAGGGGCGTGGATCTGGCGCTGCTGGGTGGGTGGTGGCCGGAATGGGTGCTGTCGCCGCCAGAGAGGGGGTGCGGTGGAGTGTGGGTGCGAATGGAGGGGGCTGAGAGGGGTCTGCGAGGGTTGCGAATGGAGGGGGATGAGTGTGTGGGTGCGAATGGAGGGGGCTGCTCACACCGGGGTGGCCGGATCTGGTGAGCGGGAGCGTCGGAGGTGGTGTGGTGGTCGGAAGGTGGCCGGAAAAGAGGATGGGAGGTGGCGCCTCCTCCTCCCCTCTCAGATTCGAGTTGCTGGGTGGTGGTAGCGCGGTGGCAGCGTGGTGGTGGCGACGTGGTACTCGGCGTCCCTTCCCTCTTCTAAGATCTGGGCCTCCTCCTCCCCTCTCTCTCAGATCCGGGCGGTTCCGAGCGGTTCCGGTGGTGGGGTCATTCAACTGCCTCCGTTCGAATGCAGGGTTTTTTTTCTTTTTAGTTTTTTTTCCGGCGGGGTGGTCTGGGCTGTGAGTGGTGAGGGTGGTGGGTGGTGGGTGGTGGGTGGTGGGGGTGTTCAGTTTGAAGGCATTGTGTTTCGAATGCATTCGGTGCGATATTTGTTAATTATTCGGATGAATATGTGAAATTTTGATTGTTAGTGTTAAGGGGTTGTTATTTATTCGGTGAAATTTGTATCATTATTCGTCTGCGTATGGAGTTTTCGGATTGACAAATAGCATAAAGCCTCTCATATACGACCAAATAATCATTCCTATACCACCGAATACTCATACATTCTATTGAATAATTTCCCAAAAAATATAACTATTTTACCGAATAATATTTCAAAACTGAATGCATAAAAATTAAATCGGAGTCAAAACAAAAATTGATTGACAAAAAATTAGACATTATTCGGTAGGGTATGACAAATTATTCAGTTGAATTGGTAAAATTTGATCTGAAATGGATGGGAAAATGAAATATAACATTATTCGGTAGATTATGAAACATTATTCGGTGGAATGGACAGATTTTTCAAAACAGCGAAATCAGATCCGAAAAAAAAAGCGCGTCATACTTTTTAGGTGGGTCCCACCAGTTTTTTTATTTAAAAAAAAAGAAACACTTATTTAATCCTGGCCTTCCATTTCTTTCAATCAAAGGCCAAGATTTGTGCACAAAGTACACCCTAAGGGGTGTGCACAAGGGTCGATCTTTGATCGGATTTTCTTTCACTCATTAAATTTTCCATATATTCAAAACAATTCCGCCAAACTCCAATAATGACAACAACAACACAATCACCATATAACATCTCCATAATGTAACATCATTCTCAACATAATCCCCGGATGGAAATAAGGTAAAGAATGGGCAAATATTTAGATCATGTGGAGCAATATTTGAAATAAGGCATAATATGGCTTTTGTGATGCATAAGCATAGGTAAGGCTAGGATATAACAATATGAGCATTATATGGAAATATAAAGTCCTCTATCCTTTTATCATGCAACATGTCAAAAGCAACTTCAAATTTTACCTCCTTTCATGGTTTTCAAGAAAATAATGCATTTCATTGTGACTTCCCTTTACTAGACAATTTCATGCTATATCTCTAATGAATCCAATTTTGCATCATCGAGCTCATTATAAGCTTCCATGACATTATTCAAAAATTTTAATGGGGGTCATTTTTTTTTCAAATTTTGGAAAACATGTCTATAAGCACATAAATCAATAATGCATTCCAAAATAGCCATGTATAGCAATTCAAGAAATAAATTCTCAGGTCATTTTTTTCAAACTTTGGAAAACATGCATATAAGCACATAAATCAATAATGAATTCCAAAATAGCCATGTAGCAATTCAAAGAAATAATGCGCATATATGTCAAATATGATCAATATGCATGAAGTAAGCCCTTCCCCCACCACATACTTAAACATTATAGTGTCCTCACTGTATAAAAACAAGGGTAAAGAAAGAAACTTACTAGACAGGTGTGCAGATCCTCTAAATTTCGAATGGAAGCACCTCCTGGGCCGACTATGATCTATTGCTTGGTTCTATCCATGGACCTGAAAGTATGGAAAACATATACCCACAAAAGAAAGAACAAAAACCAAAAATGTTCAAAACCAAAAACAAGCAAAACAATGTCCCAAAAAAAATGTCCTAAAAAAAAAGTCTATGTACAAGCTCTAGATTTTATAGTCGCTAGGCCGATTTTCCATTTATGCTCAAGGTGGCATTTGCAGGGCCCATGTAGCTTGGGCTTCAAATAGGACTCCATTCTTGTCCATCAGCTGTAATCCTCCAGAATGGATCTTGTTCACCACGAAAGGTCCCATCCGCTTCTTGTTGAATTTATTAGGGAACCAATGATCCTTTGATTTGGAGACATAGAGCTTGTCTCCAACTTCATATTCTTTGGGCTCATCATTGGAAATCCTACATAAGCGCACATATCAAGGCAAACCTCTCCCATGTATAGATAGATCTTTAATGGAAATAGGAGAAGAAAGATCCATACCTTGGCTTACCTTCGCAGAGACGGAATCGGGGACCACAGTGTTTGGTCGATCTCGACTAGGGCTAGTCGATCTCGACAAGGTTTCAGGTCCTGGTGGTGTCCTGCTCGAGGATGCAGAAGTCGATGAAGGAGATGGCTCGTCGACCTCGAGTAGACTACTCGATCTCGAGTAGACTTCTGCTCCTGGTGGCTGCAGCGTCGAGGAAACAGGATCTGGGGTAGCCGGGTGGCGGTCGATCTCGACAAGCCTGGTCGAGATCGAGGAGCCTGGTTCGTCTGGTGGAGTCAGCGTCGAGGAAACAGGTGCCCGAGGAGCTTGGTCGATCTCGACTAGCGTAGTCGATCTCGATGAGGTTTCAGATCCTGGAGTCTTCAACGTCGAGGAAGGCGAAGCCGAGACAGCAGAGGGGTGGTCGATCTCGAGTACCCTACTCGAGATCGAGGAGCCTGGCAATTCAGTGTTGTTGCTCGTCGATGCTGGTGCTGGTGGAGGTTTCTGTTTTTGGTCGAGGTCGACTAGGGTCCTCGATGTCGAGGAGCCTTGGTCGATCTTGACCCCATACTTGGTTCCTGTCAAGGCATCCGAAAAATAATTAATCCATAACGACGTACCTTGGTTTGTGTCGATTGGATTTTCTGCGTCCTCCTTTAGGATTGCCATGATCTCCTCCACCTGGGCCTCCATGTCCCTTTTTTCCAGCTCCTCAGGGGTCATATTCCTGACCTTGGGTTCCCCGCAGGTGATGTAGCCAGCTGAGATAGATTTGACCTCTTCCATTGGACCTGTATGCCTTTCAGTTTTATTAAAGGAATACTCAATTACCTCATTGCTGATGTTGAAGGTGAGCACCCCTTTCCTTATGCTTATGTTGGCATCCACCGTCGCCAAGAAGGGTCTTCCTAGAATAATTGGACAAGCAGGATCTTCTTGCATATCAACAACTAGGAAATCAACAGGGATAAAGAATTTACCTACTTGTACTGGCACATTGTTCACCATGCCTGTTGGAATGACCACTGTGTTGTTGGCCATGTAAAGTCTAGCATCCACAGGCTCTAGGGCACCTATCTTAATCTTGGACCAAATTGTTAAAGGCATTATACTTACACTAGCTCCAAGATCACATAAAGCATTAATTTTGTATGAACCAAATCCAATGGTTATAGCAAACTTACCTGGATCTGGCCTCTTCTCCAGTATGTCCAAATGGCTGCACTCCTCTGTGATTTCAGCCATTGATCGCTTTTTGCTCATAATCTCCTTCAGGAACTTGACATAGGATGGCATTTCATTGAGAGCTTCTGTGAAAGGGATGGTGACGTTGAGTTTCTGAAGCATCTTGATGAAGCGCTGAAATTTCTTTTCTGCCGGGTCCTTAGGAGATTTTGTGGGGAAATGCAGCTTCTTTTTCGGAGCCAGAACAGATGTCGGAGGTGCTGCAGCTTTGTCGACTTGGGGCTCCTCGATATCGACCACGCCCTTGTCGATCTCGACTAGGTTGGGTGATGTCGAGTTGCTGTGCAGTGTAGACGATGGTTTCTGAAGTTTCTCCTCGAGGTCGAGTAGGCCGTCCTCGAGATCGACTAGGCTCTGGTAGACTAGTTGTTCTTCGTTGTTCTGCTACTTTCTGACCTCTGGCTCTTGCAGTTGATGGCTGCTTTTGAGTTTTACAGCAGCGATGTGTCCAGTCTTTCCCTTAGGATTTGGTTCTGAAGATCCAGGGAGCGCACCTGACTGTCTGGGGATTTCTGCTGCTAGCTGACCAATCTGTGCATCAACTGATTTTCTCCATATATCAATTTCCCCAAGCCTAGAGTTGACACCTTGCATCTGAGTATAGACGGAGTTGAAGGATTGCCTAGTTTCTGAGTGGTTCCTCCGTATTTCCTCCAGGACTGTCTGTATATCATCCTTTTTCTGGTCCCTTTCCGGATGTCCTGGAGCTCTGTAGGGCGGGGGGTTCCTAGGGACACCTTGGTTCCATTACGGTTGCTGAAACCTTTGGTCCCCCATGTAGCGATTGGGACCCCCTGCGTAAGCTACCTCCTCATGGTGCTCTGCCATCCTGACTTGCTCTGTGTGTGGACACTCAGGAGTGGTGTGCCGTTGCGATCCGCATTCTATGCAAGGCTGGTTGACAGAGAGATACTTTACTTGCTTAAGGAGCTTCTTATTCTGGTCTCTGTAGTACTGCTCCCTTACATCAGGATCAATCTCTTTAGGAGGCTCATAGAGGGGCATGGATGGTGCTGGCCTGGCGTAGGGGTTCTCTTTATAAGTTGCAGTAGACCCATACTTGTTGTCATAGTTGGTGAGCTTCTCTAGCACACCCCATGCGTCACTTGGCGGCATTGTCAGATACTCATAGCGAGTATAATGGTTGATTCTGTCCTTAGTGCCTTGATCAAGAGAGTTGAAGAAGATCTCCTGAATGACGTAGGGTGGCTGTCCATGAGTAGGGCAAGATCGCAGAAGTTCCTTGTAGCGCTCCCATGCCTTTGCCAGCGGTTCCCCTTGCTTCTGTTTGAAGGCGGTGATTTTCTGGCGGAGATGTGCTGTTTTGGCGGGTGGGAAGAATTTGTTCAGAAACTCTTGCTCTACTTGGGCCCAGGTTGTGAGTGATCTTGCTTTCAGCCCTTCAAGCCACTTCAGTGCAGGCCCAGCGAGAGACCAGCGAAAAGATTTCATCTTGACATATTCCAGGGTTGTACCTTCAGCAAGAGTACGGCACATGTCAGAAAAGTTTGTAATATATTCAAGAGGACACTCATTGAATCTATCATAAAAGGCATTATTTTTAAGCTCTATAAGAAATTGAGTGCGAATTTCAAAAGAGTTGTCAGGGATTAGAATCGCCGATTCAGGCACGACGAGCGTTGGATGCATATAATCCTCTACAGTGGTTGGGAACTGGGCAAGCTCAGCTTCTGCTTGCTCCCTTGCTGCTTTCTCAGTGGCGATAGCAGCATCTTTAGCGGCCAATTTCCTTGTAAGCCTTGCGATCAGTTGTTCCTGTGTTTCAGCGGCTGCCATGGCTCTTTGTAGTTTAGCTCTGATGTGAAAAAGGCGTTCCGGTTCGTCTAAGGCGTCAAACTCAGGTGTTTGACCAGAACGACGCATACACCTGAAAAGTAACTCAAAGAAAAAGTGAGAACTGACTACCTAAGGCGCGATTGATAGCCTCCCCGGCAACGGCGCCAATTTGTTGTTGCAGGAGGATGGTCAAGTATGAAATAAATATAGAATAAAGATCAGACTGACTTCCCTGTCTCAGCAAATAAATACAAGACTTCCTCCCGTTGTAGTAGAAGGTTGTCAGGATCGAATCCACGAGGAAGCACGTCAGCAGTTCTCAGGTAGCAACAGATCTCACAGACAAAGCAGCAGAAAGACATAAATAAAAGCAAAAAAGACAAAGCAAAACAGAAACAAAGCAAAGACAGAAAATAGCGAAAGAAAGTAAAGAACAAAGCAAGGCAGAGGCACTCGATCTCGACAACTACCTACTCGAGATCGACTACCAACAGTGAAGACATAAACTGCAAAATCGATGACAACAGCAGAAACTCTACTCGACCTAGACTAGACCGTACTCGATCTCGACTACAGTTCTACTCGAGATCGACGAAGCTCTCCTCTGTATCGACTAAAAATGCAGAAACTTTAAATTGCAAATTTCGAACCCAAAACTCAGACTTCCGACGAAATAAATCAATGTATAAAAGACTTCCAAAGCTAGGGTATCAACACCACAACGATAACCATGCAAAGTAACACATAAAGGCATAAAAGATCATGCTTTCCATCAAAGTAACTTTCGTTACTAACAAATAGGCATATAGAGGCTTTCGCATAAACCCTAATTGTTACTAACTCTTTTCACATAATTAATCCAAGTTGCATTAAGATCACTTTCGCTTCAATAACACAAACAAGGATCACCTTCAACTCTCGCAAAAGAATCATGCTCATAGGGATAGAAGACGAATTGCACAAAAAGATCTGACCTTTATCGCATCACCTCACATGGCCACCGTCGGGCTCACCCCAGCCCCAGAAGTGGGTGGACTACTCGCTCTTCATTATCAAGAAAGACATTAAATAACAAAAGAAACTAACTTGCATTGAATTAAATAAAGAAAGCTTACAACCCACAAGACAAATCCGCTTTCGTCTTTCCACCTTGCTTGCTACAAACTTTCTCTCTCTATTCCTACTTACTTGAATGAAATTGATTGTGTTTCTGAATGAATAAAAAACCAGCCCCTAGGGCTTTATTTATAGCCTTCTATTCCTTGCTAATCAAGGATAGAATCTTCTATCTATATCTACTTAAAGCTTAAAGATAAATAAATTGCTTAAGGGAAATAAATCTTTAAAGGAAAACTATATCTAAACTAGATAATATGTCTTCATGTTGATAGATCTTCCTTCCATAGATAGATGATGATAGATTTCGGCCTACTCGACTTCCTTCGTGCCCAAGGAATCCCAGCTCGACTCGGACTGCTCAACCGCGTAACACGTTTTCGGACTTTGCTCGTCGATCTCGACCAGGCTCTACTCGAGATCGAGTACGGTGGTCGTCGACTTGGCCTGGCTGGGCTCCTCGGGTGGCTCTGCTCGACAAGCTCGGACAAGGCTCCTGGGCGTCGTCGATCTCGACAAGATCTCCTCGAGATCGAGTAGAGCTGCTCGGCATCTTCGTCCTCGGCTTCTCGATCAGCTCCTCTTCTCGACTCCGGGTGTGGCGCTGAGGTGTAGTCGATCTCGACTAGGCTTTGTCGAGATCGAGTTGGCTTCCGGAGTCAGGTTGCCTCGGACTTGGTTTCCTCGATCAGGCTTTGTCGACCAAGTCTGCTCGGACTCTCTACTCGAGATCGAGTAAGGTGTACTCGACATAGAGTAGCTCTGGCTTCAGCTCGGTTTGTCCTGGTTCTGTACTCTCTGATTCTGGACTTCTGTAGTTGTTTTCCGAGCTTTTCTGACCTTCCTTAGAATTGCTGTAATTTCCCTCGAATTCTGCGAAATTAAACAGAAACTGGTGTAGATTCCATAATTTGGCAAATAAACATAAACTACATAGATTCTGTACTATCTTAGCCCAAATGAATGAAATGCATGCAGAAATCGATATAAATGTTACTGTAAAACACGGCAGATTCAGCTCACAACAATATTAGGGCCTTAGGACAAAGGTTGTTTGATTTGCCACGTGTGGTCATGGGATGGACAAAGTTATCAATAGCACGAAAATAAGACGGAACGGGGATGGTGGGTGATGGTTCAGCCGTGGGAGTGGTAGGGGGTGATGGTGAGGGAGAGAGAGCAGTGGGATGGGGAGGTGAAGGAGGCGGTGTAGGAGTTGGGGTGGTTGATGGGGTAATGTCCGGAGATGAGGACGGAGAAGGCGATAAGGAAGCAGACGGCGAGGAGGACAGTTCGGTGGGGGCAGCAGCAAGGAGAGGAGATGCGTGGTGTATGGCGGAGGGATTAGGTTAGGAGGTGACGTGGGAGGGGCGGAAAATTGAGGGTAAGGGTAAACGTCTTTATTGAACACGACGTGTCTCGCGATATACATCTGTGATGTGGGAGGGTGATAGCATTTGTAACCTTTGTGTTTGGTGCTGAAACCCAAGAATAGACATAGAAGTGAGCGGAAGTCAAGTTTAGAATTGGTGTATGGACGAAGGAAAGGGTAACACATACATCCGAAGATGCGAAAAAACTCATAATCTGGGACTTGTTGGAAGAGTTTTTGATAGGGTGACTCAAAGTCGAGAGTAGGGGTAATGGTGCAGTTGTGAAGATAGGTGGCGGTGTGGAACGCTTCCTCCCAGAAGGTGACTGGAAGATGAGCGTGAGCGAGCAAGGCAAGACATTTCTCAATGATGATACGGTTTTGACGGAAGGGAAACGTCGTTAGATTTCACCTCGCCAAAGAAATAACCCAAACTAATAAACTACACTAGCAACCTAGTATAGCGGATAAGTAAGGGGTCGAACCCATAGAGAAACAAGTATTTCAATGCAATGTGTATTTACCAACTATGACACTAACAAAGGACTAGGAACACGAATGAGGAAAAACAACACAAATAAACTAAGACAAAAATATGGATGGCAACAAAGAGAATACAAAAGGTAAGAGTGTGGTTTACCTACAATTCGCAACATTGGTTGATTTATTGATCCTTGAGATGATTGCAATATTATTCCTAAGCCTATGTCGACTTGACTAAAGTTGAAGGATCCACAGAGATACAATCACCTTATTCAATATCACTAAAGAATAGCATTAAGAACTCAAGTACTTAGACCAATTGACACATTGATTCAATGCAATTAAGACAGATATGCGCATACCGAACTCAACCCTAATTGAATCTACACAAGATAGATCAATTGTTATCATCCACTTCAAAGGCATAAAAATATCACTATATCAATGACTTCGTTTGCTATCAAGAAACCAACAACGGATTCATAGCATAGATGCGAATTCTAACTAGATGCGCAGTCATAGGAAGAATCACAAATATAAATAATGAAGAACATGATAAATAAACTCATGAATAATATAGAAATCAAGTCTCACAATCAACCAACCAAGTATTGAATCATAGAAAAACCACAAGAATTCTAGGCAAGCATAACAATCCTTAAATCCCTAAACTTAAATCCTCTCATTGTAATGAGTTTATTGGGAATAGAACTCAATAAGTTGTTAGTTGATTGAATGAATGCTGAAAATATGTCTAATATAGGGCTCAAAGGCGTCGGCCAAAACCCTAGAAAAGATAGATAAAAGTTCTCATAAAGATAGATTAGGCCGCGTATCGCAAATCCGGGATCGAACGAGGCGGCGGGCGCCGTGGAAATGGCGGCGGGCGCCGTTCCTACAGTGCTGACAACTTCGGCAGACTGAACTTGTAACGCACTTCCTGGAGTCATCCTTTGTCCGATTGATGCATATGAATATGCGTTGGAAAGCTCTTTTCAAGAACTACGATTCTCATGAAGACCTCAGAAGCTAATTCCAACTTTTCAGGACCTTAAAGAAGGGGTTTCTCCATGTTCTCCATTTTCGCTCTTGTTCTTTAGCTCTTCTTTTTTCATTTTGCTCCATTCTTTCTCCGCCTTTCGAGGCCGGATCTTATAACCTACAAATAAACACTAGAAACCGTAGATTCCGCACTTCGAATACCAAATGAACAAGAATATGAATAAGCTTATTAAACATGCAATACGACTCTCTAATGCCTATATAAAATATGCATTATCAGATTTCGTCTTTTTGTAGCTCCATTTTGCTCGGGAGTGTGAGGGCAAGAGACTCTATGAAGAATGCCCTGTTGGGTAAGGAAATTGGAGAGAGGATGATATTCGCCACCCTAATCTGATTGAACACACACTTAATAGAAGTCCCGAATTGAGTTCTGATCATGGAGTGGAATTTGACAATGGTATCATATACTTCTGACTTATGGGAAAGAAAGTAGATCCACACGAAGCGAGTGGCGTCATCAATAAACAGAATGAAAAAGCGAGAGCCAGATAAAGACAAAGTGGACGCTGGTCCCCAAACATCTGAATATATTAAATCAAAAGGATTTTGTGAATGTTGACGAACATGAGATAAATGAAAACGCTGACTCTTTCCTAACTGACACGCTTCACATACACGAGGAAGCTTATTTGAGCTAGTGGGTAAATGAAACTAAGATACCAGATGACGAAGAACAAACAGATGTGGATGAGCGAGACGACGATGCCAACCCTCAAGGGATGTGTGAGAGGCGACATGAACAACTGACGTAGGGGAGCCGAGCTGGGAAGTGATAGGGCTGGATAGGCGGTAAAGACCATGATCAACGACCTCGTGGAGTAGAGTGTGCCCCTGCAAAGTCTTGATAAGGCAATCGTGAGGGTGAAAAAGAACACATACATTGTTGTCTTTTATCAGTTTGGATATGCTTAGCAAATTTTTGGTAATTTTGGGAACAAGTAAAACAGATTTAAGCTTTAGGGGAGTGGTAGGGGACGGAAGAATAGCATGACCAGTATGAGAAATAAAAAGACTGTTACCGTTCCTAACTTGGAGCTTGTCATCCCCGCAATACTCCTCACTGACATTCATCTTGTGAAAGTCATTGGTGACATAGTCTGTAGCCCCAGAGTCAAAGTACCATGACGGATCAACAAAGAAGGAGGGTGAGACAGTGTTGGTGGAGCGAGACGGAGGACCCTGTTGCGAGGGCTAATTCGGATTGGAGCGAGTGGCAGGGAACTCAGTGTGGTTGTTTCAATTGTAGCAGTTGAGTGCCTCATGGCCGAGCTTGCCACATATCTGACACTACGGATGCCCTTTTCCGCGACCACCAGACCCATAGGAGCCACGTCCCCCGGATTGACCGGAGCCTCTTCCGGAGCCAAATTGTCCAGTGGTCTATCTGGAAGACTTGGACGAGGAGTTATTCACCTACGATTGAGATTGCTGACTGGTGTTGGATGGGGAAAGATGTTTCGATTGTGGTGCCTGAGAGATGAGTGGGGTGGAGTCACGCAGCAGCCTCTCTTCCTCATGAAGAAGAAGACCAATGAGATCATCAATGTTGACGGAGCCAGGGCGCATCATAAACGATGTGATGAAAGGGCCATGAGAGGAGTCGAGTCCATTGAGGATGTAGCTACATAAGTCCTTAGGATCGACGATAAACATACTCTCGTTTAGAGAGTCGACGATGGCATGCTTCTTATCCACTTAGTTCATCATCGAAAGAGATCCGTTTTGGAGGGTCTAAAGTTGGTGGTTGAGAGTCATACACCGAGCCCGGGTCTGAGAGAGGGAGATGGCATCGAGTGTGGACCAGGCGATATGGGTTGTGGTGCATCGAGCGAGCTGATTGAGAACCTGCTCAGAGAGGGTGGATCGGATCTAGAGAAGAACCAAGCGATCCTGGCACTTGCAGACCGCATACGCCGGATTCGGACCTTTGGTGGGAGACTCGGTTGTAGCAGTGGCGGGGATGGTGATTTCCGCTGGTGGTTCCGAGAACGAGCGGACAAAGGATTCGAGTTCAAAGGCCTCAAGGGCAGAGAAGATGGTGTTTTTCCACAAGGAGAAGTTGGTATGGGTGAGTGATGTTGAGTTGGGGGAGATTGAAATTGGTGGAAGTGGTGGTGGTGTTGGCAGCGTTGAGAAGATGCGTGCCAAAGGAGGAAGAGTTGGGTGTGCCGTCGACGGAAGACATGATGATGAATGAATGGAGAGGGCAGAGCCGGCAAAGTTAGGGCTTGATCGGAAAAAGGCGCTAGTTAAGCAAATAGCTCCGACACCATGTGAGATTGCAATGGATTAGGGTTTGAATATGTATTTTGGATTGATTGATGATGAACATATATAGTTACAATATTTTGACTTTCCTCCTTAGAGACATACTTTCCTATACAAGATAAGAATCAAATCTACGATTCACAAGGTAAGGATATACATTGGCTAATAGAACTAACGTGGGTGCACGTAAAAAAGAACGTGCAGGATATATCACGTCACTGCGTGTCTACGTGCCTTCACGTTCTTTCCAACGTGCACTTTTGCACGTCTATTTTAACGTGCAAATATGCACGTTCTTTTCGACGTGCAACTACGTTTTTTAAAAAGGCAAAAAACATGCCCTTTCGTCTTCATTCTTCCCCGTTTTCGATAGCGCGCGCGAGAGAGAGAGAGAGAGAGAGAGAGAGAGAGAGAGAACTTGAATTCTTATATGCGAATTAATATTATTATGTATGTAAGGATATTCGAATTCTTACAACACTAAATTAATTATCATAAATTTAAAATATTTCCAGCTATAAAGTTCACTGTAGAGATTTTTTACAATAAAAAGTTTATATTTATGTCATATGATATAGTACAAATATTATAGATCATTATACAATATGAATTATTTTTTTCTACAAATGTTTCAATGAATTATAAGTCTCTTTTCATTATAATTTTTTTATTCTCCTATTTTATGGGTTCTAATTAATTTGAAGTGAATTTAATTTGTTTAATAAGATGTTGAAATTTTGAATGTATTATTTTTTTAAAAGTAATAAATATTTATGAAATCTTATATATTACTAAAGTTGAGAAAAATAATTTGAAATATCATCATCCTATAATTGAGTCTTTTAGGAAAAACTAAAACATCCAAGATATGTTAAATAAAAAGAAATAATTTTTTTTAATATAAATAAATTATTTACCACCATCATATTTAAAAGTGGAATAAAAAATTCAAACAAGAAATTAAAGTAGAGCAGCGGGGAATCAAACCCAAGACTTTTGGTATAATTTAATTTCCCCTTCTTCCCATTTACCAACTGAGCGAAGTTGTTTAATTGATTCAATATTCATTCTAATTTTACTTATTACAAAAATACAATATATAAATAATTTTTTTTTTCTCTAAACTCCGGGGCCTCGTGGGTCGAAAGATGGGGTTGCCACCTACACGCGCCTCACCCTGGGGCCGCCCCTGGCGGTAACCATCGTGGTGGGAACCACATGAAGGCGGTACAGTAATGGTATTGAAATCTGAATATCATGGTTGCCATGGTTACCGAGTGTATATATATATATTAATTAATTAATTATTTTGATTATTTAAATTTAATTGTTTTTATCTTTAAGTTTTATGTTTTTAATTTGAAGTTTTTACTTTATATTTTGTGTTTTGATTTTGACCTAAATTGATCCTTTCCACTATTTCTACTAGAAACATAGAGATAGTAAGAAAATTTTGAATGTTTGAAGACTTTAAACTTGTTATGTTTGAACTTGCAGGATCATTTTGAATGTTTGACCAATTGAACTTGGTTTGTTTGAAGACTTTAAACTTGGTTTGTTTGAATTGGTTTGTACGTACTTTTGGTTATGAACTTTGTTTATTTGAACTTTTAACGGGTGATAATCATATTATTTTTGGTAATCATATTTTTTCGTTCGATAACTTTGATAACTACTGGATGGTAGTCGGTAGCCAAGGGGTTTTAAAAAAATACAAACAAAATTATAGCATGGTAACCATGGTAATGTACCGATGGTAACCACAAGTCGTGGTTACCATATATGTGGTAACCACAATTTGTGGTTGGTACGTGGTATGAAAATTTGCATACCACCAGTTGGTGGTTGATACGTGGTAATCACCATTTTTTGGTGGTTACTGTACCATGTCAACCCTAGTATGGAGGTGTCACCCGTCCCGAACCAACCGGTATGTAACTTGAAATATTTAATTATTTTATTTTATGTTTATATTTTTTATAATATAGTTTTTATGTTATAGTTATTATATTTTATGTTTATAGTTTATAGTTTATAGTTTTTATAATTTTTAGTTTATATTTTTTATAATTTATAGTTTATATGTTTATATGTTTATAGTTTATTTTTTAATTTTTATTTTATGTTTATAGTTTATATGTTTATAGTTTACAATTTATATGTTTATGGTTTATTTTTTATTTTATGTTTATAGTTTATAGTATTATATTATAATATCTAAGTTAGTTTGATGTTTATATGTGTGAACGAATGTAAAAGTTACGAAATCATGGACGAAGTCTAATATGAGCATATTAAAAGACATTAAAAAAACTATAAGTTACGTATTAGATGATATGTAATGTAGTCTAAACGAATTAACAAGATACGAACTAAACGAATGAACAAGTTATGAAGTTATGAACCAACTGTAATATGATCACTCTAAAACGCATAAACAAACTGTAATATAATAACATTCGAACGACTTGCAAGGTAACTAATGAATTAGCATAATTAATAAAAGAAGTAACATAATCTTAAACATTTCACAATAACAGGCGATGAGACTGTTGAAGATTGATGGTACCCTACGGGTTGTTAGGGTCAAAGACCGGGCAACGACCACTCACTGTAGGGTAGAGGGTGGGGGTGAGGATATGGTTGAGGGAGGCGGTGAAGGGGAGATGATACATGCTATTAGGGAGAAGACGTCGACCCATACAGTAGATGAGCTGCTTCTATCTGCAGAGGGAGCCTATCAGACCATGGAGAGCCCCCGGTACGACAAGGATGATAGCTTCTGGCAGGATCTCCCAGATTTTCGTGGCTCTCTGGTGATCCGTTATCTGGGCAGCATATGAGGATGCCGTCCTAGGATGTACTCAGGGAGTTCATGACTGGTTTCCATGGGGGTAGACCGGCGGAGCAAGTGCATGAGGCTTCTACTTCCGCCATCCCCGAGGCTTCCGCCATCCATGAGGTTTTTACTTCTGCCATCCTCGAGGCTTCGACCTCCGGCACACCGGTGCCCATATCATTGGGTTCTGTAGATGACACGATCCTCGACATGGTAGAGGAGGTGGAGGATGGAAAGGAGAGGCAGAAGGACGAGAGGGGTGCGGGTGATGCACCCATCCCTGCGCAGGTGCGGCAAGAGGAGGAGAGGGGTGCGGGAGATGGACCCGTCCCTGCACAGCCCGTTGGATCGGCTTACATATCCATCGCCCTGGCTGCGACTCTGTTTGTTGACAAGTCGCAGAGCCGGGTCGGATTCCGGATATTCGGCCTTGTTTGGGACATCCCCCGAGTGGCCGACATTGCATTTGGTGTAGGTGCCCTTGCCTCTCTGAGAGAGGCTACCTGAGCAAAGGCAAAGAGTTTAGATGGATGCACGTCTTTACTGCAGGTACGAGCCCACATAATTAGTTTTTTTATTAATATTTTAGTCTCAATCTAACCAAATTGTTTTTTGTGTCAAGGCTTAGATCGTGGTGTACTTCCCCCGTTTCCGTGTCGCTGTCCAGGGATCCGGTTAGGACTGAGGATTGACATTGATACGCCAAGTTCGAGCCTCCCAAGGCTCCTACCCGCATGGACGATGAGGGCAAGCTCGAGCGGGTTCGGCATATGCGGGAGGAAGTCGACCGGCTTATCGTCGACGATGTAAGGTAACGACACTATCCATATATTTAATATTTTTCCGTAGAGACTTACATCCGGTTGTTTTATTTGTAGGTTTCTTGGATGCCCTTTCGGCGTGATCTGGACTTCGACGGCCAGTACCGGTTGTCCACCTACCGCGGCACGATCACATTCTGCGGGGAGGAGGAGCCATATATGCTCGATCGGTGTCTTCGGCAGTTTGGTCGCGTCCAGGGAGTCTCGCAGGCCGTCATCACTCCCAGGCAAGTCATCCGCGATGCCAACTTGAGGAAGAGGTACGTCGCCACTTTTGCCGCCCAACACAACAGGTGGCATAGCCAGGATGACGATCGCTTCTACCCATTGGGTGAGCACCAGCGGACTAGCGAAGATTGTCATACCGATATCACTTCTAACTATATTGCGTTGAAACACGCCTTTTGGATAAAAATAAAGTAATCATTATTTAATGCGGATTTTTTCTCCATGGTGAAAATATGTACAAGAAATTAATCAAGAACAGTTGTTAAGGATCCTTCTTGATTTCGATTGGGCATTACACTTTATATATCATCATTCTAATTGAATAGATTGAATTTTATTTTACTTTATTTTATTATAATTAATAACCAGAGCACCATACACGACTATATTCATCCCTCCACCTATCTATCAATTATAAATTTGTCCAAAATCAGCCATGTTTCTATGGCTTGTGCACCCTTCATCTATCAATTATAAATCCCTCAGTCCAATTTCTTTTCAATTCCCCTGTCCTGCGCATCTTCTTCTCACTTCTGTGCCTCGGCCTAGCCTTGGCCTTTGCGAGCCGGAGTCCAGTGACCTGATTATCGTTTTGGGGGGTTTTTGGTTCATCCCTTGATTCCCCATATCAACTATCGGCCCGATCATTGGTTGCTCTTGAGTCCCCGTCTTCCGGTCCTCGCTCTACTGGTCACCGATTTCGATTACTCCATCGCGCATCAGGCCTTCGGCCCTCGGTTGGTTGGGTGGTTGATGTCGCCTGTCCGCTGGCTTGTGCCTTCGGCCCGATGCCGACAATCGCTTCTGGTTTCTGTCCCTTGGGTATGCGATCTTCCGACCGCTGGTTAGTTCTACTGGTGCCCTGCGACCAGTGCTCCGTTGGGTAGTCTGGGCCCGTGGTTCTCCTTGGGCTCGAAGGAGACCCGGTGTGTTGTTTATTTCAGGCCTGAATTTCTTACTTTGGGCCTAAGGCTTTTGTCTTGGGCCCAAAGCGGCCCGTTGGGAAAAGTTGAGGAAGAAGAGGAATTTTTTTTTTTTGTGGATTGGCTAGATTTGAGTATAACACCCCGAAAGGGTTTGAGGAAATCTTGAAAGGGCTTGTCGACATTTTGTAGGTGAAAGCTTGTTGGCGTTTTGTTTTGAGCAGTTTACGGTTCTGCTTCCGATGTTTCTAGTAGATCTTCTGCTTGGTTGGGGGGGGGGGGGGGGGGGCGTGGAGTCTGTAGTCGGGTCTGGCTGGGGTCGAGGTGGTGCGCTCAGGGCGTCTCCGTATCCGGGATAGAGTTTCCTTGGAGTTCGTCTGTACTACCCACAGGAGTTAGTGTCCTGCTGTACTACTGGCCCGCGGTGCTACTGTTCGGTGGTGCTTGGCTGCGTTCTTCGGTTGCTTCCTCAGCTTTTCGGGTGTTTGGTCTTCTTAGAACGTTTGTTGTAGAGTTTATTTCTGTTTGGTTCATTACGCTTGTTATTTGTATTTCTGTTTTTAGGTTGCTCTGTTAGACGGTTCGCCATTTGCCGACCACGGTCGGCCTCTCGATGAATCAGACATGTCTGACATTCGAATTTTTACCTAAAAAAAAAAAAAAAAAAAATCATCCCTCCACCCAAAATAATCTCATCTCCTGCCAAACACAGGTGACTAGCAACGCTGACACCCCAATCCCTATTTAATATATAATCAGAGCACCATATATATATACACGACTATATATAATATATATATTGTTAATTAGCTAATTTAGACTCCAAAAATTACAACACATTCGATCTCATCATGCCCACCAATGCCACCATGCTCCTCCCAATCCTATGGCGGCTTTCACCTCTCCTCTTCCTCCTCTTCCACACTGTCCACTCCATCCTACCGGCTTCCCCCATCCACTGCTCCACCGCCTCCACCAACTGCACCGTCTCCAATGCCTACGGTGCGTGGGGCGACCGGCGCCAGTGCTCGGCTAACTCCGTCCTCTACCCCACCACCGAGGCCGAGCTGGTTGCTGCAGTGGCCCACGCCACCCGCTTCCGCCTCGGTGTCAAGTTGGTCTCCGCCTTCTCCCACACCATCCCCAAACTGGTCTGCCCTAATTCATCTGGCTCCGGCGCCACCCTTTTGATAAGCACCGAGAGGCTGCGGTCGGAGGTTGAAGTCGACGTGGCGGGGCTGGTTGTCACGGCTGACGCGGGCGTGGGGCTGAGGGAACTGATAGACAGGGTGGAGAAGGAGGGGATGAGCCTGTCGACGTCCCCGTACTGGGAAGGGGTGAGCGTGGGAGGGGCGGTGAGCACAGGCTCCGTGGGGAGTTCGTGGTGGGGGAAGGGGGGCGCGTTGCACGAGCGTGTCGTCGGGATGAGGGTGGTAGTCGGGGCCACGGCGGAGGAAGGCTTTGCTAAGGTGGTCACCTTGGAGAAAGGGGACCCCTTGCTGGACGCTGCCCGGGTTTCCTTGGGTCTCCTTGGTGCCATTTCTAAGGTACCCTACCTACCTACACTTTTATTTTTATTTTTTTAAATTATGTGAATGTACTCAAGCATATGGCGTAAAGTAAAGCTACTTCTTTGACCGATTTATTTGAGCTTTCAAGCTAATTAAGTAGTGGAATTATAGATGAGCCATAAACTTCAAGTATGGAAGAGCTAAAACGTTGCGTTTATGTTGCTCCAAGATATGATGTACGCCATTTAGATAACAAATTATATGATATTTCCTCCCATAAAAAGATAATATAAAATTCAATCTATTCAATTAGAATGATGATATATAAGGTGTAACACGTGTTTTATTGGGTATTTACACTTAGGGGTCTGGGTGAATATAGATACTGGTTGAGTCCTCCTTAATGTTGTGGTTTTTAGTCGGGGTGGAGATTATTTTAGGGATTAATACGATGGAAACTATTTGTAGGGTTTAAGAGGATGAATATTATTTTTCTGAAAATATCATCAAACACGATTGATTGAAGATTATTAATTGATGTTATCCGGTGAAATTATCTTTTTACCCTATTTATTTATAAAAAAAATTGAAAACTGGTGTTGGTGGAATTGGGGCAAAAAGTAGTTGAGAAAATGTCTTCCATGCCTCATCATTGGAAAACGTAGTGGAGTGTGGAGTGTTCACCAATCGAACTACACTTTTTCCCTACCCTCATTGGTCAATATTATCTATCTTTTTTTTTTATTCAAATAAAGTTATCTTATTGGTCAATATTATTACCGAAATTTTAAAATATTCGTTTTCTATTTTAAATATGATTCTAATCCATTCTCTTTTTCATATTGGTCGATTCTATTGCCTTAATTATCTTGAGATATGTTTTTATTTCGATTCCAAAATTCTCATAATTCGTCGACATACCGTGAACCTGAATTTGAATCTTGGTATATTTTATTTTTGGAAAATTAAAATTATAGATTTTCCATATTTAACCAATTACAATCTTACCGAATTTGTCTACATACAATAAATATGAATTTGGATGACCGAAATTTTATAAATTTGGAAAATCGCATATTCATTTATTATCTTACCACATATAATGACTGATTAAGGACAAGTGTACGTACGTTTTATCGACTTACCATATAATTTGATTTTATTTCTGCAATATGCTAATTATAGGAAGTTTATTTTTTTATTGCAATTCATTAATACAGAGATATATTTGTCATCATAATTTATTACATGAATCATTTGATACTATTATTGTTTTATACTGTATTACTTTCTATAACTATGATTTTTTTTTTGTAATTGTTGTTATGTCAGCATCGACTATAATAATTGTTATATTCATAATTTCAAAACATCTCAAGGCACGAGTATTACACTAATTGAAGGGCCCTTTTTATGTCCTGCAAGTTGGTAATGAATGTCACAATTAGACAATTATTTCCACAAATAAATTACGAATTCCCAAATACAAGAGTTGGATTAAGAAGATCAATGAATTGAATGTGATTTGGTATATAACAATATCCAAATAATTACATTAACTCGTAAGAATAATCACATTGCTACATATGAATAATTTTCATATGAAAATATAGTTAAACATAAGAATAATTACATTATGACATACAAATGCATCAGATCCCATCAGAACTCTGGAGTTAAGCCTGTTTGGACAAGAATAGTACTAGGATAGGTGACCTCTTGGGAAACCCTCATGTTGCATCCCTTTCAAACAGTTGATCAGAAAAAAAAAATTCTTGTTGATATATAAGAATAATTTATCTATTCATAATTTACATTGTAAGAGGTGACTAAATAAAATGTACACTATATAACATTTAAACTAATACGTGCAGGTGAAATTATCAATCGAACTAGCATTCAAAAGAAGCATAACCTACAACTTCACAAACGATGGGGACTTGGAGGTGGAGTTATTAAACCACGCCAAGACTTATGAGTTTGGAGACATAACTTGGTACCCCTCCAAACACACAGCTGTGTATCGATACGATCAAAGGGTCCCCTTTGACACCTCTGGCGACGCTCTCTTCGATTTCATAGGCTTCCAACCCCAATCCATCCTAGTTTCCAAAACTATTAGAGCCACAGGTATAGTATTAATTAGGTTCATTCAATTCATATATGTACATTTTGTGGTTAATTAAATTGTGGTGAATTTGCAGAAAAGTTGTTTGAAAGCACAAAGAGCAGCAATGGCAAGTGCACGATGGCGACAACCACCATAGCAGCCAAGAAGCTTTTGGCTAATGGACTAAAGAACAACCGCCTCCTCTTCACAGGCTATCCGGTTATAGGCAGACAAGGGAAGATGCAAACCTCCGGCTCCTGCCTCTACTCCACCAACATTGACACCTCTTGTGCTTGGGATCCCCGTTTCAATGGCCTCTTCTTCTATGAGACCACTGCCATCTTCCCGGCCACCACATTCGCTTCCTTCATCCGTGACGTCAAAAGCCTTAGGGACTTGGACCCTACAGCCTTCTGCGGAATAGACATCTACAACGGCTTCCTCATTCGCTTTGTTAAGGGCTCTACCGCCTTCTTGGGCCCTAACGTTGATTCTGTCGTGGTTGACTTTAACTACTTTCGAGCTGACAACCCTCAGACACCAAGATTAAGAGAGGATATATTCGAGGAAGTCGAACAAATGGCGTTTCGTAAGTATGGAGCCCGCCCACATTGGGGTAAGAATAGACCAGTTGCCTTTTTCGATGTAAAAAGTAAGTATGGTAACATGAAAAAGTTTCTTAAAGCAAAGGAGGAGTTGGATCCTCTAGGATTGTTCTCGAGTGAGTGGTCCAATGAGGTGTTGCTTGGTGTGGAAGGAGGGAAGTTCGATGGGTGTGCCCTGGAAGGAAGGTGCATTTGCTCAGAGGACCGCCATTGTAGCCCCAATGACGGCTACTATTGTAGGGCTGGCTATGTATATCAAGAAG